>OX608080.1:98278676-98613676 GCA_951509765.1 Sphenella marginata | reverse complement strand
AATTGGCGACATTCAATGAAATTGAAAATTTAGCGCACACTTGACATAGCAAACACGCCTACAACGCCCGCCCAAAAAGGAAGTGAACAAGTAAAAGCAACTGCACAAAGTGGAAATTGTGAAAATTTATTGTTTTCAAACCATTTTATATACAAAAGCGTACAATTTGTTGGAGTAGCCATAAGCTAGAAGTTTTGCCGAAATAATCGATTCAAAATGAACTTCTATTTGCTATGAACCCAAAATTGTTTTCAAAATAATAAAATACAAATATACAGACACATATATGTACAAGGCTTTGAGAGGCGTGACGTTGCAGGACAAATTGGTTAATAATTTGCGGGCACGAAGTGATATCATGAGAGATTTTTACTGCGCGCTGGTGACATTTTAAAGACTCAAAAAAATTATTATTTTTAATTGAAAATAGACAAGTCGGTCCCTTAATTAATTATATAGTACACGCCTTCAAATAATAATTTTATTAAAATATTTTTTTTTAATACTTTTTTTAAAATTTTTCTTCTTCAAATTTTTTAATTTTTTTAAATTTAATAATTCTGCAAAACTAATAAACTTTTTAAATTGTTCACCAAATATTCATTCTCATCGAAAACTCTCCTTTTATCATCAGTCGTATTCTAATGGCTCATGAACTTTTTTTTCAAGCACCACTTGGGATTATTGTTCTTGTAACAATAAAGCGTGAACAAATAGCCATTGGCTCTGTTGTCGCCATAGTGCTTTCAATGCTTTCAACGACACCCTCGCCAACATTATGGCAGGTGTGATAAATGTACATTTATCGCTTTATTAAGCAATAAAATTGAAATATGTGCTCGACTGCAATGCGTGGACAAAATTACAAAGTAAGAAATTGAAAAGATATGAAAGTAAATGTAATTGAAATTGGAAAAAATTGCAGCTCAATTGAACTTTGGCAGCAAAAGACTTTTGTTGTTTTAGTTCGTATGCTTGAAGTTTGTTACATAAAAAATTGATAGTCAATAGGTCATGGATTATATGAATTAAAAAAACTTTTTAGTGAACTATCAGCTCGAGAAAATTGTCAATTGCTTGATATTGAGGCATTCCAACCGCATGGAAAAAGCTTAGCAAATTTTTTGTTCATAATTTGAAGAATAGGTTGAAAAAAATTAAAAAAAAAAAAATCTCAACTATAAAAATTAAGCCGACTTAAATTTTTTTTTAATTTCTAACAAACTCTTTTTTAACAATTTTTTTTTTTAAATTTTTTTTGCCTTTTACACATTTAAAAAAGTTTAATATAAACAAGAAAATTTTGTTTTTTTTACCAATATCTACATAGATAAAATTGATAAAAAAAAAAATAGTTTTTCGAATTTTTTTTTTACATAAAATTAAAAAAGAAATTTTTTTTAGATACATTTCTAAATTTTTTAGACATACGTATATGTATCTACACTATTATTTTGAAATGGCTTTTGCTATGTGGTGTTCATTAACAGATGCAGGAGAATCTGTTTTTCCAAATTTTATCAAAAAAAATTTTTCATTATGAAAATGAGTACAAGTTTTTAAATTTTTTTAAATTTCAACCAACACTTCTTAAGCTACTTTTTTAAATTTTTTCAACATAAATGTATTTAAACAAGTTGAATACATACATATATACAACAAACGTATTTTTTAACCAAAATTTTTAGATCTAGGGCCATTGTTAATTTTTTTTTAGATAAAATAAAGATTTTTTTCAGATAAATTTTGTAATTTTCTCACATTTTCACTATTGTTTTGAAATAGTTTTAGTCATATGACATTTACTTACAGATGCAGAAAAATAGAATTGCAATCACTTTTCTAAATTATAAAAATTAAATATTTTTTTTTTAGTTTAAAAAAATTTATTTTTAATCATATTTAAAAATTTTTCAGTTACAATATCTTTGAATTTTTTTTTGATATATTTTTAAATTTTTCATATCTGCACAATTATATTCAAATAGTTTTTAATATGTGAAATTTATTAACAGATGCAAGAAAATCAGTTTTCCCAAAAATTTTATTAAAAAAAAAATTAAGTATTCGATTTTTTTTGTTTGTTTTTAAACTATTTTTAAAATTTTTCTTTTAGTTTTTTCAAGACTATTTCTTGAATTCAGTTATTTTGGCTTCCCTTATCATTATTTTTAAATATTTTTTCTATGAGGAGATTACTAACAACGGCAGGATAGTCATTTTCCTAAGAGTTTCACAAGAAAATTTAATAACAATAAACAAAATTTAAAAATCGGGCTCACTGTGAACCCTGCTGTGGTGAAGAGTGTGTTGCTTAGAATTTCGGTTACCCCAGTCTTAATTTTCTTTAAAAGAAGCAGATTTTTGACCCAGGGTTTCAAAGGAATCAAAGTTTCTGTGCTAAAAAGCTAACGTTAAACTAATTTCTTTCTAACTTTGAAAATATAAAATACTAATTTCAATTAAATTGGACACATATGCACATACACATGTACATATGTATATACTTCCTTATTCCGACTGTCATAGAACACAACAAAAAAACCAAACTTGTCAACATCATTAGTATATAAAGTTGCATACATTGCTTCACATTCCACTGAGCAAGTGATGCCTTAAGCAATTCATTACCCTTTCTCACTTTCTCCCACACACACAGTGTCTTTTGCAAAACTTTTCTAATTCTTTGTGGGCTAATACCACTTGATGTGTTAGACACGCAGTAGGCAGGTTTATCAACGTCAGTTAAAGGAATATGCAATAAAAACAAATAAAATATTGTTGAGATGTGTGGGCAATGATGATTTAGAGCAAATCTAGCAGCAACATATGTTCTCACATATGTACATAACCAAATGAACTACATACAGTGAGTGCCAATAAAAATGTCCCACTTGATTATGCTAATAAGTTACGAAAATTTCTTTCTTTCTAAAATAAAATTTCACTAAATATTTAAAATTTTTTTTTCATAGAAATATTTTAAAATAGCGTTACCAAGTTTATGCAAAAATTCTGAATAATCTTGAAAAAAATAAAAATGTGCTGAGAATTTTGGCAAAACTTTCAAAATTACTTCTTGGAATGCAGTTTTGTTGCCCATCGAATTCCACTTTGAAAAAGTGCATGTGAAAGCCTCTTAAAAATTTTGTGGATTTTTGACAATTTTTTTTCTTCAAGGTGTTTTTATTTTCTTGCATACAAATTGAATTCCCACGACAAGCTGATACGGAAGAAATACTCAAGTACCTTGTAGAAAAAAAATTTTGCAAAAATAAGCCGAATTTCTAAGACCTTTGAGGATCACTTTTTGAAGCTAGAATTGAATAAGCTACAAAACTGCAAAACCCAGCAAACAATTTAAAATTCTAATCTCAAATTCGAAAATTCTCTGTAAATTTTTTTTGGATTTTTTTTAAAATTTTTGAAATTATCGCATGAATTTATTAATACGCCTTCAAAAGATTTATACGATAGGAAAATCTATGTTTTAATATGAAACTAAAAACTAAGTCTCAGCTCTTGATATTTTTATACCATTCTACGTAATACTCACTGTATATGCAAATCAGTCAAATGTACAGCGTCACTCATTGAATAGCCCTTGGGCACTGTGCTGCAAAGTTTTCATGTAGATTAGATGAGTATAACAAAAGCTTTTTGCTTCACAAAAACTATAACAGAGCTTTTACATAATGTATATATGTACATAGCTCTAGTAAAATTTAGCTAAATCGATTTTATAAATATTAAAAAAAAGCTTAGATAATTTTAAAAACGTGTAGTATTTTTAAAAACATTTTAAATCTATCACAAAATATTTTAATTGCTTTAAATTATAAAATTTATATAGTACAGTTTTTACAATTTTGTGAAAAAAAAAAAATTTTGTGAAAAATAAAGTGTGAATGCAATTGCATGAGTGCCCCTCTTTCACATACACACCCACAATAAAATCTTTACTTTTATACACACATACTCTGTTATATCCATTTAAATTAAATTGGAGGCCAGAGGTTACTTAAGGCGCTTGTATAAGAAATAAAGTGAAGTAGAGTGCAAATAAAAGAGGAAAAAGCAAATGAGCATATGGCGGCATTTGAGATGCTGAAACATAGAGAAATCTTGGATTATGTTAAGTTTCAACGCTTTTAGCCATTTGCTAGTAATCAAGATAAGACGGACTACGATTTCTTGTTGAAAATATAGCATTTTATTAGGGTGAAACGAATATTTTTTTCAAGATGAATGTTTTCTGATATTGGAAAAAAATCATAGTTTTGCTTTATGAATGAATCCAAATTTTATGAAAAATTAAAAGCGGCATCTATGACCAGCAAGAGCACAAATTCTTATAAATGCATACCCTGATTCATGTGGTATATATTTTAACAAAGTATATCCCTTCACTTCTGTTGATGATGCCACATATCATTGACATGTTCTTCCTTCAACACAAGATTTTAACCCGCCCTAATAAAAATGTTCAAATACCTTAAGCTCACATATGTAAAATTATATATGTGTGCGTATGTCGGTATAGGCTTGCAATCAAGATATCTGCGAATTAAGTGTAGAAAGTTGAGCATAAAGAGAAAGTTAAATGGTTGTTAAAGTTGGGCATCAAAAAGGACTGATTGTTTTGGTTATTATTTTTTGATTCAACTTAAGATACACAGTCCTTTGGGTATTAATTCGACATACTGCGGGAAATGTTGATACAAAGAAACTTGAAAAGAAAATTCCAAGAATATATTTACGATATAAAAAATTTTAAATTATTAAATTGTGCTATTAAAATTATTTTAAAATATTTTTCAAAATTGACATGTATCAGAACTTTTCTTGAAGAACGCCCTACCTCAAAGTGAATGAGTTTCAAAAGGTCATTAAATTGTTAGCTGAAATAAAAGGCTTTTGCAACAGCTTCTCAGATGAAAAAAAATTTAAAAAGGCCGAAATAAAATACAAGTCGTATTCAAAAAAATGCGATACAGAATGCTTTTAAAAAATATTTAGAAATAGGGCGATCTTCCACAGTTCCAGCTGTTGAAAAAAGCTTATATTTCCTTCAAAAATTTCTCAAATATAATTAAATTAACAAAACCATTTAAACACTCTACATTTTCCTGATTGGCAATATCAAAGGTCATCCTGAACCATTCTGTCAGAAACTCGTAATAGCCGCAAACTAAATTTTCCATTTCATAGACATATAAATTCATGCATACATAAATATTAGTTTGGTGATGCCTGGCGTAGCAGCGCCAATATAAATTTAACCCAAATATGCCAAGCACATGTGCGGCATTGCGATAATATGTCTGGAGAAACTCATGTATTTGAGACATTTTTACGATGTTAGAAAAGGAAAAAAAAAAACTAAATAAATTCCATGTGAAGTAAATCTAAAATTCTTTGAATTACGTAGAAGAATCGTTTGAGAAAGGATTTGAATAAATTAATACATTGCAAATTTGTGTGTAATAAGCTCACAGTGCATAGAATTGAACACATTGAAAAATTGCTTGAGTCACATTGAATTTTTGCTTTTTGAAGGTTAAAAGAATTTAACTAAACTTTGTTACTGACAGAAAAATAAGTTGGGATGTATTAAAAGCATATTTACATAGTTTGTTCTCTCTCTCTCGCTCGCCGTCTCTGAGTTTTTTACTTCAGACAAACCTAAAAAAAAAAAAAGCTTTACTAAAATTTGTTTTTATGCTCTTTTAAACTTCCCCCTCTTTTTTTTTGTTTTCTATTCTCACTTTAAATCTTTTTTTTCTTCTATTCCAGATTTTGGGAAACCGACTTACGTACAGTACGCAAAACAAATCGCTCAACAATGCGCCGTGGCAAAGGTGGTGGCGGTGGTTATGGTAGCAGCGGTGGCGGCGATGCTTACGCTGATTTGGGTTTACGGTAAGTTTTAAAGACAGAAATAAGTAGCTCTCTTAAGTAGCATTTGTAGATAGTTGAGTTATAAGCACAAAGCGAGAGGTTGTTCAAACATAAATAGCTAAAAACTCACTTCGAATTCGGTTACGTATACGCAGTGGGGTGCTTATTAAGAGTGATTTTGATATTGACAGCAAAATAATTTAATTAGTTACAATAACAGCATGAGTGAAAATGAGTTAGATTTCGAGTTTCTATAATACTAACTTATCAAATTTCAAAAAATGTGCATAAGCCACTGAGGAGACAGTGTCAGACAGTGGTAGTACTAGGAACCAAAATTAACTAAGAAAAATATGACCAATATCTATAACACTTCTCTCACCATTCCAGAATTATTTTGCTTTACCTATTACAGCAACAACAACATAGCTGAAGGAAAATATTTTGTACTAGAAATTTAACGAGCCCCCCATTTATAGTAGATTTCGATAGCCAGCAGTTAGTCACACTAATATCTGGTAAACTCTCGACTTCTTTCGTTGGGACATTGAAAACACACGATGAGCCCTCTCTTTGAAAATTCAGAGTAGACCTAGTTCGACTAATTAAAGTTCAGTGCCTTTTTTCTGGACTATGTTATACGAATTAGTATGGATGCACCCAGACCTGAAACAAACCTATTAATTTAATTAATTAAGTATGATAATCGAACATTTTTAGAATAATAAATCGATTAGGATTAAATTTTGTGTTCGATTAATGAGGATTTATTTCGTTTTCAAATTTAATCCTAGGATTAATCAAGTCAATCAATTTTTAATTTAATTAATTGCGATTAATTTTATTAATCCTAAGAATAAATTTGAAAGAGAAATAAATCCTCATTAATCGAACACAAGATTAGTTCCTAATCGATAAATTATTCCAAAAATATTCGATTATCATAATCAATCAATTATTTAGAAAATAACAAAAATTTTAATTTGATTATCAATGATCATAATTTAACAGGTCTGAATGCACCTGAACCCATCGGCAGCGAAATATATTGCTTAGCTTGCTTGACCAGCTCATAGGGACTTTAAACTAAATATATGAGAGCATAGTAACTTTTATTTTCTAAGCTGATTAGAATAAATATGAGAAAAGAGCTTCAACTTTTTTGTGTGATAAAAGCTGTTCGGGAAACCTAATTAGAACCTTAAGCCTGCTTAAGTTAATGACTTTTAAAAGCATTCTCACTGCTTGAAGACACATTTTTTGTGAAATGATATTAGAGAATTTTTTATCTTCCATATGCTGTGTGGCATTTCTTGATTCTTTAATAAATATCCAACAGTTAATTAATTTAAGTAGTAAAGTTAATTACGAACAAAAAACCTACGCTTATATATCTCAACTTACCAGTTCATCCTGTCTCCGAAGCATAGAAGAGCATTGATACAACTTTTACAATTTTTAATTAGCTCATCCTATTCACAAAAAAAAAAACAAAGAAAAAAAGCTGCCCTCCCTTAGCATTATTTTTCTTTTGCGAAATCACTGCAAAACTTTCTAATAACCAAACATATAAATATATATAACCAACTAATTTGTATCAATTGCAAAAAAGAAGAGGATTAATAAAACTTTAGCATAAAAGTAGCCAACAAATATAAACGGAAATATACCAATAATTAAATAGCCTTAACGATAGTGGGGGAGAGAGAGTAGCAATGCAAACAAATAGTTGGCGCAGTATCGCCAGTTGACTACTGCAACCAGTGCCAGCAATTGTTTTTCACACAATTCAAAGCAAAACTTTTTGTTTTTTCCCCACTCAACCAAATAGCACCGCAACTTTTGGGATGCAATCAAGTTTTATTCTCTTTACTGCTGCTTCTGCTGCAAGCTACGGCATACTCGTTAACCGAACGCTAATAGGAATGGTAATGAGGTCTTAGTATGGCAACGAAAATGAAAATAAAAGTAAATTGAAAATGGAAATCATAAACGAAAATGTGAGTGAAAACGAAATTGCAAAACAAAAAAGGCAAAATTAAAATTAAGACGAAATCGGTATTGTGCGTAAATGCAGACGACGGCGCGTAACTCGTTAATAAAAATGAAATTTTAATTACGTATACGCCATGGCGCTCAATACACAAATAAGTGCAAGTAACAAACAAAGAATGAGGTGAAGTTAAAGTGAAAGTTGTTGTGAGTGCGGATTGAAAGTGGGAGAGCATGGGCAGTAGGGCGTAAAAAATTAATATAAAGGGAAAAATAATAAAGAGTTCCAAGATAGACGCATGAGAGAGTATTAAAAGTGGAAAAGATCCTGGGTGTGAATAAAAGGGTGGGATTGTTGGGGTGCTATAATTAGTGAAATAGTTAATTGCGCTTACTCTTTTTCTACAAGCTCTCTATTGATATCATCGGGAATTTTATTGGCATAATTTTTAAACTTTTTCAACAGCATTTTCGGAAATCTTTCGTGACCATTTTCGGGTCTATTCTAAGATCAATGCGGTATTTTTGTGATAACTTTTGGAAATTTTCGGAATTATTTTGGGAACTTTTTACGTGAATATTTCGGGACTTTATGGCTTTATTTTAGGACCATTTCTGCATTGTCTGTATAATTATTTCCGGTTTATTTCGATCTTATTATTAGTTATTCTTTATTGAACAAAATAATAGTTGCGTTATAAAGAGCGCAGTAGAGTTTATTGGGAGTCAGAGAGAGTACACTGCTTAAACTACTTTAGTTGCGGGGCCAAATTGAGGATGAGTCTACATATGTACCGAAAGACTGAAATGTTTATGGAAAATATATCGGGGAGTGGAAAGAATAAAGGTTGAAATCAAAAATAAATGATAATTGAAATCAGCTTCAGATGGATGGAGAGTATACTGTAAAGTCTTGAACTGATAGAGCACAAAAGACAGGACAAATGGAAATACGAAACCGATCTATAGAAAACGATAAGCGTTTGTATTATAACCTAAAGGGAATATACTTTAAAGCGCTTTTGTCTGCTATTCTTAGTATTTTATATACAGCCACAGTAGCTTTGTGTTCATCTCAATATTTAAAGCTTTCTTTACAGCAGTCTCCCTTTCATACTTTACATTTCTTCACATTGTTCCATGAATATCTATTTTTCATTATATTTTGTCTCCTCTTTATTTTCACAATTTTCTTCAAACACACAGCGGCTATCAAGGTCTGGATGAGCCACGTAATCGTGAACTGGACACTGTGCTCGAACAAGCGCTCAAGGAAGCTGAGGATGATGTTACATTTAAAAAGGTCAAGCGCATGAGTTACTCTGGTAATGCAGCAGGTGGTGAGGTGAGTGTGCGAAAAATGAAAAGCAGAAAATTTTAATAAACCATTGTAATCATTGTGCGCTTATTACGCACATTTCTCTCATTCTATATTGTCCTGCACAATTTGTAAGCATTTTTATTATTGAAAATTTTCTACCTTTTTTCTGTTTTTTTTTGTCTTTTTGTTTGCTGCTAATATTGCTTTTTGTTGTAAAATTCGTTAAGACGTGTAATGTAAGTAAGTCGTGAATAAAATTAAAAGTAAGCTGCTAATTCTGCAGCTGTTGAAGCTTTTTATTGATGTAGATAATAGCACTTCTCTAATGCCAACAGCAGCTGTGCTCATATGGGGTTCAAGGATGAGAAGTGAATGACTGGTTGTATAAGCTAAGCTTACTTTTTGTGTGGGGAATTTGATGGTTTCGATGTTTGTGCGGTTTAAATTGTGCAATAATACTGCGTTGCATCTGTGTATGTTATGTTATGTTATGTTATGTTATGTTATGTTATGTTATGTTATGTTATGTTATGTTATGTTATGTTATGTTATGTTATGTTATGTTATGTTATGTTATGTTATGTTATGTTATGTTATGTTATGTTATGTTATGTTATGTTATGTTATGTTATGTTATGTTATATTATGTTATGTTTTGTTATGTTATGTTATCTTATGTTATGTTATGTTATGGTATGGTAATTTTTAAATTTAAAAAGACTTTTCGCAGTGTCGATAATATATTTCCAATACCAATTTATTTTGTACCAAATAAGATCACAAATCCTTTGCAAAATCTAGCAAACTTTAATTGAACCCATTTCGAAAAATAAAAAATAATGAAATGAAATAAAAATCTCAGAGCTGCTCCAAAATTGATTATTTCCTATACAAAAATGGCAAAAATATAAATGCTTGCATTGACAAGCGTTCACATTGATTAATTTCAATTTACCGCACTTAAATTTATAAACGGTCTAACGAGTTCATCTTCTACATCTACGCGTCACACAAGCACATCAAAGCTACCAAGGTCACTGGCGCCAGAGCAATTGCTGGCGCTTAATTTTTTTTATTTTTTATTTTCTCTTCGTAACGACCTTCGTAAGATTTATTTTCCAATTTGAAACAAATCACCAAAGCGGCAATTATCATCAATTGTTTCAATTTACCAAACCACAAAATGTGTTAATGAAAAAGATTTTACAAAATGGTAAAATAAAAATAAAAAAAAATTAAACGGAAAACTGAGCAAAATTTGCTGCCCAGAGAAGTATTCAGATTTACACATCTTCGCGCAGCACAATTTTTCATCTCTTTTTTCAAGCAGCGCTGGCGTTTTCTTTTTTTTTTTGTCAGTTACTTTACATTTTTTTTCTGATTTTCTATTTTTCTCTCATATTATTTGTTTTGTTCTCTTCTTTTTCTTTTCGCCTAAAAGTCAGTGGAAAAGGATTACGCTGCTCGCTGACCTCACTTTTATTTGCCAATTTTACCACACAAATGACTTCCGCCACGTCCACGTTGGCGTAAAATATCTTTCCAGCCGAAAATTGAAAGACTAAAATTAAAGCAAAAAAAAGAAAAAAAAAATCTTTGCCGCTTTCAATTCATCTTTACAATTGCAGACAATGCCCACGTTCTTTGCTTTGCGGCTGTTGCAAAGTGCCGAGCTTATAAATCTCTAAAGTCAGTCGGCCATTCAGATATTCAATCCGTTACCCTTTTGCGCTGACGGCGTGTTGACCCAACTCAGTGAAGACCAATTGTATGCAATCACATAAGGATACAAATACATATCTACATACATACATATGTATGTGTGTATGTATGTGTCTATGTATGTAAGCACTTGCGTTTCGCTGTCTGAAGAAGTTGAAATGCGCTGGACGCTCTTTTTTGGACCATTGATTTATGCTTCTTTTGCTGTGTAGTTGGTCTGACTCTTTGGAAGTAGTTGCTTGTTTTAACTTACTTATACCCAGTTGCTGTGGCCTGTTTTCCAAAAGTTTTTAAACAATGTTTGCTGGTTCATTTTCGCCTATCTGCTTCAAACTATTAGGCCTGCTGAGATTTTGAGCCTTTCCTTTTAAAACTAGCTTAATCAACGCATCCTTCATTGAGCATTTCCCAGCTCTGTTGTATTATTTGTTGAATCAATCCTTACGTGTATTCTACCGAAGGAAAGACCCAACTGGATATTGGACAACTATTTTATTTGCTCTTCTGGGTTGAAGCTTTAACAGGTGCCATATGAAAGTTTACCGTCTTTGCTGCAGATCTTCTTCATGATCCCAGACCTCGATTGGGAAAAGATAAACCCGAAAAATGTTTATCAGAAACTGGAAATAATCCCAAAGGCTTCAAGGCAATCAAGTCTTATATAGTCCCTAGAAATCATTAGAACAAATTCTACAACTTTTTGGAACTCCAAAGGAAATATTTGCCTACTTTTAAAGTAGGATGACTCCCATAATTCATAGCAAAAGCCAACAGCGGTCTTCCAGTAGTCACTAATAGGCCAAAGCGCTCTCTTCTATGAGTTTGTTGATATAGTTAAGCTTTAAGTTCGCGGCTTCCATTTGGCTTAACTGACACAGAGTGCTGTGTCTAGAGCTAATGAGCAGAGGATATCTGGGTTGCATTGCAAAATCCAAGCACTCATATAATCAGACTAGATTACTTACTCAAACTCTACTTGATTTTTTGTTCTTTTAAATCCAAATTAGTTACAGATCTCATACTCTTCCCTACAGTATACCTGAATAATGTTCAATTTCTCGCTGAGCACTAAATACCTCACCGCTGAGTATACAAAGCTTAATGGCTCCCAAGTTTTCTCTTTTCCTTTTTTTTGTAATTTCTATTATTTCTGTGACTTAATAAATTAGCGCAGCTCATGAAGACCACACACAAAAAAGGACGACTTTTCGTACACAAAAAACAGACACAACACAACAACAAACACATAAATAATATTTCTACAACAGCTACAAAACTGAAAAACTAAAAAAAATTAACAAAAAATCATTATGGCCAATGGGAAGCTAAAGTCACGGGAAAGGAAGAACAGCATTTCCGCAATTTACTCTTTTAGTTTTGTCTTGCTGCAGCAGCTGGTGTATCGCGCTTGAACTTCGTAAATATACTTTGAGCGCCCTACACTCCTTTACCCCCCTCATTATGTTCACTTTACTCTGCTGATGATGATTGAGTAGACGACTATCTATATTCGTTAAGGATTTGTTTAATTGCTACTAATTAGCTTTAAATATAAGAGTGGCATGCCGTTTGCCCAAATGAAAAGAAAGTCCGCACTCAAGCAGTTGAAAGGGGTGTGGCTGTTGGGCGTGATATGAATGGCAAAGAAAATTACAAGTTAATAATACTGATGGTTTGGTACATGGCGCGCGCCGTCTGGCTTCAAGTGCATTTAGACTGTTTTGTGTTGTTACTAGCCAGCAGGTAAATCAGCTAGTTGTAGACTGCTCCTCAAGTAGACGCCAAATTGAGACCAACTAGTTGAAGACAGAATTTTTTTCACACAAGAAATAATTGGAATCTTAGGATGCCGTAAGAAAAAGCTTTCAACAGAGATTTTGTAAATACATCAACGACGCGCCTGGCCAACAAATTTTAACATAATGATGATCAACGAAGCTGATTTGTAGGGAACATGACCTGGATTTTTGCGTTGGAACTGTGTATACAAAATTGTAATAAAAAGCTCCACTGAGAGTTTTCTTTCTTCGGATTGTTGGTGTTTAAATTTGTTGCAAATTTTAAGCGATTGCTAGTTTGAGAAATTACGGACTAGTTCAAGACCAGTCATAATGACAGTTATAAACTAGTATTTTTTTTTTGGCTAACTTAGTAACTCAGCTCTCGGTGAGGATTAAGTTTCAAGGAATGCAAGCAAGGATAAAGTGTAAATCTGTTGTTCAGGAGATATAAGAAATGAAAGAGACAGAAGAAGAAATATGAAAAGCAATTGTTGATTATGATGCTAAGACATTAATGGCCACTTTTACGCCCATATAGCCACGGAAGGTGTCTATGGACTTAGCAGAAGACTTATATAAGCTGAGAATCTTCCATGATCCAGTTTCAATTTTTGCTTCAAGTGGTCAGCGAATAACCTCTGCGATGACATATAAGTCTTTCTTAAGGATAATGGAATTGCAGATATAAAACTAAAGCGACTGGAGGCCTGTTGTTAGTGTTGTTTTAAAAACGACAATCTGTTCCTTTGACAAAATAATCGTCAAAGAAATAAACATTTTGCTGAAAGTTATTACAAAAAGATACAAATCTCCCAAAAAAAGTAAACCGTTGCCTAGAAAAATTATTTAATGGATCGTTTGATTGACAATTTTGATGCCACTGAGTTTCACTTGAGCGTTTGGATGGCACTGGATACATACACAGCTGACATGGACAGTTTGAAAACCACTGTGAAACAATTGCGCAGCAAATGGAATGTGGCACTTAAACAGCTGACATAAAATAAGAAGAAACAGAATTAATGAAGCAAATAAGTTAGCAAATGTATTGACAGAGTTCAAAACAAGCAAATGGACTACAACAACCATGTAATACAACCAAAAAAAAAATATTGATTCAAGAACTAACTAACAATAGGAAAATGTTCTATGACGAATGTTCTTTTTTGATTTGTATAAGTCGACTCGTCACTGAACAAATAGGGCGTACTTGCTCTGTTGTTGTTCTTTTAAAGCCCTTTACCTATTAGGTTTTTGTGCTTGAATAGCTTATCATACACTTAGTTGGATTGTGCAACCTTCCCCAAACTCAGCTAACCCTTTTGCCAATTAAAGAAAATTTTCAAAGATGTCATCAAGTATAAAAAGTCATCGGTTCATAAATGCAAACAAAGTCTTTTACAAACAAGCAACAACAAACTTAATAGCCGTAAATTGAGATTCCGAAGAACGCACAAACCTAACAGCCACAGTAAGCCAAGGGCATTTAAATGAAAAAGTGAGGACACAAGCAGCCACTAAAACTCAATTAACCTCAAACGTGTTGCTGTGTCACCGGCTGAAAGATGAATAAGGAGAAGAAGAAGAAAAAAAGCAAATAAAACAGCTTAACCCTACAATTACTTGAAAGTGTAGAGGAACATACAACAATAGCGTAGCGCAATCAATCTGGCTGGCTGCTGAGAAATATGCAAAGAAAAGAAATTCAAACAGGTACGAGTATATATGAAATAGGCTGTAGGCTGCTGACAGCTCATACATGGCTACAGATCTACAGGCTAACACACATGCCTTCACAAGGCTACATGAAGTTTGGGACGAGTAAAATGAATGACCAATGGCAATTGTACGAAATCGATTGTTCTTGCCTGACAAGTTGGAATGCAACAATGCTACGAAGCGTAGGACCAACAAAAAAACTGAAAGAAAAAAAAAAACTTTCTTCAAAATGCATGCTCCAACAACAACTGCATATGACTACATACAACAACAAACAAACACAAAAAAAAAAAAAAAAAACCAAAAACGAATGAAATGAGTAAGTGTAGCAAATGGGAACTTCATTGAAAGGCGGAAACAGCAATTTTTCACTTAAACCGCATTGATACTCAATAACGACGACGGGCAGCCAGCAAGCAATGGAAGACTAAGTGTTCATACAGCAACTGTAACTCTAACAGACATAACAACAGCAACAACAATAGCTGGCAGCTGGCTATAATGAAGAGGTAGTAAAAAAATTTTGTAGGCAACATACGTTTCAAACTTTAACAAATGGGTTTGGTGAAGAGAACCGGAGATATTTCAAAAGCTTATACTCAAATGAAAATATATACATACATATGTAACTATGTGTTGAGTTTGTATGTATGCAACACATACATGTATGAAGTTACCAGCCTAAAGTGTGATTGCTTAGCATCAGCTACAATATAAGATCGTTATACACTAAGCAGCGCAGCGGCAGTTCACGCTAACAAATGCAATGTCAAGAGAAGGTTTTCAGCAGGAAACAGAATGAACGGAAATACTTGGGCTGGGAAATGAAACATCAATTAAAGTCAAAGCAGCTGTGACCGACCTAATAGGCTGTCGCAAACATCAATAAATGTATGTAGCCGGAAAAGGGTTAAAAAAAGGAGGAGAACAAATTTTGTAGAAAAAAAAAAAATCTAGGAAATTCGATTTGGTGAAATAGCAAAAGGCAATGGGTGAATAAGCGAGGCTTTGGGCACACAAAAAGTATTGGAGTACTTAAACTATATTCGAGTATATATTTATGAATGTAAGACGAGCAATGCAGCCTTGTAAGAAATTATTTGAATCTAAAAATTATTTCGTTATTAGTAAAAACTTGGGTTCATAAAATTGAAAGTACTCTGAGCTTTTACTTTAAACGGTATCGACAATTTGAAAATAATGGTGAAGCCACTTGTTTGCGCTAGAGCATTTGAATGGCACTGTATACACAGCTGATTCTGACGGTTTGACAACCACTCCGAAGCCAGTGGAGACTGCAACAGTAGAAACAGTGCTAAGTACAGTTGATTTCGAGTAGCTTAAGAAGAAAAATATTCAGAAAATATAAACAAAAGAAATAATTTATCCAGAACAAAAATAATGAGATGCATTCCAACAATCTTTCCAGTTAAAGCGAAATAAACTGTCTAATCCAAACGCTGCCATTTTTTTAACTCAATATAAAAGCTCGTTTTTATTGACACAAAAGCACTAAATTGTGACATAAGGTCGGATTTTTTAAATTCCTAAAGCTATTTTGAGTTAAGAAGATTTAGCAAAACCAATATGTATAGAAGCAGCATTAGAAATAAGTTAAAGAAATACATACATACAAGGGATACATTAAGAAAGATTTTTTATTCAGACAAACATTAAAAAAAATACAAATACAAATAAATAGCAGTACTGTAGCTTGTTTGCTTTGGAAGTTTGGCATATAAAGTGACTGAATTATAGCGTAAAGCATATTAAAAATTTACAAAGAGATTGTTAAATATTTGCTAGTGATAAAAAGGCATTCTCTACTTTCTTTGGCGTATCCTTTGCCTAAGTGCACACAAATGGATATGAAATATTTATGTCAATAGATAAGGGTTAATAAAAGCAAAAAGCTTTTTTCTAATAATTTTGCATTTTTTATTTATTTTGTGTGCCCAAATTTTAAACGTAGCTGTGAAGGAAAGCTTACTTACCAGCGACTTTTAAACGAAAATCTGTCCCAAGTTGATGTCAATAAACAAAATAATTCTCTTTTGTATGTATTATAGCTTGTAAATAAAGTGAGCCTATAAAAATATTAGCTAACTTTCTGGTCCATCCATAGATCCATACCATAAATGCTTTGAAATGCTGTACGGTACGATTTCATCGCACTCTTTGGACTAATTTCCTCTTGGTTATTTTATTTTATTTTATTTTTTTATTATTTTATTTTATTTTATTTTATTTTACAAATTTGTAAGTTTTGAGCAAACTCGAGACCAGTTAAAAATAATTCTAAGTGAAGTAATATTGTCAGTTTTTGGGAAAAATTGATAATTGGAGAAAAATTACAAAGATAAATCAACAGCGATGGATAGGATTACATGTTTCAGAGTTTCCAGGCTCAACATCAGATCCCTTTTCGGACACTGGGATATGAACCAGTATCTGCACCAAAGCCGCTGTTAGAAAATTGTAACACCAAACTATGATGCCCTGTGATGTCACAATGTATTAATCTCCACTTCAATTAATTCCCTTTTGTTTGTTTGTTCTTGCCAACTGTATACACAAAATTTCTTAAGACATGCAGTCTATGTGTCATAATGTGTGTTGGTCTTGTTTATTTTATTTTATTTTATTTTTTATTAGTTTATTTTATTTTATTTTATTTTATTTTATTTCATTTCATTTCATTTTATTATATTTTATTTTATTTTATTTTTATTTTATTTTATTTTATTTTATTTTATTTTATTTTATTTTATTTTATTTTATTTTATTTTATTTTATTTTATTCTATTTTATTATATTTTATTTTATTTTATTTTATTTTATTTTATTTTATTTTATTTTATTTTATTTTATTTTATTTTATTTTATTTTATTTTATTTTATTTTATTTTATTTTATTTTATTTTATTTTATTTTATTTTATTTTATTTTATTTTATTTTATTTTATTTTATTTTATTTTATTTTATTTTATTTTATTTTATTTTATTTTATTTTATTTTATTTTATTTTATTTTATTTTATTTTATTTTATTTTATTTTATTTTATTTTATTTTATTTTATTTTATTTTATTTTATTTTATTTTATTTTATTTTATTTTATTTTATTTTATTTTATTTTATTTTATTTTATTTTATTTTATTTTATTTTATTTTATTTTATTTTATTTTATTTTATTTTATTTTATTTTGTTTTATTTTATTTTATTTTATTTTATTTTATTTTATTTTATTTTATTTTATTTTATTTTATTTTATTTTATTTTATTTTATTTTATTTTATTTTATTTTATTTTATTTTATTTTATTTTATTTTATTTTATTTTATTTTATTTTATTTTATTTTATTTTATTTTATTTTATTTTATTTTATTTTATTTTATTTTATTTTATTTTATTTTATTTTATTTTATTTTATTTTATTTTATTTTATTTTATTTTATTTTATTTTATTTTATTTTATTTTATTTTATTTTATTTTATTTTATTTTATTTTATTTTATTTTATTTTATTTTATTTTATTTTATTTTATTTTATTTTATTTTATTTTATTTTATTTTATTTTGTTTTGTTTTATTTTATTTTATTTTATTTTATTTTATTTTATTTTATTTTATTTTATTTTATTTCATATTATTTTATTTTACTTTATTTTATTTTATTTTATTTTATTTTATTTTATTTTATTTTATTTTATTTTATATTATTTTATTTTGTTTTATTTTATTTTATTTTATTTTATTTCATGAACATGAAATGGTATTATAACTTTGGTCCGATGTTTGTAAGTATGAGAAGAAGAAGAGCTAGACCCACTATTAAGTATACCGAAATCATCAGGGCGATGAGGCGAGTTGATTTAGCCATGTCCGTCTGTCCGTCTGTCCGTCCGTCCGTCCGTCCGTCTGTTTGAACGCAAACTAGTCCCTCAGTTTTTGAGATATCTCGATGAAATTTTGCAAGCAGGCGCCATTTTGCATAGGATTAATCATTTGTCGGAACCAGCAAGATCGGACCGATAGAAGTCATAGCTCCCATACAATCGATTGTTCCGATAAATGGGTTTTGGGCGATAACTCTCGAAATTAAAAAGCTAGAAAGGTAAAATTTTGCAAGTTTATTACAAATTGTATTTGCAACGTGTGTAGTGAAAATGACTCAGATCGGACCAACATAACGTATAGCTCCCATACAATCGATTGTTCCGATAAGTGTGGTTTAGCATTCATGAAACGTATAAAGCCTTCGGCACAGCCGAAGACAGCCCTTTCCTTACTTGTTTTATTTTATTTTATTTTATTTTATTTTATTTTATTTTGTTTTATTTTATTTTATTTTATTTTATTTTATTTTATTTTATTTTATTTTATTTTATTTTATTTTATTTTATTTTATTTTATTTTATTTTATTTTATTTTATTTTATTTTACCCGAACCCTGCCTTATTCTGTTTTAATTTTTATTTTCCTTGCATCAATAAAACTTATCGATATACTTCAAAAACTGTTGATTATATTAATGAACAATAAGCACACGGATGCGATTGTGATACTTAGTTTAATACCTCAAGTTTTAGTTCCACACTTAATAAACATGCTTATTTCAATTTGTTTCGTTTCATTTAAGATGAAACAAAAAGTAGAGCAAACATATCTAACAAATACTTCAAACTCTTCTAACATCAGTTAACTTTGATTCACTTTCACTTATCTTTGCTTTCTTTCAGCTGCCACAACGTTTGGCACGCATGGCTGGACTCAATTTACGCGAAACAAATACCGATTTTGGCGTTGGGAATAATTCGCCATTTGGTAGTCGCAGCAGTCGTGCTGGTAGTCGCATGAACTCAATGCGCAACTCAAAAATGCAAGTCGATCTAAAAGCACTCGATAAGCTTGTATCTAATCTATTGGAACAACATACAGCAGCAGTGAAAGGCGGCACAACAACAACAACAACACCAGCAGGCACTTTGCCACATCAACGCAAAAGCTCAGTGAAATTTAATCGTTGGCGTCCAACATCACGTTCAGCGCATTCCTACAGAGCTAATGAAACTGACAGCAATGAGGGAAGTAACATTGATACCGAGCTGAGGAGCGCAATGGGCATTCCTAATATTGGGGGTGGAAGTGGTGTTGGTGGTGGCAATTCAATGCCAACAATTATGGAAACGGGTATTGGTATGATGGCACAACGCAAAGAAGGCAAACAAAGAGGTGGTGTTGGCAGTGCTGGTGAAGTTGGGAGCAGAGACAGTGGGAGCGCTTGGTCATCATCACTCGAACGTAATACGCGTGCCGCACGTAATGCGCTCAATGCGATTGCAAATGCACCACAACGTCTTAGTCAGGCAGCAAATGACGAAGAAACTTTGAATCTAACAAAACATTATGTACCATAGAATTTGTTGTTAAATAATTTAGTTTTAAATGTGATAGCACAAGATTTTTGAAGCTGCTAAAGCAATATTTGCATAGAATTTTTGTTGTTAAATCAATAAAATTTACTAGAACAGTAACAAAGTTGAATCTATTGTGGCTTAGCTAAATCGGTGTAGCTCACTTTTGTTACTTGGCGATAAGTCAGTCTTGCCTTACTAAAATTACAAAAGATTTTTTTGCTTTGCTACTCACATGACGTTCCAGTAAACTGGGTAGATGATCACTTGGTCGCTTATCGGGATCCATATTGCGATAAAAGGCAGTTAAGTTAGCGCCCAAGCGTATTGTTACCTCATAACGCGTTTTACCATTGCGTGCTGAAAAAGAGAAAAAATATTGATGACATATACATACATACATGTACAGCTTGCTTAAAGCCTAAAAAAAAACAATTTCAAAATATTGCACTGGCATGTTCTATTCACCGTTTTGTTGCTAGTTTAAATTTTTGACCGTCAAATAAAAAGATTAAAAGTGAAAGCAACAACAAAGTATAAGCAACCAGAAAAAATTAGAAGCTTTCTCAATTTGGTTTTCTCTCTGAATAATTGTAATCTAAAAAAATAAATTAAACTTTGTGTTTTATTCATAAGTCGCTTAGTGTTTACCAACGAAAAAGTAAGCTAAAAATGGTAAAAAATTTTTTTTTTTTGAACTTTTAAATTAATGTAAGCTAAAAACAGTAAAAATTTTATTTGTTTTTTAAATTTCAAATTTCTCTTCCCCCTTGCAATTTTATATTTTAGTAATCCCGAAAAGTTTCTGCTTTCCACTCACCTGTTATTTTGCTGGTCTTACGCAATACGAAGCTTTCAGTCCCGCTCTCGAAGTCACATTCCTTATGACAATCATTCGATGTGGTATTTGTTGTGCAACCTTGAAAGAGAAAATAAAAACAGTATTTATAACAGCAGTTGACATATCTGTACTCATAATCAGTAAAAGCTTAAGTCGACTTATCACAATCGCATAAGATGGACTACTTCCTAGCTATCTTTTGGAATGGTTATCTGAAGATGAACTCAAACATTTTGTTGGATCATAAATACTCTCGAAGGAATAGATCAAAATACCCACTTTTTCTTAAGTCAGTTAAGCTGTTATTGCTTAGGACCACAGATATTAGGGCTCTCAGTAAAGACCGATTGCGCGTTTTTGTTCTTTTAAACTGATTGTGACTTGCTAGTACCAGGGATCGCGACTTTTTTCTAAAAAAAAAGTCCAAACAAAAAACTTACTTTTACTGCTATCTAAACGAAATAATTGGGAACTGGAACTTTTATTTTTTCTCAGCATTATTTTTTGAGGACAGAAAAAAAGTTATGGAATGACAGTGGATTGAAACTCCTTTCAAACAAAATTATTCAAGCCGGAGTTGCCACCTTTTTTTATTATTATATATAATAAAATTAATCTGTCTTCGGCTGTTCCGTACGCTTTATACCTTTCATGAGCATACAATTTTATTATAACTTGAGTCCGATATTTGTTTGAACTCAAAGTAGTTCCTCAGTTTTTGAGATATCCGTCTGAAATTTGCTGTAGGGAAGCCATTTTGTAATACAATAATAATGTGTCTAAACCAATAAGATCGGACTAATAAAAGGTATAGCTACGTTTTGTTTTATTACTCTTGCACTTAATAGCTAGAGACCTTTGTGCGTAAAGCTCCCTCAAAGTCGTAGTTACCACGCAAATACGTTATTGGTACTCAACGATAACGTGAATGAAACGGTGTGGATAACTTATAAGATCGTCGCTGGAAGGTTGCGGCTACCATCAAATTATTTCACCTTTTTGAGTTTTAAGCCTCCAGCAGAAATGTTCCACTTACGTGCCCCTGACAAGTGGTTCATTACTTTAAAGCAAAGCTGTTAAGTAATGATTACTAATCATAATAATTAGTAATTAAACTTTTTTTTTGAAAGGTGAAGTAATGATTATATTACGATTATTTTCCGATTCGTACGATTACTAATTGATTACGATTACAGGTAATCGAAAAAAAGTCAAAAAACAATAAAATGTAATCGAAAACTAATTTCACTACTTTCGAAGATTACTTTTAATTGTTTTTGATAATTTTGTTTTTTTTTTTTTTATTTTGAGAAATAATTGTTTCATGTTGTTCTTTCTTCACTTTTTGTTATTATTATTCATGCTCATCGATTTGATAATTGATAACCTGTTTGCGTATATTTTTTGGTGAGTGTTATGTTACACTTTATTTACTTGTTATCAGGGTTGGGCATAGTGCACTAAAAAATAAGTGCATTAAGGTTTTACTAGCACTACTTATTGTTGTTGTTGTAGAGCTACTTTGTCCTGTGTCATCGAACTCTTCTAACGGTAGTCCTAGAAACCTGGCTGCTTCGACAGGGGTGGACCAGAGGCAAATGAGTGTTAGAAGAGTGGGCTCCGTTGAGCAGACAAATAGATGGTTCATGTTGTGAGTCAGCATTAAATAACTAAACATATGTGAATGTATATAGTCGTGCATACATTTTTTTAAAATGCTTCAATTCAAGCAAAACTTCTCAAACCAAAAATCTTGCTGCCCCCCTTCGTTTACAAGCAACACAAATTAAACGTCAAGAGCTATGCAGTAAGTACCTGTTGAATTTTTCTAATTTTTTTCTTCATTAATTGTAACAAAGCATGTATATACTATTTACTTACATGCAGCTTAGAATTATATTGAAATTGTTGGTGTTATAAAATTTTAAGCGCTCCACTGCTTCAAAAACGTCTCCGCTGTGTGAGTTTGCACGTTGCGCACTTGTTTCTTCTATCTTATCAATATTTACACGCTTCGCCCTACCATTTTTCACCTTTGCTTGACAGATTTTTTCGAATTTTTTTTGGTGTTCTATAAGTTTCGTAAGTGTGGTTGCTAGCATGGTCTAGTGAAAACTAATGCACTTTGTAACAGCAAGTCTTGAATCGTTTGTTGTTTGGTGTATTTTTTTTTCTTCCTTTTTTTTAGTTTTTCTTACTTTTGCTAATATTTGCTATGAATTCTACCAAGTTTACGCAATAGCTCACATGTATGCAACTTCTTCTGGTCATGCACATTCATTATTTGAAAATTTTTTAAAAGTTTTTGTAGCGTCTATTGCTGGCACTTTGGTACAAACTTTTAAGTATCTGCGGTTAAACAGCTGACCCAGACATGATCATCAGATGAAATGAAATAGTCTATATTACAGTGTTTGAAATTTATTTGAAAAACTTTAAAATTTATTTAAAAAACTTAAAAATTTTTTCTCAAAATCAAACTATACAACAATTCTCAGGCTAGAGGTAGCGTACACAAACTTTTGAAAGCTCATTTATTTGCTGAGATAAATCTGAGAATTAAATTGAATTAATTGAAAAATTTTTATTGTCATCTCTATTTTCTTATACATATGGGAGTTGAGCATCTAACAGTCTCTAGAAAGCATATATTTTTGATAAAAAATAATTTCCAAGTTAGCACAAAAAGGGGCTGATATAAAGCTGCTTCCATTATTGTGTCTGTAAGCTGTTGAGTTAGTAATGCCTGCAACTAAAATATTGACTAAATTATTGCTCTTTGAAAAATTCTAAAGCAGTTGCTTTATGTTAGCCAGGCACATGCCATTGACGCTGTGCTTACGCAACAACAATGTAGCTGGGTGGTAACGGCGACTTTAAGGGAGCTTTAAGCACAAGCATTTCTCTTTAATTTATTGCTTGATCATCTTGGCACTTACTCTTTGACAGTAATTTAATTAATTCTATAATGCATAAATAAATAAAATGGGCTATCTTAGAATAAATAACTTTAAAGTCATTTTCACCAAAAAGCACAACTTCAAAGTAATAATTACCTGACGCTAGAGGTGGCAAATAAAACTATTTAAGCCCAAAGTTAATAGTACTTCAAGCTCACTATAGCGTCACTTTAGAGTCTTCGAAAGATTATGGCTACCATAAGTTTCTTCTTTAAAGTTGCCACTGCCACTTCATGGTAGCAGCTGCAACTTGTTTAAACATCACTTACAAGTCTCAGAGCTTTAGAAGAAAAATGGTGACCCACAGAAATTAAGGGAAACTACTAGACCAGCTTCAAAGTAGCAACAACTTTATAGAAGTAACTCTATTCTTATACAAATTTAACAAAAGAATTTCAGCTAAAGAAATCTGCCTAATAAATTAGAAGAACCAACTCTACAATTTTCACTGTCAGCCACTGTAACTAAAAGCTCCATAAAACTTTAAATAGACTTTTGCTGTATATTGTCACTTAATACGATTTTCAAGTGAATCTTAATTTAAAGAAAAGCAGAATGCGAATGCATGTTCAAACAAGTAAATTTATCTTCTGTATACTTGAGTGCAGCAGCATATGTCAACTCAAAGAGAATTACTTGAGCATACATGGCGTATACGCAACATTTATCATCAGCGGTGGAAATGGTCCGTACGTTTGCATTTCACGCCTAGGCGCTGTTGTTTGTATTGCTTTATTAATGCTTAATTATTTCCTTAATTAAATAAGAGGAAAAAAAAAAAAAACAACAAGCATAACATTCCCAATGCGTGCGTTTAACTTCTGCGTAGCAAAGTGTTGCCGCTGGTCAACCATTGGCGGTTTAAGGAAGCCACAGCGCAACACCAATGACCATTGCAGACTCACAGCAAGTCGAGATAACTGGCTTTGTTGACAGTTTACAATTGCAAGCGGCATTTTACATGCTGCTTGCGGCATTTCGTTGACTTCGTGAGACAGTGACAATATTATTTGGTGTTTGTTTTTAATGTCAATCAATTATAAAAACAACAACAGCAACTCATTTCAGTCGCAAGACTATCAACAAGCATAACAACAATTGTACATATTCGTAGAAATAATATTTATTTACACAAAGTGCATACATACATATATTTCTTGTTTAAATGCGCTTACATGTGTGAGTATACGTGTATGTATGCATGTGTGTGTGTGTTAGTGCGCACAAACACTTACTTACCCATTGTTATTTCATTTATTTCCGGTATTTCACATTTGGTGCCTTTAAAACCGCTCGGACAGTGGCATGTTATGGCTGCATCACCGATATGTCTACAAAGAAAGCAGAATTTAAAAAAAAAATTTGAATAAACGTACATAAGCTCAAGTAAGAAAATACTCATTATAGAGCTGAATTGTTTTGCTCAATGCATACGCGTGTGTCTGTGTGTTTTAAACAGCGGCATGCATATTTATGCTTATTTATTCTTTCTGTAAGCGTTTTATTTACATTTGCGCTTTCGTATATTTTCATTTCATTTGTTTGCCAGACTGTAAATATTGCTTTTTAGCTTCTCTGGTTATTTCTTTATTTTATTTTTATTTCTTTATTTTGAGGCAAAAATTCCTTTGCTTTTACGCCAAATGGGATTACCACACTTCTGTGGCACATGTGCAATTGAAAAATTAAGTTTCATTTAAATTTTATTTGCAATTTCACCGCTGCTCATGGTATAAATTGCACTCATTTAATGTACTCGTATTACGTGCATTGGTCGTAAAAGCAGAGTAAAGACAAAAAATAGTTCAGTTTAAGCCCTTCAAAGTAGCTTGATTTTCACTTAAATCATTATATCTGTGAAACCACGTGAGATTTTTGACTTAATCACATCGCTTATTGCCGCATTTATTAGCACCTTTCGTTTGATGCCCATATTGCACTAACACATTTTTGGCCCACATATGCGTCGATAACTCTAAAACCGGTTCAGTTACTGTAATATAACCTATCTTAAATTTAAGCTTTTAAATCCAGTAATGAAATGGTAAAAGTCAAATGGAATTCTCTTTAGCTGTTTTTGAGTGATGCGCTAACAAGCATACGTACCTACAGACACAAATTTTAAAAACTGTTGCTATTGGCTCAAAAATGGTTCCTCCTATCAATTTTTCTCAAATATCTGCAATTTATAGACGTAAATCCCTTGAAGTTGTTTTCGGTTTAATTCTCTTCCTCTTCTCCTTCTTCTTTTTTCTTCTTCTTGATTGGCGCTTGAACATTTCAAGGATTTTGGTTTCTTCAAATTGTTTCTAATGATTTAGGACTACTCCCAAGGGTCAGATGGGAAATTTAAATAAAAAAATTACTAGTTACTAAAGTACAATGATCAGTTCAATCCAGTGGATCTGACAGAAATTTTTAAATCTAGGGATCTTCTTCAAAGTTTTTTTTGTAAGAAAAAAAATTTGTTTTTTTTTGTTTCCAAATGAGATTGGTGCTTGCTTAGTCAGTTTTTACAAATTTTATTGTATTCATTTGTGGAAATCTTAAGGAATTATCATAAAAGACAAAACTGAAAACCCAGCAAGAAGCATTACCTACATGAAATATTTTAAAGCCACGCGCAAATTAAATTGTAGTAAAATGTTTCTTTTCAACATCAGCGCTTTTGTACGAAATATGTATGTGATTGCAAAAAAAAAATAAACATAAAATTTTACAAAAAAAGCAAACACTTTAAAATTGCAGAATCGCTTCCATGACATATGACGAAAGTCAATTGTGTTGACAGCTTGTCGTTCCCATTGCCCTGCTGTGTAGAGGCAATAACTTGGTTAACTTTGTTTACTCTCTGCGCAAGTAGAGTGGCTTTCACGCTGCACGTATGACATTCACTTCACTCAGCGTGCAAACAGCGCTGCTGGTGTTATGCGGAACGGATTTTCATTTTATTTTATTTACATGGTACTATTTTTATTAAATATTTTTAGCGAGTTTTTGCGCATTGTTGGCTGTTTGACAAAGGGTTTTTTATATTTTAAAAACTCCTTTGAGTTTTGATATCATACTTTGTTAACTTTTTAGTATATTTACCCAATTTTTTTTTAGAATATATCATATTTCACTCATGTATCTATCAAAGCGTTAATTGGAAATTTTATAAAAGTTACATACTGTCATGCCTTTCGTTTTAATAGGGTAGTTTTAATAAAGGTCAATGGTGATTGGTCTTTTATTGGAACACTTCTTTATATATAAAAAAAAGGGAAGTTTGTTTTTAAGAAAGACATTTTTTATGTTGATTTTGTCAGTGTTGGAGAAAATTCAGTTGGCTTTGGTGTTTGTCAAAAAGTGTTTTTTATGTGTAGATTTGTCCAAAATTCTATACTAATACTCTATACCATCTCAATACTCACTTGCATGTGCCGCCATTTTGACAAATATTTGTATGTGGATCTTCACACAATGGCCCACGCCCACAATCTGTGCCACTGAAACCGGGAAAGCAGGAACAATAGTAAGAGCTGCAAGAAAAATAAAAGAAAATGTTACTATTTAGACACTGAAGCATATTAAATTATTATTTTTAGTTTAATAATTAATGCCAAAATAATAATTTGGGGCAGCTGTCAAAGCCTGCTAGCAAATTGAATTCAGTTCCAGACTATGTTAAATATATCACATTGGTAGTTTTCCCCCTTTGTGTGATTTCTCTGAATGTGCAGAGACGCAGTGTCATAAATGAACAAAAAAAAAAAAATCAAAAGTCTATCATGAATAATAAATTACGCCAGAGGACGGTAATAGAACAATTTTATGCTAAAACAAGTAAGGAAAGGGCTGTCTTCGGCTGTGCCGAAGGCTTCATACCTTTCATGAATACGCATAACTTTTTTAAGTGTCCGATCCTTACTTACAATTGGTACAAACTCTTCAAAACTGTTAATTTTAAAATACATGGCCCAAACCAGAGTTATCGGAGCAATCGATTATATGGGAGCTATATGTTATGTTAGTCCGATCTGTATGATTTTCACTGTACACATCACATATGTAATAAGTACCAAACCTACAAAATTTTACGTTCCTAGCTTCTTAACTGCAAAATCTATAGCCCAAAACCCATTTATCGAAACTATCGATTATATGGGAGCTATATGTTTGGTTGGTCCGATTTGAGTCATTTTCACTACACATGTTACTTATACAATATGTACGAAAAGTGCAAAATTTTGCGGTCCTAGCTGTTTAATTGCAAGAGTTATAAGCCAAAACCCATTTATCGGAACAATCGATTGTATGGGAGCTATGCTTTGTATCGGTCCGATCTGGCTGGTTCCGACAAATGATTAATCCCATGCAAAATGGCGGCCCTATACCAAATTTCATCGAGATAGGTCTAAAATTGAGGGACTAGTTTGCGTTCAAACAGACAGACGGACAGACGGACAGACGGACATACGGACGGACGGACAGACGGACATGGCTAAATCAACTCAGCTTATCATCCTGATCATTTCGGTATACTTAATGGTGGGTCTATCTCTTCTTCTTCTCATACTTACAAACATCGGACCAAAGTTATAATACCATTTCATGTTCATGAAAGGTATAAAAAGGGAAAGCTCTGTTTAATATACATAAATAACATACCTATCTAAGAACTAAAATATTTTTTTTTTTAATTTTTTTTAATTAAAAGCATTTTTGAAAAACCTAAATAAAAAGGGAAGAAAAAGCCAATTTTAATACATACGATTACATATCAATACACCTTTCTTAATTTTTTTACTGTTTTCTACGTTTAATATTAAAATTTAGCAAATAAAAATTTTCAGTGAATTATAAATTTTTTTCCAGTGTATATTTCGAAAAAATGATTTAAAAACCTAAAAAAAATAATAACCAAAATCAGTGTGCGCGGCGAATGTCAAAGTTGAGTAACACAAATTTGAAATGAATATTTTTTTAAATGTATGTATGTATAAAAAACAACAAATCCCAATTATTTCTAGCTAAACTATTCATGCCCGTTGCAGCAGCGAACCACAACAAAGGCAAATGGCAGCGGTAAAACTTTTCATGTGGTCACCACGGCAGCTGCACAGTGTCTGTTTTAGAAAATTTTTATGGTTTCAAAAATTTTAAAAATATCAAAAAAAAAAGTAAAACGACTAGTTGCGGCATATGGGCATAAAGCTATTTTATTGCGCTACAGCTCAATAACCTAATAAAATATAAAGCACACACACACACACACACAAGTATAAGCCAGTCTACGTATACCAATACGCAAAAAAATCAAACAACAAAGCGATGTGAGTATGAGGGTTGTTAAAGATCAAATGAGCGCTTTACAAATATTTTATAACTTTCATTGCTTCTTTTTTTCAGAGCTTTTTTTCATTGCTTTTTTTTTTATTTATTTTCTTTGTTGACTTGCTCTACACCCAATTTGATTTTTAGCATATTTTTGGCTTCAAATTTTTTTACTACAGCAATTTCGCTAAAAATTTTCCTTTTCATTTTATTTGTTTACATAGTGTGCGTTATATTTGGGTATCAAAAATCATGACCTTTTGCAAGCTTTTAGCGTACTTTTTTCACACACACATACATAGGTACACGTAGTTATGTTTTTGTTTACGCTTCAGTTGGTCTTTTGTCAATATCTTATCAAGTTTAACAATACGTATTTACTTTTATTGGCTATAGTAACGTTTTTTGTTGTTTTATCATTATATACATATAAAACACATACATACATACTTATAAGTACATAGACGTATGTGTGTGTGTATAGGTAATTGTATAAAGCTCAAATTGCATAGCAGCACAAAGGGGATGATGGAGTAAACACATGTTGTAATAGGATAACAAGATGTTAACAATAAATGGCAAATATCTGTTTACAAAGCGACTTTTCAATGGCCCAAAATGTGTAGTTAAACAAGCAGAAGTCCCACAAATGCCAAAGCTGCACGCGCGTTTACGTGGAAGGGAGCAACTGAAAGAACTTTTAGGATGAGCTTAATGGTCTCGTTGATTTTGATTTCTTACTATTGGCAAATTTATTCTTTGCTTTTAGCTTGCAATTTGAATAACATAATTTTAAATTATTCAAAAACGAGATTTTTATTTATACTGAATCCGAAACTGAAAATAGATTAAGATAAGAGCAATTATGAAACACAAGAGAAACAAATCGGGGATAAAAGTTTTACTCTCAACTGCAAGGAAAAAAAAAACCAGAACCAAATTTTTTCCGATAACTAATTTTTAAGTTTAAACAGAAAATTAGCCGAAGCTGGTACAGAAAGCGAAACAAGACTGAAATCGGAACTTATCAGTAAGAGCTAAATTTCTAAAAAGAAACCTTAAGCAGACCACAAATGAAAAAAGAGCGAAGCCGGAATGAATGCGAGAATGAATTTTATTTTCATAGAAACCTTAGCCGATGCTGGATAAGCAACGAAACAAAGCTGATGCCGAAAGTATATTTGTCTAGAATTAAGTTTTACTAGAGTCTAAGATGAATCTTGAATCGAGGCCGAAACTTATTCGAGAATAAACTATGTAGATCAAAACCGAACAATCGAAGCAAAATTGAAACAGAATTTAATCACTGATAAGAAATTTAAAAATCACTAACAACTAAGCCGAATCTGGAACCGAAACAAGATCGAAATCGTACCGAGACGAGAACCGAAACAATATTAAAGCCAAACAATTTGTGTTTTTAACTAAAATCGAACCGAAGCTGGGAGATAATGTCAGCACGACACACACCGAAATAAAAGTTATTCCGAGAAGGGAAATTTAGTTTTCACCTTAAAACTAGATTAATACCGGACATCAAGATCGAAATCGAACATAAGCCGAGGGTAAAATTTTAAGTTTTTTGGGTACCTAAAGAAATTGGAACCAAAACTAGATGAAGATCAGGAGAACACCAGAACCGAATTAAAACCGAAGCAGAAATTAATTTGATATCGAAGCGTATACAAGGTCATAAACCGAAACCTAAACCGAAGTTATGTTAGAACCGTAACAAGACCGAAACCGAAATCAAAATTAATTGGAGAAAATAGAAGTTTTGAGTAGAATCTAAAGCAGAGCGAAATTATCTCTTTTCAGCTGGAATCAAACCAGAAACTAGATCAAACCGAACAAACCCAAAAATTTAAAATTTTGAAGTTTACTTAACTTTACTAAAAAGAAGCTGCAACCGAAACTACAGCAAAACTTTGAGAACACCGAACCGTAGCTAATTCTAGAACAAGATTTTAGCTTCCAGTAAAACCTAAACGAAGCTAACTTGGAACCGAAGCTTTATAACGAGATTGTAATTTTAACTACTTTCATTCGAAGCCAAAACCCAAAGCGGAATTTTAAATTTAACTTGCAGCTAAACCGAAGCTAGATCACCACCGAAACTAATGGAAACTCATGTTTAAGTTCAACGGATATCATGATATATGAATTTCACTGGACACGAAACCCAAACTAACTAAAAACCGTAACAAGACCGAAGATGAAGCTAGCAAAATCCAAAATAGTCTTAGAAAGGATTTTTTCTTACTTGAACTATAATGGAAACTAGTCCGGAAGTAAGCAAGGGTATTTTTATTTTAACCGGAACCGAAACAGAAACCAGAACCGGAGCCGGAACAGGAACTATAACCGGAGCCATAGCCGAAACTGGAACCACAACCGGACCAGAACCGAAATCGAAACCAGAGTCGGAACCGGAACCGGAACCGGAACCATAACTGGAGCCATAGCAGGAACCGGAACCAGAACCGAAATCGGAACCGCGGTCGGAACTAGAACCGGAACCGAAACCAGATCCGGAACCAGAACAATGACCAGAACCATAGCCGGAACTGAGTTGAAACCAGAACCGGAAGCGAAACCGGAACCAAAACAGAACCGGAGTCGGAACCACAACCGGAATCGAAACCAGATCCGAAACCAGATCAGAAACTTAACTGAAAAGTGAAAGTAGGATAAAACCGCTAACAAAACCAGAAATCGAACTGAAAGTGGAAGCCAAGCAAGACCGGACAACGTAACTGAAATTCAAAACGAAGGCAGCTCTTAATCTTTTTGGAGTTTATATCATGAGAAAATATTATACTCATAATGAATTTTTCAACACTGTAAGAACCTTAGCTTCGTAAATTTACTCAGGAACCGATACTCTTCAGAGTGAAAATGATGGAAAGAAAATGTGTAGAATCTAATTTAGTAGGAAGCTCAAGGTGTGCGGTAAAGATCACTTTCTGGAATGAAATATTTTCGAAGACATTCACAAACTTTTAATTTATTTAAAATCATTTCAGTGAAATGCCTAACATCAAAGCCATCATAGTCATCATAATACTCATAACCAATATATTCGTTTATAAGAGATTTTAATATTTATGCACCTAAAAGCTTGCCACTGACAAAATTTGTGTCCTCCAGCAATGTCTGTATCCACTTAAAGGCTGTTTTGAAAACTCGCCAAGCACATTTAGCTTACTTTATGATCAGCAATATAGCCTCGCAGCATCTAAGGGCTGATACACTACTACACACTAGAGTGAGCTTTTCACAGAGCTCGTAGTTTATCTATTAAAATTTTTGGCTTCAAACCTCGCATCGTGCAGCTGTTTTGTATTTATATGCCTTTTAACATTTCAACAGTTTAGCGCACATTTACAAAGTTATGAGCAGTCATTGTCAGACAAAACGGTCGGTCAACGAGCATTGCGAATATATTTTTTTTTTTGTGGAACCATCAGCAACAATACCGCAATATCATACATTTTACATAAATTCTCGCTTTTTTCAGCGCGCATAATATTTTTGACGCACTGCTTTTTTTGTCTGTTGTAAGTGCTTGGCAATTTTGGCTTGATTGCCTCAGAAAAATGGACATATTTTTTCGCTTCTTCACAAAGTTTATGATTGCTGTAGCCTTTTGTGCTGAGTCAAATGTTTTAAAATGACAATTGAGTAGATAAGAAATAAAATGCACCACGAGCAAATGTTTAAGTGGCGCACACACACACAAAGCTCATCACACATATGTACATATACATACATATGTGACATGTAAATAACGCTAGCGAATTGGCAGTTTGGCACTGCTGCTAGCACTATAAATGCTCTTTGCCATACAAAAATTGCTTTTGGGACCAAATTATTGCCCAGCTAGAAATGTATGCTGCTTTGAGTTGAAAAGTTTTTGCTTTGCCAATTTGTTTTTTTATTTTTTATTTTTTCGTTGAACTTGTGCGCATCCAACTATGAATTGTTAAATTTACGACACGCAATTTAGTTTTGTCTGCACGACTATATTATGTATAAGCATTAATATGTAGGGCTTTTCAAAAGTTTGTTGCATAATTTTAATAAAATTTCGATAAAAACCTCCATAGGACGCTTGAACTAATATGAATGACATGGCGTATGAGTGATATTTCTTGTAATGGGGTACTCACAAAAGTTCGACGGTTTTGAGCATCTTTCATATATCTTTTTGAAAACAGAACATACCCTTATTCAATTGTTTCGGCGAAAATTTTGACGAATTTTATGATATCTTATTTTTGTTTTCTTTAATTTAATTTAATTTTATTTTATTTTATTTAATTTTATTTTATTTTATTTAATTTTATTTTATTTTATTTTATTTTATTTTATTTTATTTTATTTTATTTTATTTTATTTAATTTTATTTTATTTTATTTTAGTTTATTTTATTTTATTTTATTTTTTTTTATTTTATTTTATTTTATTTTATTTTATTTTATTTTATAAGTTATGAGCAAGCTCGAGACCAGTTAACAATAATTCTAAACGAATTAATATTGTCAGTTTTGGGAAAAATTGATAATTGGAGAAAAATTACAAAGAACAAATCTACAGCGATGGATAGGATTACATGTTTCAGAGTTTCCAGGCTCATCATCAGATCCCTTTTCGGACACGGATTCGAACTCGTGTCTGCACCAAAGCCGCTGTTAGAAAATTCCAATTCCTGTGACGTCACAGGGCATCATTGCTTAGTGTTGGAATTTTCTAACAGCGGCTTTGGTGCAGACACGAGTTCGAATCCGTGTCCGAAAAGGGATCTGATGATGAGCCTGGAAACTCTGAAACATGTAATCCTATCCATCGCTGTAGATTTGTTCTTTGTAATTTTTCTCCAATTATCAATTTTTCCCAAAAACTGACAATATTAATTCGTTTAGAATTATTGTTAACTGGTCTCGAGCTTGCTCATAACTTACAAATTTGTAAACAAAATAGACCGCAAAATCCAACAACAAAATTATTTTATTTTAATTTATTTTATTTTATTTTATTTTATTTTATTTTATTTTATTTTATTTTATTTTATTTTATTTTATTTTATTTTATTTTATTTTATTTTATTTTATTTTATTTTATTTTATTTTATTTTATTTTATTTTATTTTATTTTATTTTATTTTATTTTATTTTATTTTATTTTATTTTATTTTATTTTATTTTATTTTATTTTATTTTATTTTATTTTATTTTATTTTATTTGATTTTATTTTATTTTATTTTACTTTATTTTATTTTATTTCATTTTAATAGAATTTTCAATTTTACACCGCAATGGGCAATCGCATAATTTATTTTCATCTAAAAAAAAACTGTAGAAATATTAGTTATTGTTATCGCACTTTACCGATTTAAAGGAGTCAATTGTTGCTACATTTTTTTTTAACGTATTAACAATTCAATTTACATAGACACAAAAGCAAGCAGTTAAAACTAACACTCGGCGTCAAAATACAATATGGAATTGTATTGTATGGAGTTTGTATACGAGTCCATGAATATATCTGAAATCAGTTGTTATTTAAAATTTTTTAATAAATACAGCGGAAATATGAGTTTCATAGAATTTAGCACTCAACTGAGCAGCAATTTGTATTTATTTTATCAAATCTCTAACGTTTAAATATGGGTGGACTAGTGGTGTGGCGAATACTTGCATACGAATGTTTTTTGTTATTTCGCTAGAACTAGTTCGGACAGTTTGTGGTGGCAGATTTTTTTTTTTTGTAACAATAATCACACTTGCGAAAGGCCTTTGTGATGCCAACAAAAAAATCCATAACAATTTAAATTCAATAAAAGCACCTCGAACTATGAATACTCGGAAGGCAGGCGTATGTAAAACATACAAACTAAATAAGTAAAATTAAATAAATAAGAAAAAAGTGTGGGCGGCTGTATATGCGCTCTTACATTGGCAATCGACCAATATAATAAATATTTATGAAATCGTAGTCAAAATTGTTTTATTTTTTTTCTTTTTTCCACTTTTTATTTATTTAGCTTTGCTGGTACTGTTTGCCCCAATTTGTAGTGAAAAAAAATATGCCACACTACTACTTGTACTATTTTATATATATTTACCGAAACTGCAATGAATACGTTGCAATATTAGCCAGACGTGTGGGCAAAAAAAACAAAAAAACGGCTACTTCGTGCTGTTGCGTGGGTTCAAGCACACCATGGCGTATACGCAACTTGCAAAAACTTTGTTTGCAACACGTTCGGCAAACAAAGCGCACAACAACAACAATTGTTGAAGTGTTGCATAAAAACGAGAAAAAAACACACACTTTTCACTTATATAACTACTGATTGTTGTTATGCTTTTTGTTGTTGCATATGATGAGGCGCTTAAAATCAAACGTATACAATAACAAAAATAAAAAGTGAAAAAGAAAAATTTATGCAAAACAAAGTTCTATTTTTTGTTTGTTATTATTATTTACTTATTTTGCTTGTATTTTTGTTTATTAAATAACCTCAAAGCGTTGTTATATATAGCATACGCGTTGTTGCCAAATTGCGAAAAAATGTTCAAGCACCAAATTTATGCTTTGGCACGGCTCAAACACCGCTTCTCAGTTTTAAGTTGCACACTCTTGACAGCTTCCAAAAGTTGTGTTGTTGGCGTGTGATGCAGGTGTAAAGGTGTAAATGTCGATTTCGAATTTTTATGCAAGGCGCTTGTGAGTGTGTGTGTGTGGCGGATTGCAGTTCAAACTGCTAATAACTTTGAACAGGTCAAGTGTACAATACTTAAATACTTTTAAATACATTTTTTTCCAACTTGCGCTCGTTAATTATTTTCCAAGAGCGTTTATGTTAATAGGGATTTCTATAAAAGGATCAGTTGTTTTTTTCGAAATTTTTTTTTTAAAGCAATTAAAAGGATTTGGTGTCACGCTGCCTTTCGCTTAGCCAAAAATTGTTTGAGTGCCATATTGACCTGGTTTTTAAGAGCTCAAATATTATTTTCAGTAAATAAAAATTAAGAAACTATTGGCTATATATGTAGATATTGTTGTTCTTTGTTTTATTGAGATCAATCTCAAAGGTTTTTATAATACCTTTAGCGATATTAATTCGACAGTCTTCGGAACTAGAACTTTCTGCTACCAGCCATACTGTAGCAGAAACGATTGATTTGACCTCATAAAAACCCTTATTACTTGGCTTTTCTGTGCTGTAAAAAATAATTTCAGTTTTCATCTGAAAGAGTGCCAGATGTTGTGAATGATGAAGCTTAGTGTAGTATGACTGTACCAAGAAGCGATTCGAATCCATGTCAAACTCAGTTCCGGGTTTAACAAAATCGTTCCCACCACAAGTCTTGTAAAACTAATTGCTAGTAGTGAAGCGTACCTGATTCGTAAAGGACTATAAATACCAATACAGTACAATCCTGTTTCATCCCGCACATCCCAATCCATGAATGAATGCTCCGACTAAGCAAGGAAATTTACTCTTACTACAAAAACAACAACAGGCACTGAGTTTCAAAAAAGAAATCTGAATGGATCATATTTTTATTTTTTTCAGAATCGAGCTACTTCATGATGGCTTATCTTTCTGCTGGATAACGAAAGTTATTAACGCGACAAAGTCCATCAGAATTCAGTTGGAAATGGCTAATTCTGAATTTTTCAACAATGACCACACAGAAACCTTACCTGAAGTACATTTTATACCACAGAAAGAGTAAAGTGTCTAATTTTTGGTCCCGTCGAGCTCTATGTGAAGTGTTCTTCGATTGAAACAATCGAATATGATGAAACCTTTTATCAACCGTGAAGAAAAAGATTATTTCCCTACAAAAAATGCGACTAGTCTACAATCAGTCCGAGATGAGTAACATGCCACATGGAGAGACCGAACGGGTGCAAAAGGACTTACTAAATTTCTGTCAAAACGGGTGCTTTTAACTCCTATAAGTATGCTACAAGAATTGAAATTGGCTTAGGCTCCTAAAAGTATGCTACATAAATTGAAATTGACTTGCACCCCTGTGAGTATGCTACACAAACAAAATTTTACTTATGTTAATTGAATTATAGCCAAGAGTGGTACTAAAGGGACTAACCGCCGTTCGCTCTCTTTAAAGATTAGTAGCACGTTTTTTTCAGGATAGCAAGTAAGTATTTGCCATCAAAAATATGCCTTGCCAACTAGTCTGAGTTAATAAGATTACGACAGACAGTGGCATGTTTTTGACACAGCAGACGAGTTTATGACAACAAATACCGAACTTAATAAGAGACGCCTTATTAAAACAAAAATACACAAAAGCTTTCTTGGAACATTAATTAATAAAGCAAATAAAGCTATTGGCAAATAAGCTTGTGCGCTAACAACAGACTTAATAAGACACATTGTCTAGAAATTCCTCTATAACGATGCTCACCCCTCTAGGCTACCAAGTTAATAAACTTGCTTCATTATTTGAAGCTGCAACTTGTTTGGTCCCTATTGAATCTGTACATTTTGTTGTTGTTTTGTAAAATAAAATTTGTTCGTCTTCTATGAAAACTATTTATTAACTAATAATTCCATGAATTTCATCATTTAAGGTCATTTTCTTATTGTTAAAATACCCAGAAGTCACTTCGAATATTGCAACAGCAACAAAGCGTCACAAAACTGACAAAACAACAAACTTCCAAGGAAACGATTATTAGTATTTAGAATTGATAGCTGCCGGCTGGCTGCGATGGCGTTTGATATTTATTTCAAAGTTTTTGTTTTTGGCTTTTATGGCTTCTACGCGCTTGGCGTTAAGGCTGTGACATTTTTGTTGTGACAATGAAATGAACAAAATTTAAATTAAAGCAACAAAATTTTCGCAATTCAATAAATTTGTTCAATGCACATTGTACTTTAAGCTGAAAGTGAGGATGTCAAAGGTTTTTCCCATATGATTCGATTCTAATTAGAAAAATCGAGTTTAGTTATACAAAACCATAAATGTGTTTCAGAAAATATGAAATTAATTTTAGAAAAGATCAAAAGTATTTCAGCGAAACTCAAAATGTCTTTCATAAGACATCAAATGTATTTAAGAAACCCCCAATTGATTTTCAGAAAAGCTCAAAAACTATGTGTTTACTTTTTTAATGTACGAACACAAATGGAGAACAAACTTTTTATTTTATTTTGATACTTTTTTTCTGAGCGCATGCTTTTTCTCTTAAATACTTTTGTGTTTTCAGTTTTCTAAAAAAACATTTGACTTTTTCTTAAATAATATTTCTGTATTCGGCAACTTCTTTGTGCTTTTGTGAAATATTTTTAAGGTCTTCTGAAATACATTTATAAAATTTGAAATACATTTGCCTTTTTTTAAAACACATTTGAGCTTTTCTGAATTAAAACTGAGACTTTCTGAAATATATTTCAAAAATCTGAAATACATTTGACCTTTTCTAAAATATATTTGGGGTTTTCTGTATTAAAACTGAGGTTTTCTGAAAAATATTTCAAATATTTGAAATACAGTTGGGGCTTTCTAAAATACGTATGTTCTGTTCTGAAAATAATTTGAGCTGTTCATAAATACAATTATTCTTTTTTTAAAAAGAGTGAAAAGGGTTCTCTGCAATTTTCTACTTAGCTAAAATCCTCTAAATCAGCTGACACTGAAGGCTACTTCAGCTAATAAGCAGAAAGCACAGATCGCGTCCTCCAAACTAAGCATTGAAACACCTTCCGTCTTCCCTTTCAAAATTGTCTTTCTTAATAGTCGCATATTGCCTAATTGAGAATAAGTTTTGTAGTTCTTACTGTCACAAGACTTTGACATTAAAATGAAAGACAAAAACTTGGCAACTTCTTTTTGTTTGCTATGACAACTTGACAGTTTAATTGCATTTGAAAATGATGGCTTAAGCGAGTTTGTGGCAATAGTTTTGTGAGAAATCATGCAGTTAATTTACTGCAAGACAATTTGTAATTTCAACTTCAAGAAGTTAGTAAGTAAAACATTTATGAAAGAAAAGAACAAGGTGAAGACAATGAGCTAGATGTCGCAGTAGGCGAAAGCTTGTCAGAAACTAAACGTGAATGCACAGCAATGGGATCTTGTTTTAGCAGAAAAGGAAATGTGGGAGATAAAGAGAAATTTATGTAAGGATGCAGTAATTGATTAAAGAGAAATATGCAATTCTTGGGTAAAAAAGTTAATAGCGTCAAGGGTTTAGAAGGTTTTGTTCAACTAAAGGCTGGTATAGATTCTGCTGCAAGCTTTAAGGTCATCAATTAAAATTTGAATTTCTCTCATGAAACTAAAGAAAGAGAATAGGATCCTGAATTTTCTTTTTTAATAGTTTGGAAATTATTTTAAAATCAAATATATTAAAAATATAAATGCAAGTTGCAAAGTAATTACAAAAAATTATAGCGTTTTAATGCCACTTTACAAAAACAGCTGATCTCAGGGTGCAAATGACAGCTAAGCACAGTTTAAAAGCCTGTGTAGAGTGAACGTGACAGGTGAGAGCAGTCTTAAAGCCATTGAAATCAGATACTCAAGCAGCTGATCTTAAATGGCTTGAAATACGTACAAAGAAAAAAATGACAGAACACATGACTTAGAAAATGGTTCGAAGGTATAATGAAAATTATATGCACTGACTCAACAAAGGAACGTATGTGCTAAAGCACTTCACAAGTAATTAATATTTTTTTCAATTAATTCACCAGCTAGCTTACTCACAATTTTGGCAACTTAGAACGCTGTGAATCGATTATTTTGTTGAAGTTCTTATTGAAACAGGAGTTTGAAATAATTTGTTAAAGTTGATTATGTAGATATGTTTAAAAATAATAATTTGTAAAAAAAGTTGAATAGCCATTTTAAAAAATCAGCGTTTGAATGGCACTCGATAAATACTGTTTAAGTACAGTTGCAAAGCCACTGCATACTGCTGCTAACAGCTGAGCGCAGTTTTATAGGTAATTGAATAGGCGAGTTAGCTGATAGTCAGAGGCTTAGGAGGAAAACAACTACTAAAATACGCAAAACAAAAAAAAAAAATTAGCAGCTTAAAAAATAATACAATACTCTACAACAACAAATATTTTAATAAAATCACATAAGAAACTCATCGTAATAAATTCACAGACTTTCACCCAAACAAATTAGGAAACGGTTCAAATGAAAAACAAACAAAAAATTTTATTGAACTATAAATCTATTTAGAATATTAGACATTATGCTCACGATTCTAGTTACATAATTTTTTTCTCAGGTATGAGTTTTTATGCTCCTGGCGTACATACATCATTTACACTCAAGTAGGAATGGTATGTCAGATATATTTAAACAGCCAAATCTTTCATGAAATAGCACTATAAAACTTGGCATCCGAATGTGATATGCTGGTATTAACTTAGCACAGGAAAGAGTTGTTGATTAGTGTTGCCCATTTAAATATAATTATTTTATTACATGGGCCACTTTGTATTACAGTTTGACAAACACTGCAAGTTTACAAGTTTTTTCAGATGGTTTACAGACAAAATGTTGCTTAGTCCTTTAAACTATTTTAAAAGCAATATTTTTCTCGCTTAAGAAAAACTACTGAAATTCTAAGCAAACAAGAAACATCAAAAGCAAAAATCAACCTTCAACAAAGACACTAGACCATGTAGGTTGAGGGTCTACAATATCTGCATATACATTGATATGTGATTGTGTAGCTTGCACATATCTTTTTTTTGTTAGCAAGCACGCATGCCAAATCAAAGAGAAAATTCGTCAGTAAATAGCAAATAACCTTGACGCTAACAAAAAAGTCAATCCCTTTATATGCTATTTTGCGGAAAAAGACAGAAAATCTACAAATTCTCATAAACGAAATGCAACACCTAAAAGCTCTTCTTATTGACGTTCTCATAAAAAATATCCAAAATGTCGTAGATACTTTTATCGACACGTTTGATGAACGTCAAACGAAAGAGGAAATGTAATTGAATCCTTTGTGTTACTTTGTACATTTGCTGCATTAATAAACGCTTACATACTTATATACATATGAGTACATACTTATATACCTTTGCATGTATGTGTGTGTAAGGAATTTCTTTGCTCGTAACTTTAACTTAATTAAGTTACACTTAAGTAGGTCTTGACATGACACAACTCACAAAAGGGACACTATCTATAATGTCAAAACAACAACATACACTTTTACATGTATTAGTTTATGCAACAACAACATATGTATAAGTGAGCATGTATGTGTAAGAGAATGTGAGTTTATGAGCTGGGTAAATGACAGCTGCACCGAGAAGATGGTAAAGAGAATGTGTGGTATTTTTGCTTTAAACGAAAAGAAGATGAGCAAGAAAGGAAAATTACGGATAGGGCTTGCATCGTATCAACTGCTGTTGTTGAATTGTAGCTGACGGGTTGGATAAAGCTGTAAAATTATATCACTTAAATTAGTAAGATCTTGGTATATTTTAAAAGTAGACAGATTTACAAAGTTAACTGCTTAGGCTGCGAAGTTTTTACTGATAGTGGAAATGGAAATTTTTTTGGGGGTAGATTAACAATTTCATGTGAGGCTATGGAAATAAAAAAATGTAGCAGCTTACAGTAGTATAATTTAGATAATAAAGATAGAAGGATATTTTCAGAATAATTTGGTAATTTTTTGTTAGGGCTGTTGAGTATCATATCGGGACTTTCAAAGAATAATTTTGAAATTGCTTTCGGAACGTTTTTGGATTAGGAATTTTTTTCGGAGTTATTTTAGAATAATTTCGAGAACATTTCGAGATTTTTCGGGATTGTTTACGGAGCTTTCTTGGTATCATTTTCGAGAGTTTTTCGGCATCATATTAGGATAATCTCGGGAAAAATTTAGGATTTTTCGGGATAGTTTTCGGAACTTTCTTGATATCATATTTGGGACTTTTTCGGTATTTTTTAGGGATCATTTTGGGATCAATTCGAAAACTTTTTGTAATTATTTTCGGACTTTCTAGTTATCAATTTCAGGATTTTTCGGTATTTTTTCGAAATTATTTCGGATAATTTCTAGTACGTTTCGGGATTATTTTCGAAACTTTCTCGGTATCATTTTCGGGACTTTTTTGGTATTTTTTCTAAATCATTTCGATAACGTGTCGGAATTGTTTTCGGAACTTTCTAGGTTTAACTTTAAGAATATTTATATCATTTTGGGATAATTTGGAGATAGTTTCGGGATTGTTGTTTGTCTATGTATAACTTTCAGAATATTAATTTTTTGGGATCATTTCGAGAAAGTTACGGGATTAATTTAAAGATTTCTAGGTATTACTTTCAGGTTTTTTCTTTAGTTTACCGGAATCACTTTGGCATCCTCCCGAAACTGTTCGGTATTGTTTTCCTAGCTTTCGCAGGACCATTTCGGGACTTACTAAATATTATTTCGGGATTTATTTTCGAACATTTTAGAGATCAGTTCAGGATTATTTCGATACCATTTTAAATACTGAGAAAATTATTTCACAAAAAAGTCGTCGCGAAACGCTCGTGAAAAAGTTCAAAAAAAATCTCGAAATAATCCCGAAAAAGAAGTTAAGTTCCATCAAGTGTACTGTGCTATACGAGGTCATTTCACGCTTAAAATCTAACTTTATATCTGACGGACTGAAGAAAAGTTTGCTCCCATAGTTTAAATTTACTGGTCTGCAGTCTTGGACATTGCCAAATAAAGTGATGCTTGGATTCCTCTTTCGCTTCATCCTAACAGATTCTGCATAGGGAGATCATTTGTATCCCACATTGTCGAAACATATACAGATAGCAGATTGGAGGAGGTAGTTACAGATAGGTCCTTAATACTAAGAATCATTTGATGGAGCTCTCGAACGAGATGTTTCTAGCAGACTACCTCCATTTTAATATTTTGGAAGTGACCTTCAATGTAAAAAAAGGCTTTGGTACGTGCTCTCTTATTACTTCAGAGACTACTAAACAACACTGCGCCCACGCCAAAACTTTCTTTATGGTTATTTTCCTCCTTTCTCCCAAAGTTCATAATAAAACCACACCCATTAAAAAGGTACACAACTAATTACACTCTAAGCTCACCTGTAATCCGCCTTGGCATAGCAGTGCCCCAAGAAACGACATTGCAGCGTATTACACTGATACGTCTTCACCTGCTGCTGCACTTCGTAGGTAATATTAAAGCCATAAACGTCTAGTAAACGATCTAAGGCGCGCAAATGTGTGCCATCCAATGATTCCAACGTAAAACGTATCTCCAAATATTGACTACTAAACTGCACCCACGCCACCTGAGTGACATCATCCTCGGTAAGTGTAAATACGCGATGCGCTGGCACTTTATAATCATCCGAATAGTACATATACTCAGTGAACTTGAGGCCACCCAAAACATACAATTGTGTTAAATAAACGATAATCGAAATGTTCGTCGTTGCACCACTCGCACTTGCACCCGCACCTCCTGCTTGTGTACCCATGGCAGCTGTAATTGGTAACTCAGAAGCGTCAATCACCCACACACATTCAATGGGTGTAGGAAATTTGTGTGGAAAATTTGGAGTTTGTATTATGCCATAGCGCGACTTAAGAACGCCACCACATAGTGGTGAACTTTTGCGATGAACAGCTGAAGCTGAGTTGCCTAAAGTGTTTCCAATGCCAGCAAAAGCATTTATTATGTTTTTGTTGCCACTGTTACCGCTTGCCTGCTTGGCGCCACTATTAAATGGTGAAATTGCAAAATTACCAGGAAAAGGTGGTGGTGGCGGTAATGGCACAGCGGGTAATGGATTGTAATGTGTTATGGTGCTCAAACTTGAGCTTGAGGTGGCGCTATTGCTATTGCTACTATGCAAAACGCTTTGTTGCGTTTTCAATGAGAGCGCACTTTGTTGTTGACGCTTAAAACGTTGTTGTTGCTGTTGTTGCTTTTGTTGTGTCAACCACTTTGTATGCTGCCTAAATGCTGCATTTGGCTCATAATTGATATGGTTTGTGGGTGCATTAGATGCGTGCAGTGGCTGCGTTGTTGTTGTTATGTGCGCGTTATGATGAACTTTTGTGCTGATTATGGTGGCGTCCAAAACGTTTTGATGTTGCGAAATTTCACTTAGCGTAGGTTTTTTCAATTTTGCATTTATGGCGGCTGTAAAATGTGTTTCTAGCTTCTTCTGTTGTTCGGGTGCAGCACTTCGGGTGCGTATTTTTATGCTCTCAGCAAAGTGATGAGACTCACTAGCCGTTTTCTGCGTTTCTTGCGCATTTTGTTTTGTTTGCTTGAATACTCTTTCGCTACCTACTGTACTTTTGATTGGACTATCATATCGCCATTGCTTCTCATTTTCATAGAACGCTGTGTTTTGTCTTCTCTCTTCGTAGTTCGCTCTCTCGCTTCCAATTTCTATAAATCTTCGTGTTATTCTGTAGTCTCTGCTTTGCTGTTGATTTCTCTCGTCAGTTGTTGTTGTTGTGCGTAGTAGTGTTATAAAGAGCAGCATATAGAGCGGCAGCTTACGAGCGATAGCCGTCATCGATCACACGACGCAGGTTCTCACACACAGCTCTTTGTACGAGCTGTTTTGATCTCAATTATAAAAAATGCTCACAAGCCTAATGTGTGGCAGACATGCTGGGATAAAGCTTTCTATGCTTTCTCTGCATCTCTCTCAACTATCAACAGTATACTCATGAGAAATAGAAAACTTTGACATTCAATATTTTTAGCGAAATTGGAGCTTCCTCATGGCCTCAGAAAATATTTTAGTATTCATATTGATCTGTAAATAAAATTAAAGAGAAAATAAGTTTTAATAATTTTTCTTGAAATTGTAGATAAAATAAATATTTTAAATTTATAAATACATATATATTTGTTTAAGTATTTTTTCTTTATTAGTTTTGAAATATTTTTATCCGTTCCTTATGCTTTAAAATTACCCATTAAACTTCACACAAAAAGTCCATTTAACTACCAATAAACTTAGCTTTCTTAACCATTTTTCGCTCTTCTCATATTTTACTCTCTCTTTGTTCAATCCTAAAAATCCTAAAAATCCGAAAAATTCCTGATTCTCCTGGTAGTGGGCTAAAGCTTAACAACAACTCTCTAATCAAGCAGATAAGAGACAGGCAGTCTAATAAAAAAATAATGAATGGTGTACATAGGTAAAAACAATCACAGGAATATTGGCAACGTCCATTAGCTCGCTCCGAAAAGCAAAAAAAAAATGTTTTACAACTCAAAAGCTAAATCCAGAATTAATAAAAAAATTCGAGCTTTTTTTTTTGCTTACAAATCAAGTCAATAAAATCGTTCACTTTACACGCTCATACAAAAGTCATTCACAATATCTGTCTGATGCGCGCAATAGAAATTGCACAAAAAAGCTCTAAGCTACAAGGCGATTTTTATTTAGTTTTTTTTAGACTCGAGCTTGAAAGCTACATACACAACGATGTATGTATATAACTGTCAGTTTCCCCATCAAACTACGAACACAAAAACAATTATACGCTATAGCTTGTCAAAAGCGTTAGCGTAACATGAAATATATTTTGATTCACAAATGAATTTCAAAAAAAAAAAAAAAAAAAAAACAACAAAAAATTGGTGTTACAAAAATATGAAAAAGCGATTCCTTTCAGTTTTTTTTTGTACGTGCAGTGTAAAGTCAAATAAAAAAACAACATCAACAATTGTTCAAATTGTTTCCCTATTTTCTCTATGGCTCAGAGCTTGCGGGCTCGTTTATCCTTCACCGTTATAGACACAAAGTATGTAAGCGCGTTGATTGTGAAAGGTAAAAACACGTTTTAGTGCTGCAAAAGCAATTGGCATATATGTACATATTAGGTTGTGCCAAAAATGTAGACATTTTTTTGTAATGTACTTAAAAAAGGTAATACAATAAGTCAAAAAAATTGCAGAGCGCAAAATTTTTATTTTTTCTTGTTTTTCCAATTGAAATTTTTTTTTGGTTTCTTATTTTTTGGCCACATAAGCAACTGTGAAAGAGCTACAGATAAAATAAATTCTTGCAAATTTTAGAATGTGGTTTTCTCTACACTTTGAAATTTCATTAATAGGGTTTTGGAATTATTTTATTTAATTTTACTTTATTTTATTTTATTTTATTTTATTTTTTTTATTTTATTTTATGTTAATTTATTTTATTTTATTTTATTTTATTTTATTTTATTTTATTTTATTTTATTTTATTTTATTTTATTTTATTTTATTTTATTTTATTTTATTTTATTTTATTTTATTTTATTTTATTTTATTTTATTTTATTTTATTTTATTTTATTTTATTTTAATTTATTTTATTTTATTTTATTTTATTTTATTTTATTTTATTTTATTTTATTTTATTTTATTTTATTTTATTTTATTTTATTTTATTTTATTTTATTTTATTTAGTTTGTGGAATCCCTTATATCAAAAGAGTTTTACTTTTTTAAAAAATTTGGTTCGTTTGGATTTCCGGAATTTTGTTTGGAGAGCAAGATAAAAATTAAATTTTTTCTGGCACACCCTAATATATATGCAATCACATATGTATGTATATCTATGCACATATGTCAATTTAACAAAACATATGTACATACATACGCACATACATATGTTCCAAACAATAGCTGTATGACCTACTTGCATACATACCCCCAAGTTTTTTTAGTGCGGAAGCTGACGCAAACACGGCGCCATGTACCCATCCAACATACAACTGGGTTACCATCATCAAAGCCAGCGATCAGCCAATATTTAGTTCCCCTTTTGTTTTTTGTTTGCTCATAAAATCTCCGCTGCACTCGACTTTTCTTGTTCAATGTCAAGTAAACATCAAAATACGGCAGCTCGCACCAAAAAGAGAAAGACAAAAAAAAAATTTAAAAAAAGTATATTGGAAGGCGACAGGGAAATCAAAATGGCAATCGAGCTAACGCTTTTCTGTACAATAAGTCACCTCCTGTAGGTGAAAAAACCGGGAAATTTTCTTAGCTTGAGAGGAATTCATGGTGTTATTTAGAGTTTTTACTATGAGAAATTTATGTTAGTCTATTGTGAATGTGTCCGTTGTCTTCCTGATGAACTTGAATTGTTTGTCTCGACAGTCTGTAGCGAAAACATTCCCTCAAAAGTCTGAGTCGGGTTGTCTTCAGACCTAGACATCGAATGCGTTTCCGACTTAGTATGACAGGCTCACTGCGTGAGCATGAATTGCCATGAACGTTCAAAGTCGCAATCGTATCGGTAGCTCACTACCTTGTAAGTTAATTGAGTAGAGCATTCTTCCATCTTTCTAAGATTATAAAAGAGTACGCATTTTCCAGCTATAACTTGGTCTTTGTATGCTTCGGTCCGAAAAATTCGAAAGTATGTAGAAAAAGTAAAAGGTAAAGAGCTGCAGTAAAAGAAAAAAAAGACAAAAGAAAATAAAAAGAAAAACAAGTAAGGAAAGGGCTGTCTTCGGCTGTGCCGAAGGCCTTATACCTTTCATGAATGCTAAACCACACTTATCGGAACAATCGATTGTATCGGAGCTATACGTTATGTTGGTCCGATCTGGCTGATTTTGCCTACATATGTTACATGTATAATATGTAGCAAACGTGCAAAGTTTAACGTTCCTAGCTTTTTAACTGCAAAAATTATAGCCCAAAACCCATTTATCGAAACTATCGATTATATGGGAGCTATATGTCATGTTGGTCCGATCTGAGTCATTTTCACTACACACGTTGCAAATACAATTTGTACTAAACTTGCAAAATTTTACGTTCCTAGCTTTTGAGTTGCAAGAGTTATAGGCCAAAACCCATTTATCGGAACAATCGATTGTATGGGAGCTATGCCTTCTATCGGTCCGATCTTGCGGGTTCCGACAAATGATTAATCCTATGCAAAATGGCGCCTGCTTGCAAAATTTCATCGAGATATCTCAAAAACTGAGGGACTAGTTTGCGTTCAAACAGACGGACGGACGGACGGACGGACGGACGGACGGACAGACGGACATGGCTAAATCAACTCGCCTCATCGCCCTGATCATTTCGGTATACTTAATAGTGGGTCTATCTCTTCTTCTTCTCATACTTACAAACATCGGACCAAAGTTATAATACCATTTCATGTTCATGAAAGGTATAAAAATAAAAAAAGAAATAGAAGGAGAGTAAAAAAAAGAAGAAACAAAATAAAAATAAAATTAAAAAAAGGGAGAGAGAAAGATAAAAAAAAAACAAAAAAAAAAAAAGAAATAAAAGAAACAAAATAGGAAAAAGAAAAAGAAGAAGCAAGGAAAATCGAAAGAAAATAAAAATAAAAGGAAAAATGATAGAGGTAGAGAAAGAGAAACAGAGGGTAAAAGTGAAAGAAAATGAAAAGAAAATAAGAGAAGAAATAGAAAACTGAAAAAAAAGAAAAAAAAAACATAAAAATAAAAAAAGAGAAGAACTTAAAATTAAAAAGAAAAAAGGAAAAATAAAAAGAAAGAAGAAAAAATAAAAAAGGGAAATGTTAAATCAAAACTAACAAACAAATTAAATCTAACTGAGATTTAAAAAAGATAAAGATTATCTAGAAAAATCAAAATTTAACAGAAGGAGAAATAAACAAAATGCCATTAAAAGTCAGTAAAAACAAAAGGAAACGAAAAATTAAAATTAAATGGAAATGGAATTTTCAAAATGAAAGTAAAATATATAAAAGTAAATATGGAAGTGAAATAGAAAAGCAAGGGAAATAAGTTTGATGAAAATCAGAAGGAGGATGAAAGATTATTATAGACTATATTTAAGGATATTAGGAAGATAAAACAACAGTGTACAAATAAATTTTCTGCAAAAGCTAAACAGTAATCGCAAACAAATATGAATTTAAAAACGAATTTGAATGTTGCTGGAAAGTATCTAAGGCTATATCCTAGTGGAAATTAGGTAAATATTTGAATGGTAAATCTCAAACAAATCTTAAGAAAAATATGAAGATGTGCACAAGGTAGGAACTTTTATAGCGAAAAGTGTAAAGTTTTTAGCGACGAGTTCTAATGTAAACTTAAGATTTTTTTAAGATTTTGAAAGAAAAATAGGATATTCTAGGAAGCATAAGGTAGACTTTATTTCAAAGAGTTAAAAAAATTCGCAGCCGATTCTATGTAGTGATTTACACATCAACCTTCTCTTGTACGAATATGCTCGTTTTCTCTTGACATCCACATATCAACAAACACATGCACATATCTACTGATACATATATACATACATATATATGGACGCATATACGTGGCTCTAAAGACGTACTTGTTACACTTTCACATCCGGCATCAGCAAAATTTTGCAAGCATTTACCATTCGCACGCGTTTCCGTTTTTGTCAGCTACACCAATTCTCTTTCAATGTGTTTGTTTGTATGTTGCAGCAAGAGATGCGTTGCGTAGCGTTGTTGGCTCAAAGGCGGAAGCATGCCGGCAACATTAAATTTCCCTGAAGAGTAGCAAGAACTCAAATAAATAACAACAAATAATGGATGTGATGTAAATTTAGCCAAAGTAATGTTTGCAAGCAAATGTCTATGAATACAACAAATATATATGTATGTATGTATATACCCATTTACATATGTAGAAGAAAAACCACATTGTAAAAAACAATAAAAACATTAGTACGTCACGTAATCAAAACACGACAACAACAACAATAAAAAGGAACGAAAGAAAAAGTCACAGCAGAAGAACAATGTCAAAATGAAAGCAAATACGTGAATGAAAGCATAGGAAATAAAACTGCTAGGTAAACATGTATGTATGTACCTACATATGTAAATATTTTATTTTCCTTTTGTTGCTTCCCTGATGGTATGGCGTCTCGTGCAGACACTAACGAAACTCACCTCACTACAATTGGGATTTAAAGTTAGTTTAAGCGGAAAATTTGTTCATGCTGAAGACGCAATTTCCGCACAAATGTTACACTGGTAAACATACATTTGGATACTGAAAGGAAATTATTAGGGTGGGGCAGTTTAATTTTTTTTTTTTTTGGTGTACAATAGTTAAACATAGACACTTTGATTGTGGTGTGGTATGTTTTTGAAGAGAGATGCCATACGTAAAAAAGGTGCAAATATATAACAAAACTAAAACTTAAAAAAAAAAACACTTTTTTAAATTTAAATTATAAAATAAAGGCTCAAAAATTGGTAAAGTTAAATCTTAAAAAACATATTTCGAAATAACATTTATTTTGGGTTGTCTCCTACAAAATTTTATGAAATTTCAAATTATAAAAAAACAAAAATTCAAAATAAGGTGCCCTTACACCAAAAAGAAAACTTCCTTTATTTTAGCACGTTGGTAGCAATTACATTAAACTATACATGTTAATTATATATTACAGTTTTAATGTAGTCCCGAAAAATTCCAGAAAATTATTTCGAAAAAGTTTCTATAAGAATCCCGAAATTTAGTAAAAAATCTCTAAAATCGGACGGACAAATTACAGCAAACATTTCCCGAATATTCTCAAAATGTTTGGAAGGCAATGTCGAAATGATTGTAAAATGGTCCCAGAATGACACTAAAAAAGTCCCGAAAAAAAAACCGAAACTATCCCTAAAAACCGAAACTATCCCTAAAAACCGAAACTATCCAAAAAATTATTCCGAAACAGTAGACTTCCCGGAAAAGTCATCAATCTTAAAGAGTCATCTTTAAAGAGTCCCGAAAGTTTCCATAAAAATCCCGAAAACCAACTTTTTACATAAAACAGTTTAAGAATTTTTCAATTTGATATTAAAAAAGTACCGAAAAAACTGAAATTATCTTTAAAATGTGCAGAAATAATTTAAAAAACTTACTGAAAAATTCCCTAAATCATCTCTCATCATCTAAAAAGTCCCGAAATTTTCTAAAAAAAATTCCGAAATGATTTGAACCCCAATTCTATTACAATTCCCTACTACAATTTTTCACATAAAACAGTTTTACAACTTTTCAACTTGATACTAAAAAAGTCCCAAAAAAAACCGAAACTATCCCTAAAAAGTTCAAAAAATTATTTCGAAACAGTAGAAAAAGTCATCAAATCATCTTAAAAGAGTCCCGAAAGTTTCCATAAAAATCCCGAAATGATCCCAACCACGAATTCTATTACAATATTTATATTAAAAAAGTCCCGAAAAAAAAATTGAAACTATCTTTAAAATGTCCAGAAATTAATTAAAACACTTACCAATAAAGTTCTCAAATCATTTATACAAAGTCCCGAAATTTTCTAAAATAAATCCCGAAATGATCTGAGCCCCGAATTCTGTTACAATTCCCTACTACAATTTTTTACATAAAACAGTTGTACAAATTTTCAATTTTATACTAAAACAGTCTCGAAGAAAACCGAAATTATCCCTAAAATGTTCACAAACTATTTCCAAAACTTCCTAAAAAAAACCTTAAAATTATCTCTAAAGAGGCCCAAAATTTTATAAAAAAAATGTTGATATAATCCGAAGCCGAATTCTACGATTTTTTACCTAAAACAGTTTTACTATTTTTAAATTTGATTCTAAAAAAGCCTCAAAATTTTCCACAAAAATTCCGAAAACCATACCGAAGTGATCCGAGTCCCGAATTCTGTTATAATTCCCTGCTACAATTTTTTAGTACATAAAACAGTTTTACAATTTTTCAATTTTTTTTGGACGTTCAATCGCACCCAACCACATCTCCACCACCACCAGCTCAAAGCGAACAGACTTACAATAAAACAGACAAATTGCATTTTGCTCAAGCAGATAGTTAAGACAGTTTTAATAATTATTTTGTTTTTCATTATTTTCCAAAACTGCCATACAAAAGTACAAAAGTCAGTTAAAAACAATTAAATATATTATTTTTTCATTAAATGTGTAAAAGTTCATCAAAAACAAAACTTAAACTTTTGCAGTTTCATACAAAAAGAAAAAAAAAAAACAACAAAAAAAAAACCGTCTACATCTGCTCTGGTAAGGTTAGCTGGCGCTGATCAAAAGTAAAATTTCAAAATTTATTCTCACAACAGGAAACAGCAAGCAAAAAGTTGGCACACAAATACCAAACTGATGGTACAACATTTAATCATTCAAGCAGCATCAACGAGATGCCCACAAGTCACAGCGTTGCAACCGAGTGTCGATATGTACGAAGCAGAGCATTTTGTTTAGCTGCTCGAATGTGCAAATGTTCGTGTGTGCGCGCGTGTGTGTGTGTGTGTGTGTGTAGCATGTTTACATTTGACTTGACCGACATTGACTTGGTGCTTTGAAGTCGTGTTTCGTGGCTCAACTAACGTACTTTGCTTTAGGATTCAACGCGCTGAATGGATGAGGTTGTGTAACGGTATTTTTCCTGTGCGCACATTTCTGATTCAATTACACACGCCAACTGCACAAGTCATCGCATGCTAAGTAAAAAAGCATGAAGCATAAAGATGGTAGTATAACCAGCAAATAACGAATAAAAAAAAAACAAAAAACGAACAAGAGAAAAGGAGTGAAGGTTGACTGGCATGAAAACTTTTTAACCGAAATTTCACCGTTTAATTGAATGAAGTTTCGAAACAAAATTTGGAAATGTAAAAATAACCAAATTTCTTACACAAAAATTTAATTACGCAATTTTTAACTATTTTTTTTTTGTTCCCCTTTCTTATTTGAAGTCAGCCATTGCTCTTGAAGCAAATGACTTTGTTAGGAAAATTGTTGAACAGACTTCGCTGTATTTAACCTTTTTGAAAATTCTACATAAAACTGAAATTGAGATGGCAGTTTGTAATTTTTAGTGTATTTAGTTACTAATAAGCATTTGAACTTGACGCTAGAACAACTAAAAAAGCAAGAAAGCAAATATAAAAATGTCAAAATATTAGGTGTTTGAACTACAATGTTCCAAATCTTTTTCAAAAGCTAAGCAAGTTTCATATTTATAAATTTTTTTGAACAGTTCATTGTTTCAATCATTTTTCAATATTTACATAAATAAAAATTTTGAAATATTTCTTAAATAAAAAACGAATTTAATTTTGTGAAAATATTCGTAAAAATTTAATGTTGAAAAAATTTTTGTTTCAAATATTTTTCAAAATTTTAAAAAATTAAACATTTTGAAAATTTTCTTATAAAAAATATTAATTTAAAATTGTGAAAACTTTCGTAAAAAATTTTATATTGAAAAAATTCTAAATTCAAAATTTTGTATGCTCTTGACACTATTCATACTCGTATAAAAACCTAAAGCAAGTTTTTTTCTCATATTTTTTATTAAATTTTCGAATTTTCGAAAAAACTTATTATTTCAAAAAGAACCATTTATTAAAGTTTTGAAAACATATTCCAAAACTTTTTCAAATGCTTATTAAAAATTTCAAAAAAAAAGCATGCTGTACTAAAACTATGTTTAAGAAATATAAATTTGGAACTTTTGAAGAAATTTGACATTTCAAACGAAATTTAAAAAAAGGACTTTAAATTAAATACAAATAACCCTTTGAGATGCAACTTTTCCATAATTTTTTTAAATTTAAGAATGTTTGAAACAAGTATATTACTTAAAAAAAATTTTGTTCAAAGTTTTGACGCACAATTGTTTTTTTGACAAACGCATTTCTATATCAAAATATTTTTAATAATTTTTCATTTTCATTTTTCATTTCAAAATTTGAACTTTAATACTTGAAAAAATTGAATATTTCTAAAAAAAAATGTTTGAAATAAATAAAGTTCAAAAATTTTTAATAATTTTTTTTTTTTTTGACAATCGTACATATTTCTGCGTCAAAACATTTTTCAACAATTTTTCAAAATTTTTGAGTTTTTAAAAAGTTTGAACTTTAACAAAAATTTTTTCGCGAAATTTGTAAAAATTATCTAATACTTAAAAAATATAGAATATTTCTAAAAAAATGTTTGAAATAGATAAATTTTTAAAGAACACAATTTTTTAATCAATTTTTATGTTTTTTGACAAGTCATGTGCATTAAATCATTTTTCAACAGCTTTTCAAAATTTTTGAATTTTTAAAAAAGTTTGAACTTTAAAAAATTTTCTTTTTGGAAATATGTAAAAAATGTATTCTTGAAAGAATTTAATAATTCTAAAAATATTTGAAATAAATTTTCGAAGTGCAAAAATGTATATTAAAACAAAAATATATTGAAAAAGTTTTTAAAAATATTTTACTACGTTTTTACAAATCCGAAAATTATGTATCAAATCAAAAATTTTCCAAGCAATTTTGATTATACCAAAATGTATTTGGAATAAATGCGTTTATACTTTAAAAAATATTTTAAAAATATTGAAATTTTAAAATAAATTTCAGCAAAATTTGTGGCATTTTATAAAAGTTTAAATTTATTTCTTAATATTCTACCAAACTGAACAAAAATTTGATTTGAAATTTTTTTTTTTAAATATGTGTTTTAGAACATAATTTAACTCAAGGCACTTATTTCGATTCCAGCGCACTTCGAGTACGCAGACTTCAAAAATTGGTACTTGAAACACAGTTTGAAAACCAGTGAATTTAATTTCGCCTACGAAAGCCAGTTACTATCAAACTACCCGACTTTTACTCAGCTAGCGATAGTGAATTTAAATGTATGCAAAAACTGCTATCAAAACAACGAAAAAGTCTAGCACAACGAATTTTTAATTATTTCCAACAAACTCCTACACTCATTCGTACTCGTATAAAACAACAACAAAAAAATATAAAAATGCCGTTGCAACGTGACCTTCGCACAATAATTATCAACTGTAAAACCACCTGTAAGCTTTAAAAGGCAATTATACTATTAACGCTTCACAATATAAATATAAACAAATATGCATGTCTGTAAAATATATTTATAGCTGAGTATGCATTGTAGCAGTCTAACGCTTACTCATAAGGCTATAAACATTTGCAAATATGTATGCGTATGAGAGCAATTCTTATCACAAAAATAATTGAAAAAAAAAACCAACCAACAACTTCCGCGCTTTATGAAAAACTGGAAAAAAAAACTCATTTCACCCCCTCTAAAATTCATTTCACCCCCTCTAAATAAATTTTCACTTTAAAAAAAACATCCACAACACATACACAAACAAATCGACTGCTACTCACCCACTTAACGGTTCATTATAACTGTCAAGGAGTACCTGCATGCCCACCCATTGCGTTGTTGACTCTCGCGTGTTCTCCCTCTCACTTACTCATTTTGCGCAAATTGGCAATTTAAATTGGCCATATTAAATTAGTCGAGTTATCAACCTCCATACGTACGGAGGGATAGAGACCCTAAACGCGTCAAAATGTTTTAAGCTACAACAGAACAAAAACAACAACAACAAACAATGGTGCCTATTTATGATTGAAAAAAAAAAACAACAAAACAAAAGTTTTTAACAGTTTAGCTATTAATGCTATTGTGTATGTGGCTAAAGCGTTTTGCGGTCGCTTTAAATTGTTTGAAAGTGAAAGCTTGAAATATTTAAGAGTTCTGCGCCACGTTTCTTGCTAATTAACCTTGAAGGCTGTACGTGCATAATAACATTTTGCAATTTTTATTAAAACAAAAAAACTTAAAAATGTTTCTTTGAGTAGTGCAATCATAAGTTGTGTAGTGAAAAAATTAAAATTTCGCCTAAAATTACTAAGGTGCAGAAAAATTTATAAAAATTTAGTATGACGTGATTTCTGTGATAAAAGTAAAAAAAGATAAAGCAATCACCTAAACATATATACATACATACATACATATGTATGTAGCAGTTTGATAAGAAATTTCTTTATCAAATCGTCGTCGAGCAATTAAAAAAACAACAGGCAAATGGGTTATTTCAATCGAATTTAACAGTGAACGTTTCTTTGGTCATAGCAAGAAAATCTTTAAAAAAAAATTGAAATATTTTTGGCGTTGCAAAATATTCCAGGCACACCTCGCGCTTTTAAGATTCAAAAAAATTTAATATTGCGAATTGCAATTTTTTCCATATTTTTAGAAAAGGCAAATCACGTTAGCTTTGATGCAAAATTCTAATGGTCAGTAAAAGGTTTTATATAAAACCAAATTTTCCAAATCCGATCCCTGAGTATTACGGTACACGTCACTTCTTACTTTTACAGGATTATTCCAGAACTATCTCGGGACTTGTGAGTAACCAAAAAATTAATCGGAATTATCCAAAATGGTCCCTAAAAAAGCCACAAAATTTTCCAAAAAAAAAAATCACGAAAACGATCACGAAAAAGTCTTGCAAACAAACACAAAATAATACCAAAAAGTCCAGTAAACTGATTCGGAAAATTTTTTGCAAAAGTTCAAAAAGTGTTGTGATAACAATCTCGAAGTTATGCTCGAAGAGACACAACAAATCATAACGAAAAATACCCAAAAATGGTCGTAAAATGTACACAACCATTTCGAAAATTATCCTGAACAGATCAAAAAACAATTCCGAAAAAGTGCTGAAACTAATTCCGCTAAGTTCTACTAAAAATCCCGAAATGGTAACAATAATAATAATAAAAGTGATTCTGGAATGATTACAAAAATGTAGCGAAAAGAATTTCAAAATTATTTTGTCCAGAAATAGTCCTGAAAAAGTTAAAAAAGTAGTCCCGAAAGTTTTGCAAAATATCCAATCCCAAAAGCAATCCCGAAAAGTCCCGAAATCAATCCGAAAAGTAAAGAAAGCGATTTCGAAATTATTTTGAAAAGTCCAGAAAAAGTCCTAAAAATTAAAAAAGTAGTCCCAAAAGTGTGCCGAAATATACAATCCCGAATACAGTTCCGAAAAAATTCCGAAATCACTCCGAAAAGTTACGAAAACAATTTCAAAATAATTTTGAAAAAGTCCAGAAATAATCGTAAAAAGGAAGCAAGGTAGCCCGAAAGTGTGCCAAAATATACAATCCCGAAATTAATCCCGAAAGCAATCCCGAAAAAATTCCGAAATCATCGCGAATTTATCTGCAAGTAATTTAAAAAAAAATTCCCGTAAACCATCACAAAATGATGTGAGCCCCGCCGAATTCTGCTATAACAACTTTTTAAATATGCTTTTTATACCTTTCATGAACATGAAATGGTATTATAACTTTGGTCCGATGTTTGTAAGTGTGAGAAGAAGAAGAGATAGACCCACCATTAAGTATACCGAAATGATCAGGGTGACGAGCTGAGTTGATTTAGCCATGTCCGTCTGTCCGTCTGTCCGTCCGTCTGTTTGAACGCAAACTAGTCCCTCAGTTTTTGAGATATCTCAATGAAATTTTGCAAGCAGGATTAATCATTTGTCGGAACCAGCAAGATCGGACCGATACAACGCATAGCTCCCATACAATCGATTGTTCCGATAAATGGGTTTTGGCCTATAACTCTTGCAATTAAAAAGCTATTAGAGCGAAATTTCGCAGGTTTAGTACATATTATATGCGTAGTGTGTGTAGTGAAAATCACCTAGCTCGGATCAACATAACATATAGCTCCCATATTACCGATTGCTCCGATAAATGTGGTTTGGCCATGTAGGACACTTAAAAAAGATATGCGTATTCATGAAAGGTATAAAGCCTTCGGCACAGCCGAAGACAGCCCTTTCCTTACTTGTTTTATTTTTTTTTTTTTTATACCTAGTAGTGCTTCGCACACAAGGTATATTAACTTCATTGGCCTAACGGTAGTATGTAACGGCATAAACGAATCGAGATAGATATTGACTTATATATATCAAAATGTTCAGGAGGAAAAGAGAAATTGATTGAGCCATGTCCGTCCGTCCGTCCGTCCGTCTGTGAACACGATAACTTGAGTAAATCTTGAGATATCTCAATGAAATTTGGTATGTAGGTTCCTTTTCACTTATCTCCGAGCGCTATTGAAAATAGGCAAAATCGGTTAAAAGCCACGCCCTCTTTCTATATATATAATATTTTCGAAAATACAAAAAGAGTGATTATTCAATACATAATACACCTATAAGGATAATATTTGGTATGCACTTTAGCGTTAAGGCAACAAATACATTTTTGAAAAAATTTTTAAAAAGGGGCGTGGTACCGCCCACTTTTGATATAGTCAAGTTTGGAAATATTATTAATCATAAATCAAAAACCGCTCAAGATAGCAAAACAAAATTCAGCACACATATTTATATTAATACAAGCAATATTTCGAAAAAAAATTATTGAAATCGGGTTAGGTCCACTCCCAATTTTATACGAAAGATTTTGAAAAGGATCATAGATATATTGAATATGCTATAACTTTGCTTAAACTAGCTGTATATCATTTCTATTTCACCTCTGAAGTGTTCGTGGGCAAAGAAAGTCGAAAGCACAAAATTTTTGGAAAATGGGCGTGGCCCCGCCCCTTTATGGGGGATTATTCCACAAAACTTTACATGCCATAACTCCGGTAAAAATTGACTTATTGGAACGATATTTAGAGAAAGTGTTCAACATATAAAGCTTACTCTTTGCTGTAAAAATAAACAAAATCGGTGAACGGACACGCCCACTTTTTGAACACAGTTCTAAAAAATTTCTTCGTAAAATTAAAATCGCGATATTTCCATAATTGTATAAGTTATTTAAATAAGATTTTACACACATAATAAGCTTTTTAACCAAAACTAAACTGTATACAAATTTTGTGGATTTTGGTGAAGTAGGCGTGGCGCCGCCCACTTTTTAGCATAAAAGCTCTGCTATTTTCAAAAGCGATTGCTTGGAATTTGAAGAATGTATTTCAATGAAATTTTGTGAGATACTTCCCAATAGTATGTAGTATACTCCTGCCAAAAATTACGCAAATCGAATAACAAACAAGCAAGATTTACGGGCAAGTAGTTAACACTCTACTGCCTTTTTTTTATTAATTTTTTTTATTTTCATACCTTTCATGAACATGAGGAAAGGTATTTATATTTTGTTATTTAGTAATAATTTGATTTACCACTCACAACAGAAGTGTTTTTATCGAAAACAATCAGTTGCCTTTATAACAAATTTTCAGTTATTAAAATAGGCCTGAGTAAATTAGGATACCAAAACAGATCACTACTAGGTATTTAATGTTCGGTTACACCCGAATTTAGGCTTCCTTACTAGTTTTATTTCTTTTTTTTTATTATTTTATTTTATCAATAAAAAGTGACGACATACTCCAAAAATATCTTTAAATTTGACACATTATCAATAAAAAGTGACGACATACTCCAAAAATATCTTTAAATTTGACACTTTATCAAAACTTTTCATTGTTCTCTAAGAGGTTGACTTTAAAAATGAAGTAGACGATCTTAATATTTAATTTTTTTTGTTATCTCGAGAACTTGGGGGGCTTTTTTTAGCATTTTTAAATTAGAGATAAATAAATAGAATATTTTTGACCATTGTTATCAGTTCCTATTGCATTTCCTGTCAGAACTCTATTATGTGATGAGTAAAAATTAAATTCCAAAAAGCTTAAAAAAACTATTTCACTCGTACATTTGGCATGGAATAATTGTTAAAAAAAAGTAAGAAAAGTAATAAGAAAAATCTAATAAAACAATTAAGAGCAAATGAGGCAATCAGCAGCCTTGAAGTGCAAAGTAAAACACGTACAAATATATAAATGACTCTACAAAATATTGTGCTAAAGTCTATACCAAAAAATATCAAACAAATTAAAATTGAATGCTTTAAACTTATCACCCGCATTAAAGCAATACTTGAAAGCAAAGCAAAAGACTACAAATCGTGGAAACAAACAAATGTCTGTCTAATAATAAGTGAAATTTCAGTTTGCCTTGACTCATAAATACTAAATAATTTTGCAGATAAGATAAAAGGCAATGAGGCACGACACGTCTCAAGTTCACGTTTTTGCTTTTTATAAAAAAAAAAATAATTTTTCATTTTTTTTTTGTGTGTAAACCAACAAAAAGTGAAATGAAATGAAATAAAAGTTCCTGGAAAAAAACGCACAACAACACTTAACTTCAAAGACAACAACAATGGCATGCTTTCCACGTTTGCGTGCTTTCAATCGTACAAAAGCCAGTTTCACGCCGGCGGAGGATATAAATAAAGATACGCTCCTCAATAGTGAATCAAATACAGTGGTAAGTACGTGTATGAAATGATAAATAAACTAAGCAGCAAAAAGAATAGAAGAAGAAGCAAAATTAACAGCTGTACAAATATAATGCTAACTGTTATTTGACACACACACACATACACGCGCATATACATTGCCATTCAACAAGAAACGCCGCTGATAAGCTGATTAAGCGCTTAATTAAGTTAATATGGAAACGTTGTAAATAATAATGACAAACATTGATAGCTTTGTTGTTAAATACCCAATAGGAAAAATGGTTTGTTGAAAAAAATACACAGCAGAAAGAAATTGTATTAATTAAGGCTGTACGATTAATTTATTAATCAAAATTTTGATTAATCATAATTTCGATTGCTCAATTGCTCAATTGCTCAATTAATCGATTAATTATGATTGCTGATTAATCAAAAATTGTGTTTAATCGATTAATCAAGATTTTGATTAATCAACAAGAAAATTAATAGATTAGTCGCCTTTTCGATTAATAGTTTTTTGAATAAAATGTTTAATCATACATATATTAAAAAGGCACAAATTTAGAAGTTCCTTAATACTTCAACCATTTGTTGCATCTTCGACATTTTGCCCATTCGCGATCGTACAACACCTCAATATTTTCTAAAAATTTTTTATTATATAATATTTTGAAGCATGTTTGGTTTTTAATTTTTTTTATTTTCAGCTATTTCAAGGCAAACTTTCACATAAGAAAATTGGTTAATTATAAATTAATCAGTTTTTGATTAATCAACTTACTCGATTAATTGAATAAAGGCCCCGCTTTAAATCATTACATTTCAAGGCAAACTTTCACATAAGAAAATCAGTAAATTATAAATTAATCAGTTTTTCAATAACCATTTTTGAAAATGCTCGAGCAACGCTCGTTTTGATTACTCATAATTTTGATTAATCATGTAATCGATTAACTGAAAATTTGATTAATCAAATTACTCCATTAATCGAATAAAGGCTCCGCTTTAAATCATTACATTTCCGAGGCCATTTGAGATATGTTACTTAATCACTTTGCTTATTGTAGCGCTCACTAATACCTTTCATTTGATATGAAAATAAAATATTTTATGTCAACCTAATGCATATATTGCTCGATAACTCTGAAACAGGTGCAGTTATGGAAATTTGGTATACCTCAAAATTTAAGTTAAATGCGCCGCAATGTTAGGTTGAACATTTTTTTCAATTCTTCTCAGCAGTTTCGGCGTGATGCGCTCACAAACGAACATACATACAAACAAACTTTTTAAAAACTGTGCTTTTTGATGCTATTTCTATAACAAAGTACTTCTGTATGCATTTTACGTGAATTTCTATAATATGTATACCCATAAACAAATTTTTTTAGTAGGTAAGTTTACCTGAAGTTCATCTTTTTCTTCTTTTTTATCGTATTCTCATATTCACTCGTATTACTAAATATTTGTACAATAATTAGAGTATACACAATGCAACCTAATAAACAAATAGCGTTAAATCAGTTCTTTGGTGCAGCTGGTAAAATCCAAAACACACTTTGCATGTTTATTGGAGCTCATACTAAATATCATAAGCCCGCTGATGAGTTCGATTTATTTGGCTACCTCTTGGTATACTTAGTATACTTAGTACGTGTGAATTAAGATATGATATCTGATTTTGTTTATTTATTGCTTGTTGATATGTTACCGATACAAATTGTCATTAACCACGTTGGTTTTGCTGTGACATAACAGACAAGCGCATTTCCATCCACACAAACACTGAACGCTTGATAATTCTAATTAATCTTATCACAATACCGGTGTGGCAGAGATTGTCAATATAAATTGAGTTAAATGTTTTGTGAACGTTGGACGTATGTAACCATCATTACAAAGCAGAACGAACTGCCTCCGATGCGCATAGACGCTCTTTTTGATAACTGAAGCCGTGAACAGAGTACTTCATCAGAACAATACTTCAGAAAAGAGAATAGACTTCACCGCCATATCTGACACTTTCACTTTTGATGAGGGTTCTTAACGTTTTTCCAGAACAGAAAGACTCCCAACTCTGTCCTATATATTTAGTATCCATGACAGCTTCCTATTTCAAATAATTTCAAGGTACTCAACTTTGTCAGAAATTATTTTTAAAATTAATCGATTAGGATTAAATTTTTAGTTCGATTATTGATGATTAATCAAAAATTTCAATCAATTCGAAGTTTTGATTAAATTCATTAATCCTAGGATTAAATTTGAAAACGAAATAAATCCTCATTATTAGAACACAAAATTTAATCCCAATCGATTTATTATTCAAAAAATGTTTGGTTATCATAACTAATCAATTATTACAAAAATAACAAAGTATTTAATTTGAATATCAATGACTAAGATTAATGATCACTATTTAACAACTCTGATATATGGTAATTATTTAACAGGAAAACCTTCTTTGAAAAAAAAAAAAAAAAATGAAACTAAATATCAATCAATTGAAAATTCAAAATGAAAAAATTAATCAAGTATTCTGCTTCACTGGAGGTCAAAGTCCATGCATGCATTTTCACTAATTCTTTAAAAAATATTGCTATTAAATTTTTTCTTTACATTAAAAATCTCAAATTCCTACTTGTCAAACTGCCTAGAAAAATATAGTAAATATACGATAACAAAGTATAAAATACTGAAAATCATATAGAATTAGCTATCAATCAATTTCTTCACAAAAAAATTAAATATTCCTAAAACGTTCCATCATAAGATAATAAAATTCTTGTTGCTAAATACAAGTGCAAGCGGCAATAAAAATCATGTTAAACGCCCATCAATCGACCTCGCTGTTAAATACATTACTTGGCTTTCTTCTTCAGTCACTCTCTTCAACACATACATTCACATAGAAATTTACCCTATAGCAGCGATATGTGACTTTTTCCATAACTGCAATTAAATGTGTACAAGAGCACTTCTTGTCCCTTTCAAATTTGTGATTTCATTTGACAGCGATCCATCATTTTTAACACATCAACTAGCCATCAGCAGTGGGGGCATCCTTTTCAACAATTAAAAAATTATTACTTTCACATTGTATGATACGCTGCACTTTGGGCTATTTTAAGGCAACTTTTTATAAACTGTGATAGAGGAAGTAAGCAAAATATTTCTATAATAAAGAACTCTAAAATAAAATTTCTAAAGTGAGAAAAAAGTATACCAGTGAAGATTTGTGAAGAACCGGTCATTAAAACTGTTTTTGTAATTTTTTTCTCATAGAAAATTTATTCATAACTTCAAGTTAGATCCGCTATAATCAATTTGTAAAAGCTTCGTTCAATTGTATGATGTGGGTTTTCAGTGATGCTGGTACAAACATATAGCAATACAGACAAAAGTATTTGGGTATTTCACTGTAAAAGTCTTCCATTAGTTAAAATCGATCACTTTCGCTTTGAATGAAATTTGATGGAGCATTTCTTCTTAGCATAATAAGCTCAGCGAAAGAAAAAAACTTTAATATGTTGAGTAAAGTTATGGAAGTTTTCAAATTCCACAGTTGTTCCTATCTTCCTTCTATTGTAAAATTTATTTTCTTAATATTTCGGAAATTACTGTAGCTCAAATATAAACTTTGGCATACTCGGCGGGGCATTAAACATGTATTTAAAAAAAAAACAAAAACAAAAATTTAAATTTTAATCTAATAAAACTTTCAGTGTTTCGAAATGAATTACAGTTCGCCGTTACACTTTTAACTATTTCTTTTTTATACCACTGGTATATCCTGAAATTTTTTTTTGAAGGGTAGTTTTGAATTTTATTTCTAAAAAAAAAATTGTTGAACTTGGTAAAAAAAATATTTTTTTGTGTTCTATCTCCTTTTCAAAATACGAATTTCCGAACTTAAATAAAAAAAAAACAAAGTTCAATTTGGTAAATCTTTTCGAAATCAAAAAAAATTGAAGTTCGCAATTCAATAGAGTACTTAAATTTTTTTTATTATACCACTGATATATCGTGAAATTTTTGCAGGATATTTTTTATTTTTATATTTTTTTTCCAAATATAAAAAGGATTTGTCGAATTTCGAAAAAAAATTTTTTTTAATTTTTTTTTTAATTTTGTGTAGGACTATATGAACTTCACTATAAAGATCTGTAATTGAATTTACATATTTCGTTTGATCTTAGTTACACTAAATAATTAAAAAAAAAGCATGGTAAAATAAAAAAAAGTGTTCAAAAACCCTTTCGATATTGAGTTTTCAAAATTTGTATTCGATTTCCTCTTATTGCAAAATATTTCAAGTTTAAAACTGATTTTGTTTACGTACTCTTGCTAGTAACACATCGCAGCAATATTGAAATTTAAGACAAATTTATTTCAAATGACCCATAGTACAAAGCACAGTGAGATGTTTTACAAAAATTGCTTATGAAATCTCATTTCAAAGTTAAATAAAAACTCACATACAAATTCATACTTTCGTCGTTAATAACTTTGGCATGAGCACTCGTAAAAACACCCCACTGTGCGCTGCTTCACACTTGAACATACATATTAACGCAAAAATTATGAAATTTACAAAACTGTAATAAAAAATTGATTGCCAACTGATAGACGATCGCTTGCACACACAACTACATACTACCTATATTTGTAGCGTTTATTTACTTTGTTGTATTTACACAGTTTGCAAACGCTGAAATAATACTGTTTTTTTTCTAGCATGCAACAACTAAAAAAGTTATCATGATACTAAAAAGCGCTCACGCAATTTTGTTTATTTATTATAACATCTTTTTAAGCTTAATTAATTGATGGCTTCTATATTCATATTTTTCAGAAAAAATAATTTAAAAAAATGCAGAAAAAACTTTTTAGTACGAATATACTTAATCGTGTTATGTAACGGAAATAAATTAAAATTAATTTAATAACTATCAAACAATTTATTTGCCTTATCTACAGAAAAAAAGCTATCGGCATGGAAAAAACTTTTTTTTGCTAAGTAAATGAGTTCAGCCGAATTTTTTAATTGAAAATTTTACGCTTATCATTTTTTTATAACCAGTTGTGAAATAATGAGTCAGAATAAAGCCAAATTTGTTATGGTTGCCATGTTTCTGAAATGTGTGTTTTTCAGTGTTTAAATTAAATACAGAATATATATTTTGAGTGACTTTTGTAGGGAAATTCAAGTACAACAACTAAAAGTCTAATACAGCGTTTTGCAATGACAACGGCGACAAGTGCATTAGGCTGCACGTTATTCTTCTGAGCGAAAGAGAGAGAAAATTACTATCAACTCGTTGACACTTGTGATAATAATGAAATCTATAAATAAAAAAAGTTGAGCTAATGTAAATATGTTATATTCTTCACGTATCGTTAACGAATCAAGTCTGAAAATTTTTTTTATCTTTATGTCTGCATGTTTGTTCACGAATCACTCAAAAACTGCTAACTATAAGTTAATGCAATTTTCTGTGTTTTAATACTAGACATGTAACTTGCAGTATACGCTAAACATTGTTATGATAGCCCGCATGATTTCGGAGCTATCGTCCAATATGTAGACCAGTGCGACAACAAATGTGTTGGCACCATATGGGTATAAAACAAAAGATAGATACTACTGAGTGCTGCTCGTAAAACACTTTATTTCTATTAAACTTTTATTTTCATATTTCTTTACAAAACAAAAGGTACCCCCTAATGCACATATACATATTGTTACCCTTTTACATAAGCATACATGTGTTCGAAGGCAGTTTATGTCAGAAAATAAATACATGCAAAAATATTCTTATTTACTAATAAATACAAACATACAAATTAAACCAACACAGTTGTGTAAATACAATAACGATAAATTTATTTGCTTTGCAGCGAATTTTTTCCGTTATATCTACGTACGTGAGTGAACTGTTATGTTGAGCAGAATGAGAGCGCCAATAAAATTATGACAATTTAAAAAACCTTATTTAAAAAACCTTATTTAGGGCTTTTAACCAAAACAATGTTTTTTTTTTTAAATGCGTGTTAATGTTTTAATTTTTCTAGAATTAAATTCTTGGAACTTTTTAATTTTAGCAAATTGGACGTTATATACGGCGAGAGGAGAGCGCGCTATTTACACCAAAAGTCAATGAGGTGAGTTTCATGTGGTTATTTATTTATTTATTTTTTCCGTTATTAGGTTTCAATTAAACATTTCTTCTTAGCTGGTATTTGCAAAACTTTATTAATGGTGGCCTTGAAAAATTAAAAAAAGTTGCAAAAAGTGAAATTAGGAATGAAAACGTATGAGAGCGAAAATAATAAAGAAAATAAAATTAAAAAAGTGAAAAAAAAAATTTTAACAAAATATTAACAAAACGTTTATTGTAAAAAAAAATTTTTTTAAATGTTATGGAAGCGTTAACTGAAAAAGAGACAAGTTAAATAAATAAAGAAATATAAATATGTATATGTAAATAAAATACAGATAACAAGTAAATAATAATATAAATTTATGAAGAAATAATAACACAGAAAATTTAATCAAACTGAAAATATACATATGTATGAGAGCAAAAATCAAAAAAAAATTACAAAATTAAAATAAATTAAATAAGCAAAAATAAAAAAAATAACCACAAAAATTGTAAAAAAAATAAATTGATAGAAAAAAAACCAAATCTAAATATAGGTAAACAAAATAAATATAATAAAAATCAAACAATATGCATAAAATAAAGATAAAAAATAAATAATAATATCAGTTTATGAAGAAATAGAAAAACTGAAAATTTAATGAAAATATATCAGGGCGAAAACTAACTAATAAAAAAGTTACAAACATTGTTATGAAATGAAAATATAATTAAAATGAAAATAAATACATTTAAAAAAATTTTATGTAAAAGAGTATTAGTAAGTAAAAAAACAAAAGCAGCAAAAAAACTGAAAAATTTATAAAAATTTTAAAAACATGCCACGAAATTCATTTAAAACAATTTTTTAAATAAGTTTTGGTAAATTATTTTAAATGACAATTTTTCAACATTTGCTATAATTTAATAGATATGTGAAATTTAAGGCAAATTACAAAAAAAATTTCCGTATTAAGTTTGTTATAATCAAATATCAGATGCACAAATTTCTTAATTCGTCCCTTAGGAATTTATGCTTCTGAAACTAGCCGGCCATTAATTTAGACTAATCAAACCTTAAAAGCAATAAATCCATATTTTCTGCTAAAACTCATTTGTGTTTGTTTAATATATGTAGATATACATATGTATATACTAGCACTACTAAACTTTTCTTCTTCTTTATTTTCATGTTGAAACTTTTGCCTGTTCATCAACAATGCATTACACAATGTCCACAAACAATAACAACAACAACACAACTCTGCACTAAAATATCTCATCTCTAATGCTAACTCACTTCAAACTGTCAACCGCATATGCGTTGCATTTACACTTCGTATGTGTGCGTGTGCATGTTTGTAAACTTTTCTTTGCCTGACTGAAAACACCACTAACAACAAACAACTTCAACAACGCAACCAACAAACACACACAAAAACCGCACAACTCAACACCAAACACTTGCAACTAACAAACTGAAAATCCACGAAAATAACGCAATGCAGCCGAAAGATGTAGCGCAACAACAACAACAACAAAAATTACAAGAGAAAAACACAAACAAAAATGTAAACAACAACAACAACAGCGAGCATAGACAAAATGACAGTTTGATGAACAACAATAGCGGGAGCTGGAGTGGGAGTGGGAGCAATAATACCAACACTTTTGGACCTAAAAAATTCATTTCCAATAAAGCAAGCTATCACAAATACAACAACAACAATAGCACTAACAATTGTAGCAACATTAACAGTTCAGAGTTCAAATTGAAACCGGTTGGAGGACGTCGAGCCACGGCATTACCCAGTGATGTGCCAAATCTAGAAAATGAGGAAGAGAAGGCTGCGAAAGCAGACAGCCGCAATGTGGCAGGTGAAGTAGAGGAAATGCACAAAACAAATCTGGAGGCATATCACGTCAATGATAACCAGCTTAATGGTGACCTGGATACACCGAACACACCAAACACCACGACGCACGCCGTACATTTCTTCATTGGCCAGCAACATGCGCACAACGAAGATGAGACAGCATCAGCGCATTCCTTGGACACGGGCAGTTATCGCAACACAAAAGAGGTGACAGCGCATAGTAAACAACAACAACAACAACAGCAGCAAAAAGAAAAGAAACATGCACAAAATAACAACGTCAGAGCAAATAAATCCAGCAGCTCACTACTGCACTGGGCTCTAACGTGTAATGAAGCAACCGCACACCGCAACTCGAACCGCATTAAGAGCGTAGCCTCCTCACCCAACTTAAACTATGGGCCACAAACGGATAGTAGTAAATCTAAAACGAAAAGTTGGCGAAAAATGCGCAACACCGCCAGCAACAACAACAACAACATTGAAGCACTTGCAGATGATGTACACATACCAATACCACCACCACTGCCACCACAACCGCTCACCACAGCTTCATCGTCCGCATCGTTGCTTTCGTTGCGTAGCAATAAAATGAAACGTAGTTCAGCGGCTGGTACACACAATACCACAGCGGCACCACAAATCGAGGAAGGTGGAATTAGTGCCAATGTTGAATTTGCTACACCGACAACGTCCAGTTATGGCGCGGCACAAAGCAGCGGCACACCAAACGGTGCAACAAATGACAAAGTAAGCGTACGAAATGTTTGCAAAGTGAGAAAATACAAAAAGAAACAAACGGAAGAGAAAAATTATATGATGCGGGTAATCATGTGTAATATACTCAGCTGCAAATATGAGCATATTTTTTTAAAAAGTGATGAAAAATTTATTATGATCTTTTTTATTCCTGAAGTTTATACAGATTTGATTTCGAAATAATTAAATATTTTTTTAATTTGAAGAAAATAAGAAAAAAATTTGTTGAAAAGCCTATAGAAAATTAAAAAAACTTAAATAATGAACTATGAAATAACAAAAGTTTTTCAAAATTAAAATTTACAAAACTGACACTGCATTGAAATTTTGCAAAATTTTTAAAAAATCAACTTACAAAAAAAAAAAAATTCATAAAAAACGTATGCAAAATTGATAAAAATAACAAATTATTAACAAACAAAATTTTTCCAAAAATTAAAACTCACAAAATTGAAATTTATGAAGATATTTAAAAACTAAATAAAAAAAAATCATAAAAATTTATAAAATTTGAGTAACAAGTTATTAACAAAGTTTTTTCAAAATTAAGATTCACAAAATTGAAATTGAATCGAAATTTATACAAACAAAATTTTTCCAAAAACTAAAAATCACAAAATTGAAATTGATTTGAAATTTGCAAGAATTTTGAAAAATTTATTTAAAAAAAAAGTTCATAAAAAATTGTATACAAAATTAAAAACAAACAAAATTTTTCCAAAAATTAAAATTCACAAAATTGAAATTTATAAAGATTTTTAAAAACTAAATAAAAATAAAACTAAATAATAAAAAAAAATTCATAGAAATTTAAAAATTTCAGTAACAAATTATAAACAAAATTAAAAAAAAAATTAAATTCACAAAATTGAAATTGAATGGAAATTTATAAAAAAAATTGAAAACTTAATTCATAAAAATTATAAAATTGCAACAATAAATTATTAACAAGATTGTTCCAAAAATTAAAATATATAATTTTAAATTGAATAGAATCTCGAAAAAATTAAAAAAAAAATTCATAGAGAACGTATACAAAATTTAAAAATTTCTATAATAAATTATTAACAAACAAAATTTTTACAAAAATCAGAATTCAAAAATGGAAATTGCATTGCAATTTGCAAAGATGTAAAAAAAATTATTTTAGAAAAAAAAATTCATAAAAAACCTATACGGGTCAATTTCAAAAAAAACGCAATTTTTGTGTCCCGCACTTTACACTACTATTTTAGGTAAAAAACAAATTAAAAAAAAAAAAAACAAAAATGGGACAGTGATCACCGAGGAATATGTAACAAAAAAACATAATTCTCAAATTTGTATATTTGTTTTTTTGTTTATTCAGTATGGTGTTTTGTTTCTCCCTCTGACTCCTTTCATACAAAAGCATGTGTCCCCCGCTAGAATTTTTAGTAAACAAAATAAAATAAAATCAAGAAAAAAGTTACTGGGCATCATTTAATAACAGTTTTGGAATTATTGGGTATCTTTCTTTTGTTTTGATTTGATATAGTTGTCAAAAATTAATTAGTGCGAATTTGGCGTTGCAAAGAACAGTTGTCCCCACAATTTGCATTGAGCGTCACTTTTTTATAAATCAAGAAATATTAGCAGTTTTCAATTTTCATTTAAATAAAGTAAATAACGTAAAAAAAGTACAAACTTTAATTATTACAATAGTGAAAAGGCGAAAACAAAAACTATTAAAAAAAGTGTGGATTTGCGTAGTTTTTGTGAACACCATGGTAAGGGCGCGATAAAAATTCTTGAGCGTCACGCTAATTTTTTTAAAAGTGAATATATTAAATGTAAAAAATTAAAGTTGACAATCATTGTTTACATGGTCTCAACTCATTTTTTTATAATTTGTGAATTTGGGAAATAAATTGCCTACGGAAAAAACCAAAATAGGCAAACATTTCATGAGCATCACTTTTCATACATATTGCTTCATAGCTTAAAATGCTTAATTTTGATTTTATTTTTTAATTTTTAAGAGTAAAACTACAAAATTAACGGCGGCTGAAAGAGCACGGAAATATCGCGAGAAAATAAAGCTCGATAAAGCGCGTATGTGTATAAGTTTCTTCAAGAATTACTTCCTTTTTTAAAATTTTGTTAAAGACATCAAAGAATATGTACATGTTTAGTTTCGTATGAAAATTTTTGTTTTTTGAAGAATTTTTGTTTTCTTTTATTTACTTTTTGTAAAAAATAAACTTTTTTTCGTTACACTTTAAATTTGGCATTATATCTTGTTTACGTGCAACAAAATCTCTTGATCGTCACAAAATATCTTGAGCGTCACACTCAGTTTTTTTCCTTAAAACGCTTATAAATGCAGTTTTTTTTAAATACATTGTTACAAGCCTATTAGTTTGCAAGTAACCCCTTAGTTCAAGTCTCTTTTTAACAATAATTTACATATTTTCATCTTAAAATTTGTAAATAACTAGTCACTTAAAAAAAAAAAATAAATCAAGGTGAATCGTGATTTTGTGTTTATAATCGAAAAGGTGATTTTGGCAGAAGTGAATCTTGAAAAACAAAAGAACAACATAGTAAACTTGAATCTCAAATATTTTTGCATTTTCAGAGATTTTTTATACATATTTGGTGTGTGACGCTCAAGATAGAAATCATAGAAAACCTAAAAAAAACCAAAAATATTGATTTTTTTTGAGAGCCTAAAGGTCCCACCGGATTCTTCATCAATTTCTACATAAATTGGCCACTCTTACAGGCGAATTGGAAGAACTTTAAAAATAAGCAAAAAAAAACTCGTTGTGTACGTTTTTTTTGAAATTGACCCATACACAATTAAAAAACTTCAATCATAACTTATTACCAAAAAAAAAATTCCAAAAACCACAAACCACAAAATTGAATTGAAATTTGCAAAAATGTCAAAAGCATTAACAGTAAAAAATTGCACTCTGTATTTTTTATGAAAACAAAATATACAAGTTTAGGCTCAAAACAGATATTATATACCCAGCTGTAGAACGAGTGATAACGAAAAATCACGAAAAGGTCCCGAACACAGTCCAGAAAACAATTACGATATCGCACCTAATGCAATGACCCCGAAATTATTGCAAAAAGACCAGAAAACTATTTTAAAATGATTTTGATAAATTCCTAATATGATTAACAAAATTTCCAAAAATATTCTCGAAAGTGTTAGAAATTATCTCAGAAAATCCCGAAATAAATTTATATATAATATTCTGCTACAATTTTCTATTTCCGCTGCATCTATAACAAGTGCCTATCTACTACTAAAAACTCAATATTTCTCTCTAAATCAATACCTTTCCTGAGAAGAATATTTCAAAAATATTTTCCATTTTTTCTTGTTCTCTAAACTGATTGAAATTAACAACATAGGCATGTTTTGAAACAAATTTTAAAATCACTTTGAGAAAATTTGTACACATTTCGAAAACAAAAATTTCAAATATTTTAAAAAAAATAGTTCAGTGTAAAACTGGTTGGAAGTAGTGAAGAGTTAAAAATATTTTTAAATATCTCAAAACAAATTTCAAGAACTTTTTTAAGATTGAGGTTTTATTCAAGATAAGCTTTTTTCAAATTGTCCTACGTAAAAAAGCACAGCGGAGTATACAAGAAATTTAGCTTAGGCCATAATTGAGTAGTCGAATGTTTGGCAAACACTTTTAGTAGTTTGTAGTTAGTGAATTTAATTGACAACGGCGCCAAATTTCTCAACAAAGTTCTGTGAGCGTTTCACTGCGTATGCGTGGAATTTTCATTTACATAACGTCGGTGTTGCCTAACAATGCGTTTGAGATGAGTAGTAAAAATCAACATACTAGCTTTGCCACAAATGAATTTTGAAAAGTGTCTATTGCACTTTGTTGTTGGCGGGCCATGTGTATTGTTGACATAGGCTTTGTGGTGCTTATGAGTGGAGCTTTTGTGCTTTCATGCGTGTGAAAGCATGCACGTGCGCCAGGTACGTGGATAGTATGTGATCATATGGGAAGTTTTGTGGTTTTGAATTGAAGTTTGATCTACACGAAAGTTTAAATTTTAAGCTAAAAATGCGGGTATGACTGTTGCAAGGCAATGTTTATTAAGAGATATATTTAATCGTTTGATATACACATTTAGTGGTGGAATGAAGTTTTAGAATGTGCTTGAAAATAGTCGCATACTTTTTTTTAGACTTTAAAAATATTAACTGCTTAAACTCTGTTCACATTTACAAAGCAAAAAGCAAAGAGTTGCTTGAAAAATTGTAATGGACTTTAGAGAAAACTAAATTTAATTTTGAGTATTCAGATAGTTTTTTTTTTAATATTGATGAGAATACAAAAAGAAATGTTTTTTTTTTATAAAGAAGCAAAAAAGAGAGTGTAAAAAATTTGGTTTTTTTATCAAACAAAATTTTTAAAAAAATAATTTGGGGAAAAATAGTTTTTCAGAAAATTTTTTTTAAATTTTTTATTTTTTTTTTTTCAATTTTTTTTTTTCAATTTTTTTTCATTATTTGTATTTATTTAGTAATCATTTTTTTCTTTTCATATTATAGATGTATTTTAAATATTTAATATTTTTTTTCCGAACATTTTTTATTTTTAGTTTTTTTTTTTGAATTTTTTTTTATGAAAATTATTATTTCTATTTTATTAATAAAATTTTTTTTTTGTTTTTATATTACACTTATATTTTTAATATTTATTGATATAAAAATCATATTTTTTAGTTAATTATTAAATATTTCATTAGAATAGAGAAGCAAAATTTATCAGGCTAAAATTTTATATTATTATTTTTAATAGAAGGATTTTTTTTTTTCATTAATAAATAAGGAATTATTTATTGGCAAGCCTCCTCTACAAGCATATAAGGCTTTTCTTTACTTTAAATTGCTAACATTTTATAAATAACTAATCTGGAGCAGCCCATATATTTTAAAATTTTTACTTATTTTTTTTTACTATAATTTTTCTCTACAGTTTAGCAATGAACCAGAGTTCTTTACTTTTGATGAGATGCTGACTCTCAGCGATTACTCAACATTAACTAGCCAAAGTGAGCTGTGTCGTGATTCAGGCGTACAAGTGGAGGTAATTTTATTTGCAAAAATGTATAATATATACATATGTATACATTAATTTTTATTTGGGAAAAAAATAATTTTTAATATTTACATATATATGAATAAAAGCTCGGCTAGCTATTATATGAATAAAAGCTCAGCTAGATATTATTCGAAAGCTAAATACATCTTTGGACTAGAAGGTTCTCTAAGCCGTAAAATTATCTAGAATGAGTGAGGTAAATATTTTACGGAAATCCTAGAAACGTTCTCAAAATTTATTCTCAAAAAAGCTTTTCATCACTAATGGTGAATATCACAATATGTCTTCTAAAATGATTGCGCTAGTGTAGCCAATGTTTTCAAAACGCTTTACGAAATACTTTCAACTACCCATTTTAGAATGTTCCTTTATAACCAATGGTTGAAATGTCTTATGAAATTTCTGTAATTTTTTTAGAGCTTTTGCAAGACATAGACAGATGGAGAGATATAAAAGTTTGGTTATGAATAGAGATATTTATAAGTATGGGGAAGACCAAGATATACTGATAATGGCTCTATTCGCCTCCGTTGAATTATTAAGTTGAAATATGCATCATAGCTCAAGAGGTGAACACAATACAAAATTAAAAATATTCCGCTAGGTGGCGGGCGAATCAAAATAACAAGAAAATTAGTTTTTAGTTGAAAAAAAAGAAACCTGCTATTCCAAAGCTCTTTTACCATAATTTTTATTTTTTTATTTATTTTTTAATTTTTTTATTTCCACAACTGTTGAATTTTTCGCTATCTACCCACACTAAAGATTTATTTGCTCTATTAAAAGCACACACAACTTTTGCTTGGCTCCAATTGTCCCTGATACAGACATGCAATCATATTTCAATATCTTAAATATTTTTTGTTTTTCACACTCACTCACAAACAAGAACCCAACGCCCACACCGAAGGAGAGCAATAATAGCGAGACGCCACAAGCTCATCGCCTTGAAGGTGGACTGATATTCACGCGTCCTAATATACCAGCCAAGAAGGATGTCCACATACAGTTCATAGAAAAGAATAATGAGTAAGCGGAAATCTATAAAAAAAAAAAAACAACACTCCCACATACATTTGTACATTGAAAAATTCTTTCTTTCTTTAACACACTCATCTCGCTTTTCGTATGCTGCACACGCATTGCTACAACAATTTTATTCACGCGCGCACTCCGCTGAATATGACCATGAATGCTATTTGATATGCAGAACACGCGATCTCATACGCAAAGCCATCGAACGTAATGATTTCCTTAACAATTACATGGACAAGGAACGCAAGGAAATGGTCATCGATGCAATGGCGCCAACATTTTATAAAAAAGACTCTTTCATCATACATCAAAATGATGAGGGTTCGGAAATTTATGTCTCCGAAACAGGTTATTTTGATGTGATCAAGGGTGGCAAGGTGGTGGGTAGTTTTGGACCAACGACAGTATTTGGTGAATTGGCAATACTTTACAATGCCAATCGTTTGGCATCAGTGCGTGGTAAGTGAAATGTGAAGGTAGATAATAAATGCTAAAGATAAGCTTAAATATCTTGTTTTTCTTCTGCTTTTTAATGTAGCAACAACGAATGCACGCGTGTGGAAAATCACACGTGAAACATTTCGCCAAATAATGGTGTTGTCCGAATCAAAGGAGCGTGATGAAAATTTAACATTTTTACGCGCGGCACCATTCCTTAACGATCTGTCTGATGAGTTGCTAAATAAAGTGGTCGATCTGCTGCAACGCGTGAGTTTCGCATAATGTTGATTAAAAAATTCTTGCTTTTGTAATCTATTTTTTGTTGTTTTATGTTTGCAGAAATACTATGAACCGAATGCCTGCATTGTGCGCGAGGGCGAATTTGGTAATGATTTCTTTATTATACGTGGTGGCACAGTGACTATAAAAAAGAAAAATGAGACGAATGTGGAACGCGTGGTGGATAGACGTAAGCGTGGCGATTATTTTGGTGAGCAGGCGTTACTCAATGCAGATCGACGTCTGGCGAGCGTGTATGCCGATGCGCCGGGTACTGAGGTGCTTAAGCTGGATAGAGAGTAAGTGAGCTTTTGAAAGCTTTTAGTTAAAAGCTTCTGTAAGTGATTGAACTCTTTGAATTAAGCGGTGCGTCATATTTGTATGATACCTTTTCTCACAAAATCACACCAATTGAATCGAACTTTTGAAAGCTTTCACTACACATTTTTGCATTACATTTGTATGTAGCTCCTAAAGGCTAAACTATTTTGTTTCCCTTCTAAATATTTGCTAAAATACTCATCTATAGGCTTTATGACCATTAGGTGAGCTTAATCGTATTTTTACAAAAGTTTACCTAAGCTTACGCGCTAAGCTTACAGCAAAATCCATTTAATTATTAAAAAAAAAAAAAAAACATTGTAATTTCAGTGGTGCTTTACTAATCGTATACCAATATTTTTTCTACAAAAACCGCCATGCTACATTTCTAAAGCCTTTATAAAGTATCCACTGAGCTTTTAGCAACTTCAAAGCATATGAAAATGAATATTGGTGCCATTTTAAATGTTAATATCCATTTATATATTTAAACGGATACCCAGAATTTATTTAATGCAAAAAGACTAAGCTGGATAATGATGTAAGCTTTTAAAAGTTATACATTTGTCGATTGAGCTTTTGTCACAACTACATAATATGAGAGAAAATATGTATCAAAATCCTGTAGTTAAGACAAATACAATACACAAAGAAAGGCTCATTTTCTTGAGAGCATATGTTTTACTTTCTTCAACTAATTCAAACTTTCATCCTACAGAGCTTTCATCAGCTACTTGGGCACTATACGTCAACTACACGAAAAGCCCGACGAACGTAAATCGGCTGAACGTAAACAAAGCGCGCGTCAATCCGAATTTGATAATGAATATGCTGGTATACAACTAACGGATTTAAAGAAAGTGGCAACACTAGGCGCTGGAGCTTTTGGCTGTGTGGATTTGGTAGCTTACAAAGATAAAACGTTTGCATTGAAAATCATCAAAAAGATTGATGTCATCAAACAAGATCAGGTGGAGCATGTTTATAGTGAAAAGCATGTGATGATGAAATGCCGCAGTTCACCATTTATAATTGAGTAAGTAATGCGGCTTTGTATGAAGAAGCCAGCTTTTAAGCTTTCATAATTTTTTGATATCGCTTTCACATTTTTTTTATTCTGCAGGTTATATAAAACGTTTCGCAATGAAAAATTCGTTTACTTTTTAATGGAAGCTTGCATGGGTGGCGATGTTTGGACTGTGATGTCAAAGCGTCGATTTTTCGATGAACGCACTGCCAAATTTATAGCTGGATGTGTGGTGGAAGCTTTTGATTTTTTGCACGCACACAATATTATCTATAGAGATTTGAAGCCAGAGAATTTGATGTTAACAACGGATGGGTATTGTAAGCTGGTAAGTTGGGAGTGGGTTTTTGCTCGTTTTTTATTTTAATTTCACTTCTTCAACTTTTTTTTAAAATTAGTATATTTATTTAAAAATTTTTTTTAACTTTTTTTTTAATTTTTTTATTTGTTATTTTTTTGTTTTGGTTTTATTTTTTTTAATTCTTTGTTTTCATTTTTTTTATATTTTTATTTTTATTTTTTTTAACTTTTTTTTAAATTTTTTTATTTGTTATTTTCTTGTTTTAATTTTTTCTTTTTTCTTAACTTTTTTTTTTTGGTTAAATTTTTTTTTTTTTTTTTGTATTTTTTTAACTTTTCTTATTAATTTTTTTTTTTTGTTTTAATTTTTTTTTATACATTTTTTTTTTCACGCTTAGGTCGATTTTGGTTTCGCCAAACACATACCACCCAATCAAAAGACCAACACTTTTGCTGGCACACCCGAATATGTTGCACCCGAAATTATTCTGGATCGTGGTCACGATCGCGCTGTCGATTATTGGGCTTTGGGTATACTCATTTTTGAATTGCTCGTTGGAAAAACACCATTTCGTGGACAAAATCAAATTAAAATTTACCAACAAATATTGGGTGGCATTGATGTGATACAAATGCCATCAAAAATACCACGCCAGGCGCAGAATTTAATAAAACATTTGTGTAAGCAATTGCCGGCAGAACGTTTGGGCTATCAAAGGCGTGGCATTTTGGATATCAAGAAGCATAGGTGAATAGCTTTACTTCTGATAAAATGCAATGCATGCGAATTAAAATATTTTTATTTCCACTTCCAGCTGGTTTGACAGTCTCAGCTGGAATAAGCTGAAATACAAGCAAGTGCCTTCACCAATAAAGCGTCCCATAGCAAGCAACACTGATCTGCAATATTTTGGCCCAGTTGGCGTAGAGAATGATTATTATGAGCCACCAGATGAGACAAGCGGTTGGGATATTGATTTTTAATTTATTTTTCTAAGCATTTTTAATTAATTTTGTAAACAAAAAAGCAATCAAAACTTTCCATTAGTTAAAAAAAAAATATTTAAATTATATTTCATATTAAGTGCTAGAGTTTAAGTTATTATAGTGCAATGTATATTTGAGCTTCCATGGATATTCTAGCTGGACTATAAGTACCATGCCAATTTACTTAAATAGGTGATAACTATATGATATTTTTTAATATAAAAAACTGTGCGGATTATTAAAAAAAATTATGATTTTCTGATAAAGAAGAAAACATTTTGAAAGTAAGAAACTATGTCAATGCTTCCAACTTTTGAGAATAATATATATGTAAGCAAAATTATAATATAATAAATTATAATAAATAAAACAACAGAATGTTTTAAAACAAATTAATAAAATAATTTTTTTGAAAACCTTTCTTGTGTTGAAATAAGCGAAAATATTTTTTAATTTCCTAAATAATGAATTTCATATCAAAAACTTAAAAAAAATTGGAGCAGCTTATAGCTACGACCAATCGCTTTGGGACAGTTGTCGGGATTTTCCGTTTCGGGATTTTGTGTTTCGGGATTATGTTATACACCCAAAAAAAGACACATTTTGAACCCGACCCTAAAATATTTTGATGAAATTTTGCATGTACAATTTACCTACACAAACGCAACCTCGTTTTTAGGTTTTATATATACATATTTTTTTTTTTTTTTCAAAAAATTGTGGGATTGGCAAGGTATCAAACAAGCTGTGTTTACTACGGATTGTCTCAATCGATTTCAGATATTTTTGTACCATTAGAAAGTTCTTTAAATCAGCTTTTGAAAACATATAGTATTCAATGTAAACATTTTATCAGACACTAAAATTTTTTTGTTGGCAAAATTAATTTTTTGGTAAAATAAATTTTTGGTAAAAAACAAAAAAAAAAAATAAACAACCACAAACAGGGAAAAATTTAATAGTTTTTATAGTATTCTAACAGCGGCTTTGATGCAGGCACGTGGGTTCGTTGATGCGAAGTTGGGCACTTCGAAATATATCATCCCACGATGCGCCCCTCGCGCCGGTCGGGCGGGATATGGTGGGTAATCCGTTGGGCATTATCTATATATTAATAGGCTAACATTTTTTCCATACAATCAATTGCCAGAGTGTATCTCATAAAACAATGCATAACTCCAATTATTATATATTTTGATATGTTTTCATGGACCAGGAGCTTTGTATAGGCATATTATATTTAACAAAAAATGCTTCATTAATTTGTAATAATTCATCAAAGTTTTCACCAAAACCCAAAGCTGTTAACTGCAGTATCTGACTTTTTTGTTGTACATACAGCAGTGGCGCAGGTGGTGAGCGTGCCGGCTATGATGCGAGCGTTCGTATGTTCAAGAACGTGTTCAGGGCAGGTTAAGTTTTTTTTTTTTTTTACTAAATGAATTTGCCTTAAAATATACGAAAACTTTTTATTATATTTTTTTTTTAAATTTATTATATTTGTAATCCAATATTTTTCTGTTTACTATGTTTATGACATCTATCTTGGAGGGAAAAACTCAAATTTTTTGAATAAAATCTAAAAAAATATTCCAATTTATCAATATTTATAAATTTATATTTTTTAAGAAATCTATCATATTTAATATGGAAAAAGTAAAACCACAGTTTGTAGCTTCTTGAATTTTATATTTACGAAATAATTATAAATCGCGTTAATTTTCCTAAAGACATCAACTATTTTCTTCCTAAAAATTTTTATTTGTAAAAGAGTTGACATATAACCCAATATTTCAATATTTTTCTGTTTCTGACATCCATCTTCGAGTGAAAAAACCAAATTTTTTGTAAAAAAAAAGCTAAAAAAATATTCCAATTTATCAATATTTATAAATTTATATTTTTTAAGAAATCTATCATATTTAATATACAAAAAGTAAAAACGCAGTTTGTAGCTTCTTCAATTTTATATTCACGAAATAGTTTGAAATTGCGTTAATTTTCCTAAAGACATCAACTATTTTCTTCCTAAAAATTTTCATTTGTAAAAGAGTCGACATATAACCCGATATTTCAATATTTTTCTGTTTATGACATCTTTTTTCGAGTGAAAAAACCAAATTGTTTGAAAAAAAAGCTAAAAATTATTTCAATTTATCAGTATATATTTTTTAAGAAATATATCATATTTAATATACGAAAAGTAAAAACGCAGTTTGTAGCTTCTTCAATTTTATATTCACGAAATAGTTTGAAATTGCGTTAATTTTCCTAAAGACATCAACTATTTTCTTCATAAAAATTTTTATTTGTAAAAGAGTCGAAATATACCCCAATATTAAATCGGGCCAGTTAGGTTATGTGTTTTCAATATTTCCGAGTTGAATTTGACGAAAAAAACCAGAAAACCATCATATGTCTAAGTTGTAATATTCTCCCGCTATACGGACTTCAAAAAATATACAACTAAAAGAAAAATTGAGAAAACTGTCTGTATACCAAAAAAAAGAAAAACACAATTTGGAAACCGGCAAATGTTAAGAAGTTAACGGAATCTCAAAATGAACTTTCATTCGTTTCAATCCATATGGCCAATTTTGTTCGATATGGCATCATTCTATGTGACCATTATATATATTATAAGTCTAACTATGTTGTTGGTATATGCCCATGAAATTTAATTTTGTTTATTGAAATAGGTATTGACGGAATATGAAAGGAGTGGTGGGTCTGATGGTGGACTTTCAAACATTACTAAGTACCGTTTTTGCCATCTCCTATTAATGATTACTGGTCTTTAATGGACGGATTTTTTGTGGTTAGTTGTCAAATTACCCGGCTTTAGAGTAAACCAGCTTTTATGAAAGCGACTCTCAATAACTCAACTATAAATAATTATTTTCAGCAATAAAAATGTCTCCAATATTTATGCCTCTAGGCATTAGGTACTGGAGAAAAATGCGAACAGAGGATTTAATAAGTTAAACTAATTTAAGGTGGTCGAATTTCGACCACGGGATATACTAGTTATTATTATTATCGCTGAATGAAACTTTGTAATTTTACTCTAAATATAAATTTTCCCTTAAAATCAAAAATAATAATAATTGACTAAGAATTGTTATCAACTGATCTTGAGCTTAGAAAAAATAGCCTATTTCAGAATGCGTTTGAAGTACGCTATATCTCGAAAAGAAATTTCAAAAATACTTTATCTGTAGGAAAATTTCATATATTTTCAGCTGAGATAGGGTGTTTTTGAATCGAGTTTTGAAACATGACATTATGAAAAAAATTCTGAGCTAGAGCGTACTTCAACCATATTCTTGAATGTGGCGTTTTTGAAAAAAAATTTGAAAAAGGGGTTTTGTAAAAAATGTTTTATAATATTTAGATTGATCTTTCACTTAGCAGCCGACTTCGAAGAGCGAGTGTTTTATAAAGAACATTTTTTTTAGATCTATTTTTAAATGGTTTTTTATATAGATACATATCTCTTGTTAAGATTGTGTGACTAAAAAAAAGAAAGAAGTAGCTATATTTTTTTGTATGTCTAATTAATTATAACTTAAAAATATTTGAGTGATGATAGGCAATTGGAAGGTCTATCTAAAAGTCAAAACAACTCACAAGTATTTTACATTATTCATTGAAAAATCATAAACACAATATTAAGCTTTTAATGAACTGCATAAAACAAGCTGCAAATTAGCAAAAACAACAACAAACAAGAAATAAACAGTTGCAATGAATTTAAACAATAACATAAAACATTAAACATATTCATATGCAAAACTAATTGTGCCACGAAAGTGTGGCGACAATGTCATAAATGAGCGTAAAACTATTAACACTAACACAGCTGCACAGACACACACACACACACACACAACAAAAGCATACAATCACTGCAATGTGTAGAATGTTACATAATGTTACAACAAAGCAAACATGCGCCTACATACCAATACATATGCACAAATGAGTTTAACAACGAATCAAACAACAATTGCAAATGTCATGAACTGCGCGCAGCGGTAGCAACAATTATGCCAACAGCATACGTGGCTACAAGAACAATAACAACAACAAAACAAAACAATGGGTTGACAACATGAAGAGGGCTATAGAATGGTATAACAATGAAATCATTGCCATGCATGCAAATGATGCACAAGAGGATAGTAGGAACAAACAAATACAAGCAATAGATTTTATATACCCAGTAGTGAAAAAAATACTACTAAAGTGCATGTATAGAGTATGGTTATCAAAGTTGAGTTTGTTAAATTTTATTGCATTTAATTGCCAAACCTGCATCATATTGCGTGAGAAAACCAAAAACGGAAATACAGCAAGCCAACGATTTTCCGTTAATATATTTAATTATGGCGCTTTTTGGCCACAATATGCACGGAAATAATTTAAATGGTGGGCTAGTTAGTTGTTAGGTGGATTGCAAAAAAAATTACTTAAATAAAATTTTATATAAATAAATAGCAAATATATGAAACAGAAAGCAGGCAGATAGAAATTTGAAGTATTAAAGTTGGTGTTGATTTTCAAGTTGAGTTTGAAGAGGAATTTATTTAAGATTTTATTATTACTAAAACACTTCTCAGAGATTAGTCGCACTATTTTTTACTTAGTAGTAGTGGTATCAAATCACTAAAAAATAAAATTTCGCATTACATTGATGAGGCAATTAGTGTAAAGTAGAGCAAAATTAAAAAAAAAAAACCATATGTCTAAGAACAATAAAAAGATTCCAAGAAGCAAGCAATTTAAAAATTTCTTTTCTGTATAGTAGCAGCGTATATAAAAGCAATTTGAGCACGAAAAACAATGTGTTCATCAAAAATAATTGCCCAGAAATAGATATCCTGAGGCGAACACAAATGAAATGGTAAATTGGAGAATTTCATTAGTAAACTCTTGTAGTACATAAACCACTAGCAGGCAATTCGAAAAATAATTTCGTGCTATAAAAATTTGTTACCAAAAATTAATATTTTCAAGTGATGGTATGTATTAGACTGTTTTGAAAAAACAAAAAAAAAACAGAAGAAGTTTAAATTGCTGGAAATAATGCAGACGAGTTACGCAGAGAACTTTCATATGGATGGAAGAAGAAGAGAAGAGGAAAAAGCAAACCGGATAAGTGTATGTATATATTTTATGGGAAAATGGTTAATAGCTTCAATATATTGATGGTTAAGAGTGAAGGCAGTGAGAGTTTTTAAAAAATTTTAAAAGCAGTTAACTCTACAAAGTTTGATCCTAAATCTTTCGTATCAATAAAAGACAGTTTTTTTACAAAAAAAATTAAAATAAAAAAAAAAAAGAAATAAAAAAAATTCTCTTAAATAATTATCACCAAAAGCAGTTTTTTTTACAAAAAAAAAATTAAAAAAAAACATAATTTAAAAAAAAAATTATCAATTAAGTAAAGAGTTTTTCATGAAAACAAAAATTAAAAAAAAACTTATCAATAAAAAATCTTATTCACAAAAAATAAAAAAATATAAAAAATTTCTTAAATAATTATAAATTTTCACAAAAAAATGGAAAGAAATGTTTAAAAAAATTATCAATAAAAGACAGTTTTGTCACAAAAAAATAAAAAAAAAATAATAAATATCAATAAAAGACGGTTTTCTCACAAAAATATTAAAACAAAATTATCAATTCAAAAAAATAAAAAAAATAAAAAAATTTTAACAAAATAATAAATATCAATAAAAGACGGTTTTCTCACAAAAATATTAAAAAAAAAATTATCAAATCAGTATTAGTTTTGTCACAAAAAAAATTAAAAAAAAAACAGATTAAAAAAAATTATAATTAAATATCGATAAAACATAGTATTCTTACCAAAAACATAAAAAAAAAATTATCAATTCAGTTCAGTAAATCTAAAAAAAAATTAAAACAAAATAATAAATATCAATAAAAGGCAGTTTTTTCACAAAAAAATTAAATTTGATAAAAATAGTTGTTCAAAAAATAGTACTAAGAAATAAAAAACAAACGAAAATACCATATTTTATGACCGGTCTAATATATATGTACATATATACACATATATTCCTCTTTGTACCTATTTCAAAAAAATTGTCTGGAATTCCACTTCCGCACAATCATCCTAAAATAAAGCCAAGTTAAAATTCTTTGAAAACTGTACCAGAAAAGGGTAGAATAGTCAATTAATTGGTTCTTACTCGTTCCAACTTCAACCAAACAGACAAATTCAATCAGTGTTCAAGTGAAAAAGTAGTTAATTTAATTTCATATTTTGATTTTGTTGTTATGTTTAAAAAAAAAAAAACTATTCATCTTGTTGTGAATTTCACTATTGAACGCACAACATTCTAAAGGAGTATTCAAGTGTTTTGTAAACAATTCAAACAATGGAGCTATGCAGCCTCAAAAAGCCGCTTGCTTTCTTTCTGCACTAGTATCTGAAGTACACGAGCTCGGTTAATTAGAAAAGAAAATAAGTAAAATTTTAAGAAATAATAAAACGTTTTATGGTGAAACAAAAGGTAGCGTATCCTTTGGCGACACACTGTGGGGTATTTGGAATAAAAATCTCCGAAAAATATGTTTTGTTTTGACTTGTTTGAATTTCTAAAACAAAAAATATACATTTTTGTACGGAAGCTACCAAAAAGTACGCACTAAAATCTTTTTTTTTAAATTGGTAAATATTTCGGAGGTTTTGTTGGTTTTTTTTATTTTTTTTTTTTTGAAATTTGTATTAATAAATGTTTGATTTTTTTCATTGTGACAAATATGTATTTACGATACGTTATAAAAAAAAATTTTTTTAACTGGTAATTGATTTTTCAATTTTTGCCCGAAATTTACGAAAATGTATTACATTTTTTTTAAAGAAAAAGAAAAAAATTTCGGAGGTTTTTTTTTAATTTTTTTCAATTTTCATTAATAATTACTTTTGAAATTTTGATTGATAACAGATTTTTTTATTTTGACAAATATTTACGATACGTTTTAAAAAAAATTTTTCAACAAACAAAAAATATATATTTTCGTCTGAAGCTTACGAAAAAGTACTACAATTAAAAAAAATTATAAATATTTGATTCTTTTAATTTTTTTCATGTTTTGAAATTTTTATTAATAAATGATATTTTCCATTTTGACAAAAATTTACAATAGGAAATTTAAACTGATATTTGAAATATTTATCAAATTTTTAACACATTGCAAGTATTTTTTTCCTTTAAGAAATTTGCAATATTTAGCAGAATTTAGCTTATTTTAGAATTTCCCAAAAGATTAGACGTTTATTAAGTTTATTTATTTTTATTTTTTTTCAAAATATTTCCTAATATTTACTTTTAAATTTTTTACTAAATTTTGTCGTGATGCTTGCTTTTGAGACAAATTTCTGCAAAACTTCCCACAGTACATTATTCAGCAGCCTTTTATATTTTATCTTTCTAACAATCATTGCCCGCTTTTAGGCGCCTTGTCAGCAGACTTCATCCACTACAAAAACAAAAACACGAACAATAACCAAAATCAAAGCGAATGCTTCAGACATTGTTAGCTTAAGATCGCATGAATGGATCTTCAAAACTTTTGTATGTACATAAACTATAGCAAAGCTATCATAGACTTCCACTTTCTTTACGCTTTTGCAACAGACAAAAACTAATTATTAAATATTCCTAAGTGTCTGCTAAGGCAACTAGCCATTGCTTTGGCAGCTTGTAACATTCCATTTAATATATTTGCATAAGTTGCGGTCTTGCTAGGCGCTTCATTGGTGAGACAGCTGTAAGCAAATAAATATTCAAGCGCACACACACACACACATACGTAGAGAAATTTGTATTCTTGTAACAGTTTGCCACGCACTCTTAGGAAATGTTTCAAGTTTTGTAATTTGCTTTCAAGTTTATGATAACAACTCTAAAGTTGGGTGAAAAAAGTGTATTTTTTTTTTGTTCGTTAAAAGTTTTGTAATGAAAATTTATGTATGAATTCCTTCAAGTTGAGCGGCAAAGGCCGATCTGATAAGCTGTATTGTATACAATTTGCGGTGTTTAAAGTTTGAGCAACATGGAAATGATGGCCTAAAGACTTAAATGGATACAATTTTCCGGAGAGAGCGAGTTAACAACTCATTGATATTTGCATAAATTGAAATTGAAGCGCACGGGAATTCAATGAGTTCAGGTCCTTAACTTTCGATAGATTTCATTTTGAAAGATATGTATAGGGAAGAAAATTATGTACGCCAAACAGAAGCAGCTTATGCGAATTTTGCTCACACTGTCCTTTATTAATAAATACGATGGGGGTTTCGTGTATAAAATAAAATGAAATAAAATAAAATAAAATAAAATGAAATAAAATAAAATAAAATAAAATAAAATAAAATAAAATAAAATAAAATAAAATAAAATAAAATAAAGTAAAGTAAAATAAAATAAAATAAAATAAAATAAAATAAAATAAAATAAAATAAAATAAAATAAAATAAAAAAAAATAAAATAAAATAAAATAAAATAAAATAAAATAAAATAAAACAAAATAAAATAAAATAAAATAAAATAAAATAAAATAAAATAAAATAAAATAAAATAAAGGATAAATATTATAGCGTAGAATCTTAGACGTTTTTTTCGGTATAATCGGACCTCTACTACCACATTAATTAGTTTTACAAACTGAAGTTATTGAGCCATAAAAAGTTCCCCAAAAAGTGTGCATACTTCAAAGTAAAGATACATATATATCTATGTCTACAAGTACACAAGCGTTCATTATACTCAACAGAATAAGTCATTTGGAAAATCACAAGAGCACTAAGGCTGAGTCGATGGCCACCTAGGCGTATGAGCAACATAAAAACGAACACGGTCAGTTACCTATGCATTGACAATGCTTTGCCATGTGAAGAGATTTTTAAGATTTTATAACTTTGTTATAATCGTTGTACTAAAAACCGAAAAGCTAACAGATATTTTGTGGCATAAGCTGATGAGCACATAAAAAATATGCAAATTGACTTTTTACAGCAAAGTATTGTAGGGTGTTGAGTTTGGTAGTAGTAAGAGTGAGGCAAAAAACTGGTAGCATCCATGCAAATATTATGTCCAAAGGCAAGTGGAAAATGCTTGAATATAAACGATACAAAAATGCTAAGCACTCAAGTGCATACAGAAATTTGCATAGATACAATTTTTCTTAAACACGTGCATGTATGTATTAATGCCTTTGCCAACATATTTTGCACTTGTGTATGTTTAGGTCTACACTTTGTACTACTCAAGTAGCTTAGCTGTTGTAAAAAGAAAATTATTAATATTGTTGACAATAGAGGATACCTAAACCATGTGTAACTTATAACACAAACAACTGAATGCTTGTAGCTACATACATACATACATTAGACTGGGATAAAAATAATAGTTTTTGAAAATTCTATTTAAGACTAAATATTACTTTTAAGAGCTCTTCCATTGAACTCAAACTATTTTGAAAAAAATAAGGTAAATATTTCTTTTGTAGAAAATTAAGTTCGCTAAAAAAACCTTTAAATTGTTTAATTTTAATTAAGAATTTGGAAACTTCAGAAATTGCGTAGCTCTTAGCAAGTTGTAAAGGTGAAGATCCTTTCTGAAATATTTTATGTCCAAGAACAAATTTTTTCACCACATAAATATTTTTCTTATTTTGAATATTCTGAAATTCAATATCAAAATAATTTAAAAAAAAAAGTCGTACCCAGTCTAATGTTTGTACATAGAGCTACTTGCCTTTTGCAGTTCACTTGTTTGCTTATGTCTATGTTCCTTTTTGTTGTCCTATTATGATCTTCAAGTGGTTTTGGCTTTTCAATAACGCCCAACATAAGCCAATCTAAATATAAACAATATGCAAGTTAAGATAAACAATAACCAAGAAATTTGTGGTAAGCAGCTAGCAAAACGCAACAAACAAGCTGAGCGCCTAAAAGTATGCAACAGGGTAGGAGAAAATTGCACCCGCAACACACTTTTGATAAACGGACGGACTTAGAGACGTGCCTACACATGCACATATGTAATTTGCATAATAACCTTGAATTAGAAAGAGAAAGTAAAAAAATAAAATTGAATAGCAATTTCATTATTCAAGGAAAGCAGTGGCTATCTCACACTCTCTCTCACTCTGACCATTTGCAAGTGCCTACTGAGATACCAGCTATTAGGTAGTGAGCTGGAAGTATTTCTTTTTAAAATATTCCCTTAGAATGCAAAAAGTTGTTTGTATTAAATCACGACTTGGAAAAATTGACTTCTGCCAAAATGCTGTTTTGTTTAAAAAAAAAGCTCAGTCGAATATTAAATTGACTTGGAAGTTGAACGGGCCTAATGCTATTTATCAATATTTGTACAAAAGCGCAAACTTATAACAAAACATATTTTCGCTTAAACTAATCTCATACATTTATCATTGTTTGGCATTAAAAGCTCCCGAAAGCAAAGAAAGCAATAACAAATTTCAAAAATTCTAAATTTTTCCATTGACTATAAAAATTAGTATTCATATAAATTTGCACCGAGAAGGTTTCTGGTTAATAAGCTTAGGAATGTTGTTATAAAATAACCAACAAACACAGTAAAATTAAAACAAATATTTAAAAAGCTTTAAAAGGCAAATATAAAGCTTTAAAGATTTTAATTTCTCGTTTATTAAATGTTTGAAAATAATTGTTTTATACACAAAATGGCACATTGATATGTAACAATCTGCAAGACCAAAAAAACAATTTTTTAAATAAAGCTTTTTGCTAAATCAACCCTGAATTTTGCTAAACATTAGTTGTCCACATTTAAAATAAAGTGTTTTATAAAACTTATTTCATGAAGATTGTAATAATGTCATTTAAATTAAAACTAAAAAAGCTCATTGTGGCAAGTTTGCTTTTAAGTAATTTTTAAAAAACATTTTGAGAAATGCTTGTTGGGTAGTTATTACTGATAAAAAGCTTATGAATGCAAGTCTAAAACAAATTTTACCAAGAAAGCTTTTAACAAATGCAGCTCTGATTTTTGTTTTTTTGTCCTACTTTCTCAGCATTAGTATTTCACATTTAAAATAAAATGTTTTATAAAACTTAAATCATGGAGATTGTAAAAATTGCGGTTTAAGCTTTCAAATAAATGAAAACTTAAAAAGCTTATTGTGGAAAATTCGCTTTTAAATGATTTTTCAAAACGGCACATTGATATAAAGCTTATGAATGCAAGTCTAAAACAAACTTTACCAAGAAAGCTTTTAACAACTGTAGCTCTGATTTTTGCTTTTTCGTTCTCATTCTCAAGCATTTGTATTTCACATTTAAAATAAAATGTTTTATTTAACTTATTTCATGAAGATTGTAAAAATTTCAGCTTAAGCTTTCAAAAAAACTAAATCTTAAAAAGCTCATTGTGGCAAATTCGCCTTTAAACGATTTTTAAAAAAATTAAGATAAATGCTTGCTGGGTAGTAATTACTGAGAATTTTTCTGGACATAGAATTCTAATTTGTAACTGTCAGTTTTTTATGAATCAAGATAAAAGAGAATTTTAGTACAAATAATGTATAAATGTTCAACCGTCTCAACTAGCTGCTAGCAGTTCTAAGCAAAAACATTTTATGTAAATTCAATGTTCTGCGAATTGTCTTGTTAGCATTAATTAGGGTTTAACTTTAACTATGCTCATCAACTATTAAAAACGTTAAAAAAAGAGTGACTAGCAAGGTAAAGTTCTAAGCGACATCGAAAGTTTTTCAAATTTTTTGTGTTTTTTTTTTTTTTTTTGAAGAAAGCTTCACCATCTTGTACATAAACCAGATTTGTTGTTGTGTCTGGTTAAAATGAATTTAAATTTTTTATTGTTGTAGCTCAGCACAGAAAGTTTCACGCTTGTGTGAGCTTATGTGTTAATGTGGTGAACATAGCAATTTGCCTTTTCTCAAAATTTGTTTTGTACTCATTACCATCAATCACATATTCATACTCATGTGTCTGTATGTGTGCTTGACCTTTTCTGTTTTAGTTTTTGCTATTTGTTAACTGTCCTAATTTGACTGACTTGTAAATGATGCTGTGCCCTTTTATTTGCTCAACTCACTTGGAATTTTGTTTTGGTTGAAAACTTTTCAGTGATCGATATTTTGAGTTTTTGTTTAGCAATGAGACTGGTCGAAGTCCATTTTTTTTTTACTTAATAATATTGATAAACAAAAACTCAAAATAGTAGACAAGGTCTTAATATATTTTTTTGTTTTTTTCTTATTCATGGTTATAAAAGCACTCAAACTTAGAATAATCAGTTGTTTAAATGAACGCTTTTTATAGAGCTTTTCTTATAGGTCAGAAGCTCTAGACTTCTTCATCCAAGAAATATTGGCACGTTCTAATCATTAAACAAATAGCATTCAATTAAATTAGGCTGTCAGGAAGGTCATTTAACATTAGCTATGCGCAAGCAGCGCCATCTGGCGATATGTAGCATTGCTTAAAGCTGCGAAATCATAGACAAAAATCTTAATAAAATCCTCAGAGAAGCTCGCCCTGAAATTCCTCGGAGGTAAATAGCCTACAAATTTTTTTTTTTGTTTTATCGCTTTGTTTTAAATTTCTCTTCCATATTATCATAAATAATATCAGAAAAAGCACCCAGTCTAATTGTTGTTTTTGCTGAATTAAGAATGGTGATATTTGATATTATGCAAACTTTGATATTTTGTACTTATTAAACTTTAGCAACTATAGGTCACATGTGAGAATTTCGGTTTAAAACTGGTCTTCGTTAATTGTATGGTATATCAAAGTTATACGATTTGAGGCTTTAAAGTTTCAGAACCACAAAATGGATAGAACCCTGAGATATAGTTTGTTTGAATTTTGGAAGTTTATGCCCAACTATACTTGGAGCAGTTTAAGAAAATTGTTTTTTTTTGTTTTCTTTTTTTTTTCAGGAATTTTCAAAACTCTGGCAAAACGATATCATGTGGGTAAGATAATCCCATCAAGAACTTCGTAAAGAAATCCATCCATAGAACTCTGAATAGGCATTCCGTTTGAAAGTAAATTTATATCAACTAGAGTTTGGCCGTGGTTGAAACTCAACCATAAATCTCTTCGCACACTCAGTAGAGTCGCCGATACTGCGAATCGTATCCATTGATCAATGCAATAACAACAACTAAAGCTAAAATGCACAACACATTTACTCCAATAACAGTGGTGCTATGGTGTGAACACTTGTTTTTCATTGGTCCACTATCAACTCTTCGCACTCACAGTGAGAGCCGATCACACGCGTCGTAACATGCATGCCATGTCTACTCACACAACAACGGTTATGTAGGTGAATATGCGTTTGGCATCTGTGTTGGTGTATTTTTCAAACAGATTTTCTTGAATTAAAATTAATATTTTTTTTTAATTTTTTTGCTGGACGGCTTGACTTATCTATAGGTATATAACTATTTATACCTAGATGTATGGTTTTCCGTTAAAGTAAGACAATTCTCCTCAACTTGCGCTTTTATATTATAGATGATCCTACACACCAGACTCAATGTAAAGAAGTGAGCTTTGGGGTTTGAGTTGATATCAGAATTCTTTTCAAAAAATGCCTAGTTCAAATTTTTTTTTGGACATCTTATTATAGAATGTTTTACAAACTTTTACCCGAAATATTAAAGTTGTCTACCCCCACTTTTTTTTAAGTTTGTGTCAATCTCTCTGTAAAAAAAAATCTGCTACTCTTCAGCTGCTCCTTCCATTTTTTGTTCCTTTATTTCTATCAGCTTAACTGGCCTTTTTAACCTTTCAAGCTAAAGCTGAATATGCAATAGGTAAAGGAAAGGATATGTCATCGTTTTTGTTTTTATGACAGGTGTGGGAGTATTTCTGAGTACAGCCTAAATCGGCAATCAACTAAAATGGCTGTCTCGATTGGGTTTTTTCAAAAGCTTTAATAATGAGAATTACGAAAAATCGCTTTGAGCTTTTGGGTGCAATAAAATTGTATAAGGAAAATATATATTTAACAGCTGTCAATTTAGTCAGTATTTATTATTTTTATGAAGGCACTTTTATTGTAGTAAAAATTAGTTTCAGTTTTATTTGTATTTATTTCTTCGTCTTTTTTTACATAAAATTGCTGATTTAACTATTTTTTTGTTGTTGTTATTATTGTCCGAGCTGAATTATACAAATTTCTTTCGTTTTCTTTATCTTGTATAAATAGGTCAGCTTTGTTGTTATTCAATGAGGCGAAAGTTGGATCTGCAACTACCTACACACACATACACACACACGCACACACAACCACTTTTGTCTGTGAAATACTAAAGTCGAGTTAATAACAGATTTCATTAAACAACGTAAGGCGCATATTTAACATCCACCATTCAACTACAACGTATTGAGGGCATTCTGAATTTTCTGTACATTTTCTCTTCATGAATTGAATGTTAATTTATGGTTATATAAAGATGTTTTTGTGCTGTGTTTTATAACCAACTAATTGAGTAAATTTATTGTACGTGCCATTGTATGTAGAAAGTGCAATTGGAAGAAGCGAGCAAAATTGACCTATTTATAAAAATATTTATTATTTCTCGGAAGGAAAATATATGGCTGAATAATTGGAGAATATGGTAAACAACACAGTCACAAAGTTAAGTCGCATTGTGCGCAGATTTTTGAAATACAAAGAATTAATTTTCATTTTCGAAAAAAAAAAAAAATTTAAATATAAATGAATTATAATTAAAGCCCAGTAAGTAGCCATTGTGAATGCTTTTCCAACTAAGGTTGAGTGAATGGCAGTCACAGCTTTTAGGAGTTGCATCATAAAAGTTCGCTGGATTAAAATTTTTGATTAATTGCGCTTAACGAGAGAAAAAGGTGTCCTATATGACTCTTATTCAAGCTCATATGGTATATGGAATTAGGCTCATATCGAACGATCATCGCAAGAAGGGAAATACCCTCATTTCGGACTCATAAACGAGCTCATAAAGAGCATAAACGTTCCCATTTGAGACATCTTTCTAAATAATTTATGACTGCTATGGTTTGCTAGGACTCAGAGATGCGAAAGAATGCATTCTTTTGCGAAAAATCATACATTTGATTTATCGCAAAATGATTGCAGCCATTTTTTGAATTCTTTGACTGGGACTTAAAAAATGAAGTCACCATTTAGACTTCATTCTGCGACTTCGAGTTCTTCTTTTCATTGATTTTTTGGTTTCTTATGTATTGCATTCATTGAATAAAAAGTCTCACTGAAGTCAATTGAAGTTATTTGGAGCTATATGACTCCATTCATTTGAAGTAAAGTTACCTGTGGCATACGAGACATGATCGAAAACTTTTGTTGCAAATAGTTAGTGACTTCACTCAAAAAATTAAGTCAGTAAGTGAATTCTCTAAATGACTTCAAAGTCGTGACTTCAAAAAGACTTCAGCCTTAATTTTTTCATTCTTTAGTCAAAAAGCGAGTCAATGAGTGAATACGAAATTTGAAGTCATTGAATAAGACTTCAACTGATTGCATTCACATATGAATGCATTCTTTTACGACACTGCTAGGAATATATACTTTTTTTCTGATGAATTTATAAAAAAAAACACAAAATTGTTAAATTTTTTAATTTTAATTAATATTAATCTCAATTAATCAAAAAATTTAATCTAATTGAAATTTGGATTAATTTGATTAATTCTAGTATTAAATTTGAAAGCGAAATAAATCCTCATTAATCGAACACAAAATATAATCCTAATCGATTAATTATTTTAAAAATGTTCGATTATCGTAATTAGTCACTTAAATTGAAAGAGCAGTTTAATATATGTAATTGATTTTTAATATTAATCCAGATTTTACAGGTCTGTGCCATACCAACTCTCTCAATTGAGAGCATCCTGAAATGCAGTCCTTTTTAATATTTTCGTGAAATGTGTCCGCCTAATCAATATATCAAGCTGAGCCGCACCACCCTTCTTTAAACTAAATTTTATGCCTTAATTAAATTAATTTACAAAGTTTCCTCATTAAAGTCCGGCTCCTTCACAGAAACCCTGCTAAACTCTTTACTGCGCTTTCCCTTTAAAAAAAAAAAAATATTTCAATTGGGTTGTCAATAATATTTCTTAATTTTAACGGAAACCAATACAATTTCGTCGAATTTTTACAACTCCGGCGGACAAACAAATTTACTGAGTAACGGCTTAATGAATTCCGTAGAAAAAGGACTCCACTTTTTTCTGTTGCAGTTTACGTAATATTGCAAGGACGACATTGTACCCAATACATGTGTAACCAATTTCGATAACGTTTTTTTTTTCTTGCACAACATTTTTTTCAATGCAGAACACATACATACACATACACGCAACTCGTACACACACATATATATCAACACCATCTGCTTACTTTCCCAGTACAATTGCTCAGAGAAAAGCGTTTTGAATGCATGGCTGAGTGAATGAATTGAGTTGTTTTCAATTACTCACACACATACAAACACACACACATATATACAGTTGTACACTCAGCACCTTTATGACTTGGCTGTTATTTAAATGTACTTGAGTGGTGACAGTTGGTAGCGCGCTATCTGCGTTATGAAGCGTTTCAAATAAAAATATGCTTCAATTTACCTTTTCCATTGTTCGGCTGTTTCTCTCTTTATCCTTTAACCTTAGCAATGCCTTTTTTTTTTGCGTAAGCATCCCCAACCTGCTGAATCATTTTCGATAACAAATACCAGTCAAAGTTGTTGGACGAGTTGTCATCATTTCCGTTTACTCTTGGTTGCACTAAATTTTAATGGGTTTTCTTAAGCACTTTTTCATCGCCCAGCCACTATTGTATGCAAAAAAAAAAACAAGTTGACTGTGCGGCATGTTAAAAAAGAACGTATTTTTAGCTGCAAAGATAGTGAAAAGGTTCGGCAAAAAAAAAAAATTCTCGAAACATGTAAAGAAGGGGCTATTTGCATTCGCTCGCCGTTTGTCTCATAATTTGTTGGTCATTGTTTGGGGTTTTTGAGAATGATTTTACTCGCTCCTTAGTGGAAGTTTTTGCTTAGTTGGTTGCCTAAATGCATTACATCTTATCATTGCGAAAATATTCAAATCAAGTCATCAAGAAAGTTCAACACATTTCATTCTCGTCTACAAACATTTTTAGTAAAATAGCAAGTAGCAAACTTTTCGCTTTTAAAAAAAAATATGCACGTATTTGGCAACCCTGTACAACTTTTTAACTGGAAATGTAGCAAATTATCAAATACCCATGCTACCACAGTGTATTTAATTTTAAAAATTTACACCCTCGTAAAACTTTCTCAGTGAGCAACACCTAAATATAATATTTAAGATTATTACTGTTACTATTATAATCATTATTATTATTATTATTATTAATATTATTATTACTATTATTATCATTATTATTACTATTATTATTATTATTATTATTATTATTATTATTATTATTATTATTATTATTGTTATTATTATTATTATTATTATTATTATTATTACTATTATTATCATTATTATTATTATTATTATTATCATTATTATTACTATTATTATTATTATTATTATTATTATTATTATTATTATTATTATTATTATTATTATTATTATTATTATTGTTATTATTATTATTATTATTATTATTATTACTATTATTATCATTATTATTATTATTATTATTATTATTATTATTATTATTATTATTATTATTATTATTATTATTATTATTATTATTGTTATTATTATTATTATTATTATTATTATTACTATTATTATCATTATTATTATTATTATTATTATTATTATTATTATTATTATTATTATTATTATTATTATTATTATTATTATTATTATTATTGTTATTATTATTATTATTATTACTATTATTATCATTATTATTATTATTATTATTATTATTATTATTATTATTATTATTATTATTATTATAATTACTATAATTATTATTTCTTTATAATTATTATTATATCGTTATTTTAATTATTATTATTATTATTTTTATTATTATAATGTATTATTACTATTATAATTTTTTGTTTATTATTTGTATTTTGCACTGTACGCGTTTAAACCAGTTGGCCAGACAGCAAACTTCCAATTTCGTTAACGACACTTGAGACATATTTATTTAGTGGAGCGTGCTTTCCGGACACCTTAACTGTCCTATCGTTATTATTAGTTGGAAAAAATATTTTGGTTCAAGATATTTAAAAATTGTAAATTTATTTTTATAGAAAATGATATGAATCTTGAAATTTTGGAAGAAAATTTTCTGGAGAAGCCTTAACATCACTCCGCAAATTTTAATGATGTTACCAGCTAAACTGGATTTCATAATCAGTATGAAGTCTGACTGTCCTAGAACCTGCTCCCACGAAGAACCGAATTAAACAGATGAATACTAATAAGTTATACATTGAATTGAATAAAACAATAGATGATGACTTGTCTGTTCTTGGTCTCTTCAAGCGCTATGGGTAAATTAAATCCCTAACCATTTTAATCCTTCAAGACCAGCACTTAAAAAAATTAACAAAAATATACTTTAATTTCAAATGGAACATGTCCCAACCTGTTGTCAAACCCTCTTTAAATATTTGATTTCATTCATACATGGGCATTAACCCTTTCTGTATCCTTTTTTTTTGCAAGCGCTCATAGAAAAATTCCAATTCCAATACATAAAAACAGGCTTTAATGCGAGACTAGAAAGAGATTTGCAGATTTTAGGTTTCCCATAGTGTGTGGAAAATATTTTGCTAAAAAAAATGTTGTTCGTTTTTTTCCTTACAACAAAAAAAAAGAAAAAACGACAAAAAAAGCTTAACTTCTTTCTTCAGCTTGTGATGAAGCTGTCATCAGCATTATTTACGGCTGCCTCTTTTTCAACATTTTCTTTTACATTTTTTTTTCACCTGCAATTTCATCCTTTTGCTTGTCTTTTTCTACTTTCTATCCTCACCGCGCGCTCTTAAGTTCATTCACTCATCCGGTGACTTAACGATTATAAGTGAACGATTGAGCGTGGAGCTGAATTTTTAATATGTTCGTATATGCGCTCCCCAACTAAGCTTACCAACAGCAAGCCAGGATGTGTAATATTTTTTGTCCTTTAAAAAAAATAAAAAAAAAATTTTGCGGCAAGTTGTGTGCGCGCAGCTGTGTGAGTGAATACCAACATCTTCATCATTTTCATCATCAGCGCATACGACTGTTGAGTGCTTCTTTTGGTTTCGCTAAACCGGAACGAATTTGCCATTAAGCAGGATTTTTGGCTAAATTGCAAGAGCGGAAATCAAATTTTCTTAGTTAGGAAAAACAGCAAGCACGTTGCCTTAAGGTGAGTTTGTGCAAGCTAGCCATCTATATATAGCTCGCTATGTAGAAAAATTGTAAACGAGCAGCTTAGTTTGTGTGGACTCGGGATACATTTAAGTTAATGCTATTTGCTATTTCTAGGAAATGCCAATCATATTTAAGAGCAGTCGTTAATTTTTGATGATCAGTTAATATGTTTTTCTTATTTTAAAGGTAAACATTAAGTAAAAAAAAATCTGGAGGAGGAAGGAATGATGATTATAAAAGCATGACGACAGCTTGAGGATTTTTTTCAAGTTTTATTTTTTTATTTTTTTATTTATTTGTTTTTTTTTTTTTTTTTTTTTTTTTTTTGAAGAGGTATTTTGATGACTTAGTTTGATGAGAAAAATGTTATGTTGGCCCTCATACCTTTTCTTGACTTTATGGATGTCTCTGCTTTACATTTTTCTTCTTAATTTACCAAACAAAAATCTTATTTTCAAAGCTATAAGTTCGCCAATAGCAGAGCTTTTTCATCACTTCCCATCCATACTCTCAATTTGTGAATAACTAAACCAGAAAATAACTCCAATCTCCGAATGATCTTCAAAAGTAATGTTTTTTCCAAAGTTCAAACGCAAGTGAAAAGCTATTCCAATTTACTTGAATCTGAACAAACGAGCTTTGACTTGTTATGAAGCAAAAATTATCTGCAGCGCAAATCAGCGAGGAAGTTGAATTGAAAACAAAGGTTATGAAAAGGAAATTAAGCGTAAATTATTATAACCCGTTACACTTGTAACAAATTGAAGATTAAGGGGCAATGGAGTAAACCGCAGCAGCTCAATTCAACAAATTTAAAAGAGTTGCAATCTTTTGTAAGCAAGTTGCAAAAAAAAAGGTTCACAGAATTAAAAAAAAAGATGCTACATAGAATTAAATTGCAAACGTCTTTGGCAGATATTGAACAAAAATTTAAAGGAGTGATTATTTTTAAACCAATAGAATTTAAATTACCAGTTTTCAGAATTTTTTTCAGTATGTCTTTTTGTTTGAACGCGCATCACGCAAGAAATTTTTGATGTATTTGAATGATACTTTAAACATTGGATTAATTAATGTCTAACTTAAAATTTAAGATATCACTTATTCTAATAGCGCGACTGGGTTTAGAGGTATTGACCAACATGTATACCATAATTTTCCAAAATGTTGTACTAAGACATGGGTGTCACACAAAAGTTTCTGATAAGTATTTTTTGAATGGCGGTATCCCTCTGTTATCGTGAGTTCGGGGTATTTTTGTGAAGAATACAGATGCAATAAGAAAATTTCTGTGCTTTTTCAACCAACTTACGAAAGATTAAAGCTGATTCCAATAACAGACAAAACTGATCATCAATATGAAAACAAACACAAGTTAGGATGCTTATAAATAATAACTACTTCGAATAGTAACTCATTGGATAGGTGTATTTATGCTAAGAAAACTTCAAGCATTCAAGTTGAATATTTCTGCTTGAGGGGATAATTAAATCAAGCGTTAAATTGCTAAGCGAGCGTAAGACAGCAATAAGTCAGTTTGGTGGTGAATATTTACGAAAATATGCGATGTGGCAGGTGGCAAAAGAAAATGAAAAGGTTTTTCAGATTGTCGAATTGAACGAGTCTTGAATTTGTAGAACTTTTTTGTGGAAAAGAAGTGCAGGAAGTTCAGTGAGATAAAATTACGTGGTAAAGTTTAGTATCATTCCAAAAGTAAAAAAAAAAATTAAATTAAATTTTTCATAAATAATTTGAAAAAAGTCAGATAATATTTAAAAGAAAAGTAATTAACATATTTGTAAGTTTGCAAGCTCGAGACACAGAGAAACAATAATTCGTAATGAATTTTAATTGTCAGTTTTTTGGGAAAAATTGATAATTGGAGAAAAATTACATTGTTAAATCACAGCGATGGACAGGATTATGTACATGTTTCAGAGTTTCCAAGCTCATCATCAGATCCCTTTTCGGACACTGGGATATGAACCAGTGTCTGCACCAAAGCCGCTGTTAGGAAATTCTAACATCTAAGCTATGATGTCCTGTGACGTCACAATGCATTTATCTCCACTTCAACTTGTGACGTCACAGGGCATCATAGCTTACAAATATGTAAAAACAAGAAAGACCGCAAAAACCAACAACGAAAAGTAATTAATAAAATTTAAAAACAATAACAAAAAACCAATCAAAAAAAATGTATTCTATTTTTAATAAATAATTTGAAAAAAGTCTAATAATATTTAAGTGAAAAGTAAGTATTAAAAAATAAAAATAATAAAAACCAATAAAAAAAAATTAAAATTTTTAATAAATAATTTGAAAAAAGTCAGATAACATTTGTGTGGAAAGTAATTATTAAAAAATAAAAAAATTAATGAAATAAACAATCAAATAAAAATCATACATTTTTTAATAAATTGAAAAAATTCAAATAATATTTAAGTTTCAGAGTTTCCAAGCTCATCATCAGATCCCTTTTCGGACACTGGGATATGAACCAGTGTCTGCACCAAAGCCGCTGTTAGGAAATTCTAACATCTAAGCTATGATGCCCTGTGACGTCACAATGCATTTATCTCCACTTCAACTTGTGACGTCACAGGGCATCATAGCTTACAAATATGTAAAAACAAGAAAGACCGCAAAAACCAACAACGAAAAGTAATTAATAAAATTTAAAAACAATAACAAAAAACCAATCAAAAAAAATGTATTCTATTTTTAATAAATAATTTGAAAAAAGTCTAATAATATTTAAGTGAAAAGTAAGTATTAAAAAATAAAAATAATAAAAACCAATAAAAAAAAATTAAAATTTTTAATAAATAATTTGAAAAAAGTCAGATAACATTTGTGTGGAAAGTAATTATTAAAAAATAAAAAAATTAATGAAATAAACAATCAAATAAAAATCATACAATTTTTAATAAATTGAAAAAGTTCAAATAATATTTAAGTGATAATTAATTATTAAAAAATAAAAAAAATAATAAACAAAAATACTAAAAAAAACAATAAAAATAAAATAAAATTTTTTATAAATAATTTGAAAAAAGTCAGATAATATTTAAGTGAAAGGTAATTTTTAAAAAAAACAGCAATAAAAAAAATTAAAATTTTTAATAAATAATTTGAGAAAAGGCAGATAATATATGAGTAAAAAGTAATTATTAAAAAATAAAAAAAAATAAAAAAAAAACAATCAAAAAAAATTTATCAAATTTGAAAAATTCAGATAAAATTTTTGTGAAAACTAATTATTAAAAAATAAAGAAATAATAATAATTTTTTAAAAATATTTAAGATATTTTTATTGGCCCTGTAGCCCGTTTCTGTAACTTTGCGTTAACTTAACGAATGAGTTTTTATCGCATGGCTCGTAACGAATTCGTTATGAAAAGTGTTTCTGTATGAAAAAAATTCACCTTGCGATATGTTCGTGGTGTGTTATGTAAAAATGATAAAATGATAGCCCACAAGGCTTAGGTGCCAAATAGAACATTTGACGCACGCCGAGCAATTGTCTTAATAACCTAGTAGTTGTGATGTTGCCCTAACCAGCGGGGGATTCCGAGTTCGAATCATGGCAAGTTTTTCTTTTTTTCATCTTTTTTTTTAAATATTTTTTTTTGTTTTTATATTTTTCTAAGAACTAACTTTGAGTAAATATTAATAACATTAAACATTTGCACACAATGCAATTATTTTGGATTCTACGATTGTTATCACTGCCACTATAGGCTGCGTTAAGTTTATCGATCGCCGTAACGAAAATACATATCTACCACGCTTATAGAAACACTGCTCAGCGATAACTACATAACAGGGTTGCACTTTGCGTTAAAAATCGTATCGATGGGATACAGAAACGGGCTACTGAGCTCATTAATAGTCTTGGATGCGTTTCAAGTTGAAAGGCAGCAAAAAAAACTATTCAATGTTGTTTACAAAGTGGTCAGAGTTAAGCCAAAAAAATGTAATTTCTAATGAAAAAAAAAATTATTTTAAAAGTTAAAAGAAAGCATAGCTCCACGGTAGGTAAAACATATTTTTATTTAAGATTAAAATATTTTTTTAAAGTATGTTTTTGAAATTGATCGTCATTGGCGGTCACTTTGAGATATTATGTACTTAAAATTTTTTCATATGGTAATACTAAAGCTGTTAAACGTGAATGGCAATGCTGGCCAATCGTATGTCAAAATATTGAAAACCACATGATTTTAAGAGCAGCGAAAAAAGTGAATCATCAAACAAAGTTATATAAAAATTTAATTTTATCAATTTTTGTATGCTTTTACATAGTCAAGTAAGAAAAATGTTGATAATATTAAAATGCATAAAAGCAAAAACTTCAAAGTGAGGTTAGGCAAGTGGTAGCATTGCCCTTCTCTTTTTTTTCTTCATTCAAATCTAGTTAGAGATTAATGTACGATTTAAAATTGTTATCAAATAGCTTCTCATTCGTTAAAATAAGATTATTTACATATAAAAAATTGACGTATTTGCTGTAGAATGGCTTTGAATCGATTGCTGGTACCTACAAATGTGCTTCTTTAAGCACCTAACTGTTTTATTCTAAGTTAATAAATCGTAAAAAAATTCGCTATTACTTAAATCGTGCAATTCATTAGTCAATATCTCTATTTAACTTTTGTTTTTTATTTATTTTCTCTTTTCGTGTAACGACTAGCAAATTGTTTGAAAACTTCGAACATCCGTGATATCAATTTACTTTTGTTACTTTTATTGAATTTCCTGAAGTGTGGAAAGGTGGGTGGAAATAATTGATTTTCGTAAGTGTGCAACTAAGTTTTGCTGTTGTACCACTTGAAGGGAGAAATCTCACCGAAAGTTTGTGTAAAAATAGGCTGACGATTTTCAGGCCTTCAAGCAATTAAAACTTTCTTTTGCTTGGAAATAGAAAATTTTGTGCGGTCATTGATCGGTGAATTTTCAACAAATAGTTTTTGGTGATTTATTCTTTGTTTTAGTAGTTCGTTTGATAGATTGTCTGTAGAAAAACTTTTGATGAACTCATTGTGGCGACAGAGTCAGTGACCGGTGGGCAGGAAATGTTTTAATTTTTTTTTCTTTTTGTGAATAAAAGCCAAACTTAAATTTTATTACAAAAATAAAATTGTTGATATTGCTGAATAATGCTGTTTTAGGTTGTAATAGTATTTAAAGTTTCAATTAATAATTTCGAAAAAATCGTAATAGTTAATTTTGTGATATATGTGCATCCTAAAAATGTTATTTTTACTTATGAATAAAAATAAAAAAATAATAACAACCTAAAACAATACCCAATTACTTGCAAATAGTGTATTAGTTTCAACCTCATCTCAAATCCCTGATTTCCCATAATGATGTAAACTTCTAAAACACTCTCCAAACCAACCTCATGAAAATTACTTTGGCCACTGAATTTATACCTAACAAATAAAATTTTATACCACAAATAAAATTAGTTGACTAGCAATTAAATTGAAAATATTTAAAACAACAAACAATAACAGATAATGTCGAATTTGGAAAAGCTTTTGTTAGCATTGTACTAAAATATTGCCAAGCAAAGTTCGCATAGCATTTGCTGAAAACTAGATATGAATACAATACGCCCAAATGTAGGCAAAATAATATTTATTAGTAAAGTCAGTGAGTGTGATGGAGTACCCGGAATTGTCTGTCTGTTATTGAAATTATAATATTACAATTATTTCTTAAATACTTTTTATAAAATAAAGTCACCACTGACGATTGCACTATCAATTAAAATTTTAAAATAGCCCCTAAACAAACTCACAAAAGTAACATATTTTTAGGCGCACGATTTTGCATATAAATTGATTCTACAACTGTTAAAGTTTTTATATAAACTTTCTGAAAACTTCAAAATTTCAACATAGACAATTATTACTTTTTGCAGTAAAAATTTCATAGCATAACAAAAATTATTTATTTTTACTTTGGTGACCTACATAAATGCGTGCGTGTCTATCGTCGAATTGTTACGAAAAACAGTGAAATAATTTGAAATAAATTTATTTGATTTCGTGTTATTCAATATTTGATTGTTAGAATTTTGTCACATTGTTTATTTTCGCTTTTTCCCCAATATTTGTTAGTTGGCAGTAAAATATTATTTAACTAATTCTTATTTAAAGCATTGTCAAATGGCTAATGAAATTTTATTATCAAAATAGATTAGAATTTATTGTTGGTATGTTGTGTAAATGGTTGGCTGCCAAAGTAAATGCCAAAATACATTTCTGAAATGCTGGTAAGAGTAATTGGAAATTTATAAATGGCAGCATATTTTGTATGAAATTTTATTTGATTTGAATTATGAATGGTTTTTAAAAGGAAAAATTTTTTAAATTTGCTTACTTTAAGTAGAAATTGGCGAGCATTTTTAAAAGATATCGAATAAATTTAGCTTAAACTTTTTTCGTGCCAACTTTCGCCCAAAAATTGTGAGCGCTTATTAGTTTTTCTGCTTCCCCCTATTTTTCTTGCTTTCGTTTCAAAAATATTTTTAGACGGCTAAAACAAGTTGTATCTGACATTGAATGTCTAAAAAGAGGCCATTGCCTTTTTAAAAGTGCTTTAGAGAAATCAGAAACCTCGAAAAAATCATTTGATGTGCGCCTAAAGGCATGCTAAGCTAACTAACATGTATACAAACAAGTTGTCATGCCAACAGCCCTCGGCAATGTGAATGAGATATTAGAAATTGCTGCATACATTGAGTTTTAGCGTTAATTAAAATCTGAAAACTAATATTACACGTGTTTTTATAGATTTCAAAATTTTTTAAATATCATGTAAAAGTATGCAATACATAATACTTTTATTTATTACATACTTTTAGGCGTTGACAAGTCACATTTTAACACCTGCCAAAAATAAATAAAAACATTTATGATTCGGTGGCTTTTAAATTTAATTGTTTTGTTAGCAAACAACAAACCACAATTAAACCGAAATTTGTATTTACATATTTACGTGCAAGCATAAAAAAAAATTGCCACGCTTAACAACACTTGTTATCATAAAATTGGTTTAGGCACGTAATTTACATTTTCCAAAAATTTTCCACTTTAACGAGAATTGCAATCAAACTTTTACAGAGTAGCTAACAGTTTAAAATTTTTGTTATTTTAATAGAACGCAGAGAAAACTTTGCGACTTTGTAATGTAAATTATGGCAACTGAATACTCAGACACGCCTAAAATTATGCCACTTTTTTTAGTTGTGAAATTAAAGGAAGAAATGTTCCCTGCAGATTTAGGTAAGTCTTACTGTCGCTGAAAGTGCTTTATCGGCTACTATTAATATTTTTATATCAGGGCGTCACCAAGCGTGAGATTAAGCAGGATGGATCTCTTAATATGGTTTGAAGTCATCTCTTTTGTTTGAGTATGTCCCTTGAAAAGCCTAATCCGTCCCCTTTTGTGCCTAAACGGGTATTTTAGGACTGACAAATTTTATTCCCTATGGTTACCTTCAGCTCCTAAAAGTAGGTTATACGAATTAAAATCGGATTATTTCAACATTCACTGGAATAGTTGGGATTAATATTGAGATATTCAGCTCCTAAAAGTAGATTACACAAATTAGAATCGGATTATCTCAACACTAACTGGAATAGTTGAGATATTTAGCTCCTAAAAGTACGCTACACAAATTAGAATCGGATTATTTCAACATTCACTGGAATAGTTGGGATTATTATTGAGATATTCAGTTCCTAAAAGTAGATTACACAAATTATAATCTGATTATCTCAACACTAACTAGAATAGTTTAGATAAATATTGAGATATTCAGCTCCTAAAAGTAGATTACACAAATTAGAATCGGATTATCTCAACATTAACTGGCCTTTTGGAACGAAGTTAAAAACATTTTTTGAGAACTGTTGAACGACTTTTTGTAAAACATTTTAATTAATATTAAATTATTTTTGTAGATACTAATTTTAGGCGCAAAAAAAAGTAGGTCCACGTGTGGCCATACAAGTTGTATATACGTTTCGGAGTAAATAACAGCAGTATTAGAATTGATTTGTTGCAGCTAAATAGGCATTTTGGAAAAGCTCAAGTGAGTTGGGGCATTTCAGTCTGCCTTTTAAACAATAAATAATTTAAATTAATGTCCCCACCAAACTTAGATTTAGTTTAGATGCAGCTGCGCCTAACAATACTCCTCCTGAAACTGAAGACACTTGTTTGCTTAACACATCTACTTTCAACGTCGAGTCTACTAAATAAATAAATTCATTTACTTTTTGTCTCATTATAAAAATCTGATTGGCATTCTTACAACAATAAGCTGAACTGTCAATAGCAAGTCTTCACACAGCTTTGGTGTCTGTCTATGCACAATACAACAACTTATTCACTTTATCCTGGCATTTCAGCTCATTAAAATAGCCACCATTATTTTGATACAAAAACTTGTTCATACAAATTGTTTGATATTGTAGATATCGTGGGCTGGTTTCAAGCGTCAAGTGTAGCTGATGGCGTAAAGCTTACAACAAACCTAATTGACTCAATCGAGCAATTAATCACAAACACGCATTTAGCTGGTGTGCGTAATCAATCAATTTGACATGAAGATAATCAAACGCATTGCCCACCAGATTACTTTAAATGTTACAATGTTGTGCTACAATTAAAATTTAATAAAGATGAACAACTTACCAGCTCGGTGATTAAGTGATTGTTATTTCTAGAAAGAAGAAGAAGAGAGGTTAAAAATATTAATTATGGAAAATTTTAAAGAATACATAGTAATAAGTAGAGAAAGTGACTGTTAAAGAAGCAAAAAAAAAATTTTAAATAACAATTAAATAAAACGACTTGGAAAATTTTGGAAATTATTTTCAAAGCCTCTCGTTTTTTTTTTTTTTCAGAGAAAGAAAGGAAGGGCAACCACTGCTGTGATATAATTAATTTGTGACTAATTTGTAGCAAATTAAGAGGGAGACTACTTCTCCAACTCAGGGATCAAGTGGTGATCTATTTGCGCTCTCGTTCCACTTTGCTTTAGTTGACAGAGATAAAAAACGACTAGAAAATTTTTGTGATATGCACAACTGACATAACATGATATATTATTTTGTATTAAAATATCAAAAAATGTAATACTAAACAATATTTTAATTGAATTTTAACTAAACTTCACTTATACAACAAACACACACACACTCGCGCACAAACGTAATCCGCTGCTAAGCAACTAAGCTTTCAGTAACACCATTCAATCATTTTGGCTGACTTTGTATGCGTTGGCATGACAATCGCATTTTTGAAGAGCCGCGGTGAGAAACTTTTTAACTCATAAGATATATGTCTGGTCCAGAACTAGTTCCAACTTTTTTTTTGCTAGGCATATTTCCGATGTTCTTCAGAATGTTCAGATATATTTCAGAAATCATAAAATTTATTTCAGAATTGTCAATTGTCTCTGAGAAATGATAAAGTGGGCTTCAGAATAGTTATTTGTACTTTAGAAATTGAGAAATTAATTTCAGAATTGTCAAATGTATTTCAGTATAGTTACGTGTTCTTTCAAAGCTGTATATAGAGCTTCAGAATAATTAATTGTGGTTCAGAATAATCAATTGTTGTTCAAAGCTTATCTTTTCTGAATTTAAACTAATAGTTCTGAAGTACATATTACAATTTCTGAAGCGCAATTTATGGTTTCGGAAGCATGTCAAACAGTTTCTGAACTAAAATTAACTATTCTCAAAATTATGTTATGATTTCTGAAGTATTATTAACCATACCGAAACACCTTTTAAGATTTCTGAATTACAATTGATTGTTCTGAAATACATTTAAGGATTTCGGAAGTGCATTTGATTATTCTTTAATTAATTTTGCGATGTCAGAAGTAAACTTCATGTGTTTTGAGCAACACTTGGAAAAGGTGTAGATCAAAACTGGCAGGCATTTCCAGCTGTTTTTCCAAAAAGTATTACATAGAAATTCGGACTGGTTCTGAACTAGAGCAAAAAAAACCAATAAAGGAAATAGATATAAACTGCTGAATAATGTAGGGTCTACAATTTCCACCGCTAGGGTCAACACCATGCTAAAATCGTAGAGTTTTATTGTGAACTAGTAGTGCATCAAAAGTTCACTAGTTCAATACGAGCAAGATTCCTTATCATAAAAACAATTTGACTGCTAATTGTTTACACCTAAAACAACTAAATATGTGTGCTTGTATGAGATGTGTGAAAACATGCTTAGTTATGTGTTAATGCACGCAAAGCAATTGATCAGGCTTTAATTAAATTTATCAAAAATATATGCGCCTAAAAGCATGCACAACTTTACTGCATGTGCTTTTCGGTTGTTAAATTCTAACGAAATAAATTGCACAATCATTGGCATACAAATTACGTTATCAATTTATCTGTTAAAAACAGAGAAAAAGTGAGAATAAATAAATAGTTTTGATGGCAGTGAAATATGTTTGTTTTGTATCGACGGTTGAGGTTTTAAATAATTTATAAGTTAAATGGGCTAGCTATCAAATTTGAAAGTGAAAGCTTTCAAGGTGGTGCTCTGTACAATTTTGGGTAATTTGGGCTGTAATTTAAATTTTAGAATGCAATTAAAATAAACTGCATATCTTATAATAAATTAATCTCTTTTTTCATTGAAAAATTAACACAAAAAATGTGGGTATGGGAAGTAGTTGTGAATTTAAGATAGCAAGAAAATGTGTTGCATACTTAAAGGCGTTAAATTTAACTTTTAACTTACTTTATTTTTGTTTTTGTATAAACTGCGAATATTTGACTAGAAATGCCTGAACTTGCTGAAAATCTCTAAAATATAAAAAAAAAAAAGCTGACCCTCTATACAGCACCCAAATTTTAGTATGGTCGTCCGGTTAATAATTTATTTTTCAAAAGTTTTTAACATTTTTCGCTTATTCAAAAATATGTTTTTCAAAAAAAAAAAAGCTCGCCTATTCTGTGAAGCTTTCGTACATATTCTATACAGCTTTCATACATACTTTCAGCATAAGCGCAAAATTAATAATTCGTTTTCTAAAATGGTTTTAAAATTTTAATTCGAAACACTGAAATTGGTTTTATTTTTCATTGTTTTGAATTTGCACAATAACTTTGTAACTCAACGGCTGTGAAGCGGAAAATAAATTTTTATTTAACTCACAATTTATTTAGATTTGCGTGTCAGGTGCAGCATGCGAAATAATAGGCTCCCAAAAAAAGGATAAAATAAATATTTTATAAATCGGCTCAAAGTATTGCGAAACCTTGCTAACTTGGGCGCGGTTTAGCTAAGCTGTTGTTATGGGCTTTGTTTTGTATGCTTTAGGATTTTTTTTATTTGTTTTAAAAAGCTTACATTCTGACTGTTTGATTGATTGCGTCCGCCGCCGATGAAGACAGTGACAGTCACACGCACAGCAAACTGTTATTCGTAGCTTAACCAATCTTAACACTTCAAGTATAAATATTTGTTTTTGTTGAAGTTTGGTCATGTATCCTATTAGCTTTATTTAACTTTTGTATTATCAGGAGTTGAGTGTAGCATTTACTTAGGGCTTTTTTTTTATTTATTTATAAGTTTTGTATGTTATTTTGATGTTTCACTTTTAAGGTGGCGATAAATTTCAAAACTTAATTTTGAAGTAGAAGCCAACAAGTTGTTGGTAAAAAAAAGCAAAAACAAAACCAGAGCACGTGGTTATCAGCTTTGCAAATCCATCGTGATTAAAAAGCTTACCACCAGATGGCGTTGTTGGTCATAAATATGGGACAAAGTTAGAAGACAAAAAACTCAGCGTATTGTTAGCTCAATGGTTAGCAATGCGTGCCAAAATTTCTCTAATCTAAAAGGAAAGCTATGGTGGTTGTCTCTACCCTTTGCCTGTTCAATTGACCAAAAACTTTTAATAATTAATAAAAATTATTTAAAAAAAAAAAAACAAAAAAAATAAAAATACATAAATTATAATTAGTGGCCTCGAGCTCGTACAGGCCGTAAAATAAAATAAAGAAAATCCCAAATTAATTTTATATAAATTTATTTTTAAATAACCAAAATATTTTAAAAATATTATAAAGAGAGCGATAGATAAATTAATGATAGAGCGCTTTGTAAATCAATAAAGCATGAATACAACAACAAAGAAGAAAAAAATAGAAAAAGAAGAAGGAAAAATAAAAACAAAAACGAAAGTAAAAACTAAACATATAAAAAACACAAAACCAAACTCAACAACGAATCAATTATACCTCTCATAAATAAAAATTTTATCACAAGATTTTTAAAATGCCAACAACAAACAACTTAAAAAAATTAATAAAATAAAAAAGCAAAAGATAAAAAGACTTTACTTAAAAACCCAGCAATTTGCTTGTCAAGCAAAAAAATAAAATATTAAATTTGAAAAAAAATGTTGCTCTTTAACCCTGCACACGCCACGTATAGCGCTTATTAAATTGTTTAATCACGTGTAAAGCAATAGCAAATAAATATCAATCGCTTACTCGCAAAAAAAAATTTTTGTTTTTCTTGCGTTGACGTAGAGGAGAAGTAAAGCAAAAAGCTCACGATACGCTTAAACATGTTAGCAATTGAATTTTCCAAATGACCTGCGTTGCGCTGCGTTATCGTAAAATGGTTGATGGTCTGCTAAAAAAAAAAATATGGAAATGGAGTTCCATTGATATGGGTGTGCGTGTGGGACGCTCAAAATTTAAACGTTTACAAAGATTACTACCCTGCAAAAAATGCGCTTAGTCTAGGATCAATACGGGACTAGCCGCAAAGGAGGTTGCGACAAATACCTGTTCTGATCACTTTATATGGGCTGAACTGTTCACGTTTGTTTGAGCATGTCCTATAGAGAGACTAATTGTACCCGTTTATACACAAAAGGGTAGGAAAAGGACTAATCCACCTTTAACCCAAATTGATATTTTACCACCTAAAAGTATGCTACAAAATCTCAAATTTACTTACACGCCTATGAGTATGCTACGGAAATTGAATTATGGCCAAAATGGATCGATCGTGGATCACTCTCTTTAGAAATTAATCACACGATTTTTTGCAGTGTATTGAGTCAGGAAAGTTTTTTTTTTTTTAGGTAGATGCGATTAATGCCACCTCTGATCACTTTTTTTGGGTTAAACTGTACAAAAAAACGTATGTGTTTTCTACAAAAAACGCGTATTTTTAGCGCCTATAAGTATCACACAAATATTAAATGCGTCTTTAACTTGCGGCCAACAAGTTTAAAACACTTTTACATTTTCAACCGAACAGGTGGCAAGGTTAAACGTGCATAGCTAATAGAAGTGAAACCGCTTACTCAAATTAATATATGCAACTGAAGGTGTTACACCTTAAGTCAACCCAAAAACAAAATAATAAAGCATAAATTTAGGCTCCATTTTTGTTAGGCATTAAAGGTTATACAACAACATGCTGATAAATCACGTGAGTGTGAGTTATCCTAAACAACAGCTAAGCTAACTTTGAGCGCACACGTGCATAACTTTCGACCACACCCTCGTTAGACCCTTTTTGAGTAACATCACTACAAATATGACCAAATATCGCACACACTCTTGAAGTTATGCGGCTCATTTGTACATACATTTGGGGCAGCTAGTTCCGCCGCCACTTTGTTGTTGCTCATTAGCATGATAATACGAAGTAAATGTCTGTGTTAAATATGAGATAAGAAAACACTTTCAAGACGCCAGTGGAATAAATTAATGCTGCCTAAGGCACATAAATTATGAATGAATAAAATAGATTACTCAAACTTTATATTATGGGCATGGTTGCAGTATATATGTATGTATACATTTAAGCTACAAAACTTGAAAGTAATACTTTTCGAGGGTGTGGTTTTCAAACATAGAAATATGGTTAAGTAGCAATTTAAATTTGGTATCGAGAAAAATATGGAATTACTTGTCCAACAAATCAATCTTGGTAATAGTTAAATTAGCTAAACCCAAAAAAGGGGGATGGTTCCGAAAGCTTATATAATACATAATTTTTTCCAGACAAAAATATACATGTAATTTTTAAATTTTTATAAAATATTTAATTGTGTTATTTACAGCTATGTGCAATATTATAGTAGTGAAATAAAATTTATATCATTTCAAAAAAAATTAAAAAAAATTTGAAAGTTTACGCATATATCAAAAAAATCCATTAAGGGCTTCATTGTCTACCACGAAATGAACTTTCGTTGCGCTTTAGAGACGAATCGTTCGCCTGTTCGCAATATGTAAAACGATCGAAGCAAAAAAAAACAATTTCTTCAAAAATATAAAATAAATTAGTTGTCAAAAACTGATGGGCAAACAAAAATGACAGATAATACCCTTGCTAGGTAAAATTGTTTAGATACGAATCGTTCGTCTGTGCTTTCATTCGCAATAGAGAATGAGGCCCATCAAAGTTCTAGAAAATTTTTTAAATGCTGTTTTGTAGACCAATCAATTTTAGTAAACATTATGTAAGTAAGAACTCGCTCAAAAATATCCCTGAATTTTCAGAATTTTTTTCATCAAGCGTGTCGAGTGATTCAACGCATAAAGAAAAAATTTATTTTGTATGAAAAATATTCTCACCACGCCTTGACAAAAAGCTTTTCAAAGTTTAGTGAACATTTTGAGCTGTTTTAACTTTCACATGAATTCTTTTAAATTGAATGAGCGATAAAACTACGTACTGAAAAATTTTCTAAAAACTCTGTCCAAATATATTGAAATTTTGGTGAAATTTTTCAAATTTGAACTTTATCTAATTTTTATTTATTTAACAATCTTTGTTTTAATTTTAATAATAATTTTTTAGTATGTGGTTTCTGTTACAGAATTTTGATATATTTTAAATGAAAATTATTAAAAATAAATCTTAATTTTATTTTAGCAAACTATAGTCAATTTCATCTCTTTACTAATATACAGAACACAACTGTAGATGCATATGTAGTTCATAAGTCTCTAAGTGCTTACGAAAAAAAAATACTTTCAGAAATCTTCAATCTCTTTAGTGATTTATGGTAATTTTTTTTCAAAGAGTTACCAGTGTTTCTTGCATTAAAAAAATTAAGTTCATCAACTTGTATGGGAGAAAATACAGACAAAGTTTCAAAAAAAAAACCAAATAAAAAATATCAGCAAATTTTATCCAGAACACATTTTGAAAATTCTAAAAATTCTTTGGAAAAAAATTTAATATTTGTTCACTTTGAGTTTTCCTTTGCTTTTCAAACCTCCACTGCTTGTCAAAGCTCCACTCTTACAGCTGTTGCTACTCCAGGGACTTTCAAACTTTTAGATGGCAGTGCATTTCAAACTTGTGTTTTGTATTTACAGTGCTCAAAAGTAAGCTCATTAGCTTTTAAAAGCTTATGCGTATGCTCAATCTCTTTGTTAGTTTATAGTAATTTTTTTTCCGTAGTTCAAGTTTTTTCTTTCATTTAAAAAAATTACGTTCGTGGACTTGTATGGGGTGGAAAAAAAAAATAAAAATTTGTCACGCATTTTTCATTTATGATACTAAAATTTAATGGATTAAAAAACTGCATACTACACATAATTCTAAAAATTCTGTAAAAAAAAAATTTAATATTTGCTTAAATCGCTTAGCGGTGCATGTTGCTTGTCAAACATCTACTGTTTGTCAAACCTCTAGTTTTACAGCTGTTACTAGTACAGGGACTTTCAAACTGTTAGATTGCAGTGCATTTCAAAGATTTGCTACTGTATGTATGTATTTACTTTCAAAAGGTTATGCGTAAGTATCACAGATGTTAAAACAAAAAAAATCTAATTCTAATTCGTTTGTTAAAACAGAATCAATAAAAAAGAATGTTCAAGAACTTTTACACACATGCCGATTTTCATTAGAGGGATGTAAGAAAAGTATTACTTTCAAGTTTTGTAGCTTAAATGTATACATACATATATACTGCAACCATGCCCATAATATAAAGTTTGATAAACCACAAACTGATAACCCACAAACAAGATCACAAATATTTCAAATATAAGCTTATGAGTATTTCAACTGAAGTCAACACAGATCCTATTAGCACTCCAAGACTATGTGAAACACACCACAAATTATGAGAAAATCCTGATAAGCAGCTATCGTAATATATGCATGAATATGGTAAATATGTCTAAATTTGTGTGTTTTGTATTAATAATGACGGTTGGTGTGGTCAATGCGGTTGTAATGAGCATGTCGTAATATTGTCTAATACAATGCTGCATCTTCCATATGTGCATGTATGTATGTATGTATGCTTTCCTACATCATTTAATGTTAATTCTGACCATGAGTTATGCTAGATAACATGGTTTAGACGTCTATTTGTGCGTTGAGCATATTGTTTAGCTTGTCATTGTTGTTGTTGTATGCTAGTCATTATGATCGTATAAAGCGATTTTACGTTTGTATGACATTTTAGACTTTGTCACTTTGTATGTGGTTTTGGTGTTGTGGCGTGAAAATTATGTTTATAAATCAATTACCTTCTTGAAAAGCCACACACACACAAACCAGCTCAATAATGACTTGCTTACTCTATTGTCTGCTATACTGTTAGGAGCGTGTTTTTGTGTATTGCAGTATGCAACTTCATTATTCATCCATGATAGTGCGTAATAAGTTTTAGTCAGAATAATTTAGTTGTCTTCATTAAGATATCGTTAAAGTAATGGTTGCTGGTTTTGTACTCAGCTGAGCAAGTTCTAAGGATGAAGAAATGCCTGTGTGTGCTTTTTTTAACCTAATAAATAAAATTTATGAGGAGTGTTGAAGTTTAAGGTAAAGCTCGGTCTGTTCAAGGTCAGGAAGAGGCCCCATAGGCGTTAAAAGTACAATTTTCGGTAGAAAGTGGATAAGAAATTCAAATTTCGGTGTTTCAACATATAGCCACAAGTTTGTCACGAATAGAGCTAGAATTATATAGAATAAAAAATCCATCATAATCAAAAAGCTTACCGCCAGATGGCGGTGTTGGTCATGAATATGGTAAAAAACAAAAAAAAAACGCTTAGATGTAGGCAATATAAAGTAGAAGAGATTAAGGGCAAGCTTTTCTACAAATTCTTGGTGGGTTCTAATTATTTTTTACATGTTTTATGTCGACGAAAAGCACTCGCTGAATTGTTTATCTTTTTTTCAGAAAAGGGGTTTAAAAAAAATCATAACAATAATTTTTTTTTTTTTTTTTTTTTGCAGTATAAATAGAGCAACTACTTCCCTGACGAAAGCTCTAGTAAACTTTTAAAGCCGACACAGAATTGACTCACATAAGAAACATATTTTTAGGCTCTGTAAAACCCGTATTTATAAATATAGAAAAATTTCTGCATACTTCAAGGCGAGGCGCAATTTATTCATGTGATTCCTGTGATGTCAAAAGAGCTGGGAATACAAGACATTTAAAACTTGCATGAGCTTTTAGACATAACCTGAAACTATCTCTTCCTCAAAAACGCTCTTGCCGAGTGTAAAGGATTGCAACGAAACGCTCTAGTAAACTTTTAAAGCCGCCACAGATCGAACTTACAAAACGATTATACTTTTAGGGGCTCTAAAATCCGATCTGTATTTATAAATATTGAAAATTTGTTGCATACTTCAAGGCGATATACATTTTATGCTGTGTGGTTCCTGTCCACTTAGTTTATGAAATTTTGACAAATTTGAGACAATTTTTTTGTGAGAGAATTTCTCTTCTAAAACTCTTGCGAAATTTTTAAATTCCTTGAGCTTTCAATTCAAAACATTTAACACTTAGATAAGCTTTTTTTGATAACCTCAAACTAATCCATCCTCAAAAATTCCCTTCCCCAGTATAATGAATTGCAAGGAAAAAGTGTGCACTCAACTTCCAATCACCATGCATCAACCACTTAAAATATATTGTAAATTTATTACATTTTATATATTAATTTATATTAAACCCTTGAAGTGACTAGATAATACTTACAGCGCTGTACTTACTAGCACTCACATAGAAGTACGCTCTTAAACACAAACACACACACATGCACACGCAGAGCACATATTCACACACCAAAGAGTTCTGGCAATTAAATTTCAACAGCAAATGCTTAGATAAATTGCTATTTGAGAGAGGCGGATGTGATTGTCTAGTGGCTAACATAGAAAAGCCACATAAAAGGAGAAACAATGTGCACGAAAATTGAAAACTTTTGCACAAACAAAGCCTAAAATTACATTTTCAATACAAACAAATTAGTTGTTGTTGTTGTAGTAAGAGTGTATATGTGGGGAGGGGGGCATATGTTAGTGAATATAAACCAAATGAATGTGCGTGGAGTGCGTTTGTATGTATTTGATATGGAATTGTCCACAAAGTTTACCAAATACGGATGCAATAGTACATGTGTGTGTGTGCGTGTGTGTGTGTGTGTGTGTGTGTGTGTCGCTGAGCTTATACAACAAATGCACTCTAACTAGAAAAGTCAGTCGCATAAATCAGCGTAATGGCTACAAATAGCGCCGTCGACTAAATCTCATAAAACAACAATAAACAAACACACACACACATGTGAAAAATGAAAACAACAACAACTAACACTACAGCAAGCACAACAAAATGCTATTAGTGCAATGCTTGTCGCCAAAGTCAACAAAAAATAAAAAAAAACATGCATTTTACGAGACACAAACGATCATTTGAAATTCTGCTAAAGCTTCAGGGTTACGTATACGCAATGGCGCACGAAACGCCAAACCAACCGAAAACAACCAAAGTGGCAATTAGACGAGTTGTTGCAAAATTTTCGGAAATTTTGGCGCTAAAGCATGGAGGGTAGGAGGGGGTGGTTGGATAAACAAATATCTGTTTAGAGAGCGGGTGTAGGAAACGAGAAAAGTACAAGCGCGCGTTGATGAGGTGCGTCCAATGGCGACCGACCACTTTTCATACACAAAACCAAACATGTCTCTGCGCTTATTTATTGTTATTGTTTTTGTGCATAGAAGCACGCATACGACTTGCTATCAGCTCATTTTAAATGCATATTTTGCGTGTTTACGACAGTCTACTATTGTGGCGAAATAATAGAACTACCTAGACAGGAGAAGTTTTTTCGGAATTTTTTTGTTTATCACACAATATGTTGATAAGGAAAAAATTACCAGAAAAAAAGAAGAAGTTATACTAAAGAGTGTGGTTTATTAAAATGAGTAAACAGCTGTTTTGCTTATTTCGAACTCAGTGACCACCAAACTTTTCACAATGAAAACTCAGTTTTGATAGTCTATCCGCTGTCGTTGAAATTTTTCCGTAGTAAAGTGGCTCTCAAACACTCAAAATGAGTGAACAGCTGTTTTGCTTATTTCGAACTCCGTGACCACCAAACTTTTCACAACGACAACTCAATTTCGACAATCTTTCCGGTGGCGTTGAACTTTTTTCCGTAATACAGTGACCCTCAAACACTCAAAATGAGTGAACAGCTGTTTTGCTTAGTTCGAATTCAAGTCTACCAAACTCTGGACAATGACAGCTCAGTTTGACAACCCTACAGTACAGTACAAAATGAGTGAACAGCTGTTTTGCTTATTTCGAATACAATGCCCACCAAACTTTTCATAATGACAACTCAGTTTTGGCAGTCTTTCTACCGGCGTTGAAACTGTTTCTGTAGTACAGTGGTTCTCAAACAACTTTACTACAACTAGCAGCAGAATTTAGAATATGTACTATAATGTGCCACACTGTTGTGACTTTACCAAAAGTCTAGCTTGTTCGGAACCTACACATATTTCTCCCCTCTACTTTGTTAATACACCCATCAACTATTCAAACTATTGTATTATCGTCGGCTCTTAAGAAGTGCGTAATTTTTACTCGTCCATCCATTGTCCCTTCTTTTTTCCCATGCACATGAACTCATTACTTTATGAAATAATTGTATTATCATTGGCCCTTTAGAAGTTAGCAAAGTTTTTAAAGACTTTCACCATACCAAGTGCTTCAAAATCGATTCTAAATGAGTCCCTACGCATACAAATAAAAAAACGATCAAAAATAAGAGCTTTTCCAAACTTTTCATGCTAATGTTTCTATAATTTTTCCCAGTAGTCTACAACCTCATCAAACACATAAACAAGTTCTCGTCCTAGTTGGAATGACCATTTGTGAAATCTGAATACCACTTTATGCCCGGATGGACACAAATGTCGCAAATGGAGCAAACAAAGTGGAGCAAACAAAGTGCACAAAACTCTCTCTCAGACACAAACACATAACATAGATACATGCGTGAATACTTGAATAGCGTACAAACAGATTTATTTTTCTTTAATTAAAGCGCCTATTTGTATGCTACCATTTTGTGTTTCATGCTAATTATGCTTGGCGGAGAGCATAAAAGGACCGACGATATCATTTAGTTATACACACAAACTTTCATATCCACTAATTAATCGTTTATTATAAGCATTTGTTGAAAGTTTTCTGAAAATGAAAAGCACTTTAGTATAAAAGGTGACTGTGCTTATAAAAAAGTGCTTGAAGAAGCGTGGACTTAGGGTCTTACATAGCTGATTCTGCAAGAAGAATTTGGATCCACTTTAGTTGTGTTTTCTTCTTTTTTATGATCAATGAAAAGTAAACTCATAAAACCATCTCACCTAACTAAGTGATTTTCTATTCCATAAATTTCTGAGCCGGAAAATGATCCTGAAAGTATGCAGAAAAAAATCCAACAATTGCTTCAAAAAAATACCGAAAGTAGTATTAAATTTTCATGCTATAATCCGGAAGCCATATCAAAAATTATTTTCTCCATAAATGATTTTCTATCCTCTAAATTTCTGAGCCGGAAAATGATCCTGAAAGTATGCTAAAAAAGTCCAAAAAATGGTTTCGAAAAAGTACCGAAAGCAAATACGAAATTTGAATACCGAAACCACATCGAAAATGATTTTCTCTCTAAATGATTTGCTATTCTACAATTTTCTGAGTCGAAAAATTATCATGAAAGTATCCCTAAAAAGTTCCAAAAATTGTTTCGAAAAAGTCTCGAAAAATATACGAAATTTTCACGCTATTATCCCGGAACCATATCGAAAATGATTTTCTCCATAAATGATTTTTTATCTCATAAAATTTTCAACCTGAAAATTATCCTGAAAGTATGAAACCCAAAAATGGTTTAGAAAAAGTCCCTAAATCAAATACTAAATTTTCACGCTATAATCCCGAAACCATAACGAAAAGGCCCAAAAAGGACCCAAAAGGAATAGCGAATATGAGAACAACATGCCGAAAACACGTCTTGAAAATGGTCCCAAAATAAATAACGAATTGGTCCTTAGAAGATGCGACAATAATCCCTAATCTATATTCCAAAATGATGGCAAAAACAATAGCAAATTGATCCAAAAAACAACACAATAATATTCCCGAAAAATATTTTCGAAATAATACAAAAATCCCGCAAATTTTGAATAAGTGCTAAAATGACTACTTGATAACCTCAAAATAATACCGAAAAGTATGCTGGAATGATGCTAAAAGGGTGCCGAATTAGGCTACAAAAAAATGCCAATTTAGTCTTGACACAATCCCGATCCTGAAATGATCATGTAGTGTTGCCTGAAAGCTCCCGCAAAAAATCTCGAAATGATCCCGTAGTGATCCCGAAATAACCATAAATATCCCTGCAATATAATTTTATTTTTCTTTCTCTGTAAATAAACACCCACTTGTAACATTTATGTACATACATATAGTCATACTCATATGTTTTTTCATGTTAGTCAATATATATTTGTTTTGCAAAAGCTTACATTTGTTTGCATTTCATTTGGCTTGAATTGAATTAATGTTGGCAATTAATTAATATTATTAACACCAACCAAACAGAAAAAATGTGTATTTAAGCATAAATTTATGCCACGTCAGTTAGTGCTGAGTCAGTTGGCATAAAAACCCATCTTTTGAATGTGTGCGTCACAACTCTCAAAGCCCATTTGTGTCAAGTGTTTGCTACTTCAATGGCTCATGATGGTGGTGAATATTTTTATTAACACTTTTATTTAATACATTTTAATGGTAATTAATATTAAGGTTTATTCAATTAGTTTGAGGGTTTGACTGCTGACGAGCTAGAGCTACAGTTGTAGAAGCAGTTTTTAAAAACACTGTAGTATAATGGTAGATTTAACTGAGAGAAGTCAAAGCGAGGTGGAATTTTGTATTATCGAGAAAGGTGATGAGTCTCCATACTCATTTCAGCCTTTCCGATTGCGCATCACCTTTTGTACGGAAGCTCCATGTCATACAGAGTACCTAATATTGCATACTTCTAGGCGCATATCACTTTAGAACATTCTTCAAACACTGTACTTAAATGGTAGATTTAACTGAGAGAAGTCAAAGCGAGGTGAAATTTTGTATAAACGAAAAATGACCCTACCAACCATGGCTAACCATGGTGAAACTCTGATTCCAAAAATTCACAAATTTTTACTAACACCAACGCATATTTTTATAATTTGTATGGAAAACGACAAGTGCCTAAAAGTATGCTTCACACTTACACGCAAAAATCTTTTCAACATGGGTAAAAAGTGAACCTCTCTGAACAAAATTACCCACTTTTTTATCCTCTTTTTTGGTAAGCGCGACTCAATGATTATCCAGATTTTTATCCGATCATGGTTGGCAGGGGAGACGCGTCTACATGCTCATTTTAGCCTTTCATGTCAGACAAAGTATTTAATATTGCATACTTTTAGGCGCACATCGTTACAAATGTGCTTTTTAAATGAATTTTCTTAGAAACATTCAAATTCGTTGTACCAACTAAAATTAATTTTCTACAATACACAATAAATGCTTGTAATGGTTTTTTTCTTTCGTATAACATAACCACAAACAAATGTAAACACAGCTTGCTAACGATTACTCACACGTGTGAACTAAACCTCTTACAAAAGCATTATCTTAATAGCTGTAAAGCATGTGTTTACATTCATTTCTTGAAATAGCTACACAATAGCGTACATATGTATACAATAACAACAACACAATAGATATAAACTACTGTTTGTATGCAAAGATATCGTTAACTATATAGCCAGCAAAATAATGTCACATATCAAGAAATATTTTGTAAGCTTTCAAATGTAAGCAAAATACTTGCAAAAGACTGATATTATATTAAAAAAAAAATCTGGAATAAAAATAAGCGCCTCATAAGCGAAAAATGGCCTTAGTTATAAGTTTAAAAATAATTTTTGCAACATTTTTAAGCTTTAAATTTTTTGAGCTTTGCATGAGCTTTGAAAAAAAAAACTGAGTGTTTTTCCTTTGCCGATTTTACTTAGTGTCAAAAGAACACATTTATTGAAATTGAAAAAGACCTCCTCGGGTGCTGAATTTTCAAAGCTTGCAAAAGCTTTACTTATGTAAGCTTGTTTTATGATTTTTTTTAAACGCTGGTAATCGCAAATTCAAGTAAGCATTTGTCAGATGTATTTGCAAAACACTTACAAAATTTTTTGCTGGGTATGTTTATTCCTAAAACAGCTGGTACTTAACCCTGTAGTTGCCAAAATTTGTATTAAAAATTTTTCATATCGTAAAAAGAAAAAAATTGGATGTAAAACAACAACAAAGAAAGAATTATCAAAAAAAAGTTCTAAAGCTAAATATGATGAGTCATTTCAACAAAAATGTCTTCCTTAATAAGTAAGGTTACTGTTTGGTCACGGTGATCGCCAGTTTTCCCAAAAGCACTCTTAGTCCGCAAAAGCTCTCGTTGATTTTGAGAATGAATGTGTGACCTTCCCCAAGAATCCTCCATCCCGGTATAACCCTTAGTCGCAGTGCTGCACATGCTATCTTATAAGCACTTTTACACTTTTCATACCTTGTGCACTAGAGGGTTAAGAATTGTTACACAATAACAACCATACTATTATTCGATAATAACAATAAATAGAGACTGCTTTTGATTGGACTAGCAGCTTAGTGAAATAACAAATTTTTTTGTGTGAAAATACGGTTGCTAGACAAAGCAAAGAGAAGAAAACAATTTTGATAATATCAAAGCAGGACATCAACAGATAAAGAAATGCAGAAAAATCATTAAAGACAATGCCAAAAGTTAAGCTGCGTTATATGTAGATTTATCGATTTAATATACATTACACGTAAATAAATTTAATAACAAATAATGGCAATCTCTTGCAGATATCAACTCGGATAATCTCATAGTTTTTTACAACATCGCTATGGCAGAATTATATTGGAAACAACTTGACTACAACAAAGTCGTATGTCAAATTTTGTTAGGTACGGAAAGCGCTTTCAAGCAAAAGTTGACGAACGTCCCTTATTTCGAATTAATTTGCCTGTAGATGGCGCTAGATTCTTTCGTTGTTCTATATGTAACTTAGGGTCATTATTGTCCCATTAAAATATTAGAAACAAATGCCATCCCCTGGTACCTATATTTTAAAATAGCCATCTGATATGATTTCAAAATTGACGACAAGCTTTGGAGTCTATTGGGTAACTATAATTGGTAAATTTAAATATGTTGCATACTTTTAGGATAATATTTTTTAATGTGAAATCTTCACCTTTTTGTGCTGAGATTCAAGGACTTCAACAACAATTTGCTTTATAAAACGTTCGAAAATCCCTCAAAATCAACTTCTGTCATCCACCTACTCTTAACATTCGAAACACCCACACAAAGTTCACAAACTTTTAAGGCGAAAATTTATTATTAAAATGGCGCCGCCATATTATTAATATATTTATATATATAATACCTTTTTTAAGTAATAAACATGCCAACACATGCAAGCTAACTTTGCTGCTCAAGTACAAGAAATATTATTCTCATTTAATAGCCCAACTATTAGCAACATCTGTATCATCAGTAAAATATTCACTAAATAAAATATATTTACGTACATAAATGAATACTAACATAATTCCTAAATACAGACAGCGTCATTAGATTTAAGTATGTAACAGCGGTTATAATTTCACATATTGAAAGTTCTGCCATCCACCTATCATACTTAAATCTCTACGAGCTGTATAATATACTTTTCGGCTGTTTGTGAGTTGTGTTGCATACTTTTGGGGATTGAAATCATTATCACGGAAATGTCAAAAGTTTGCTGATATATTTCTCATACCTCACATAAACTACTCCAAATAAATAAATAAAATTTTGTAGTTGACTTATTAAAGCGCTTAGAAAAGAAAGTTAAATAATGTCAAAGTTTCAATATCTTTAGGGCAAGTAGGTATAGAATTATGCTGCAGAGTAAATTGATTGCTGTACTGTTTACATGACAGGAAACATCATTTTTCAACAACAAAAAAAAATTGTTGCAAAACTAAATTTAATTATAAATGAGATGCGTTGTTGGGCAGGTGAAATTTTAAAATCAGTTTTCAGCAGAGGTTGTGATGACTAAAATAAAAAGCAAAGCAGTCGTGGCGTGAAAGTTCACGAGGGAAAGATTTATGAACTCTTGCGGGATGGGGGTGGCATGCATGGTAAAGATTCAGTGACGCGCCATATACTGACACATGGGAACATAGTCCAAAGATATGTGGTAAATATTTCATAGTTGAGAAAGTGCCTAAAAGTATGCAATTTTTAGCTACATGTCTTTAATATACCCAACAAAAAATTAATGGATGAAGACTCTGCTAAGATTCAGTGGATAAAAATTCGAATAAAACGAAAAAAAATCTGTTTAAAATATTTGTTAATTTTGTTTGATGATGTTCAATATTTAATTTTAGCTGAGAGGTCTTATAGCCTGCATACTTTTAGGCGCTTTTTAGTTTTCCCCGACCAAAATCATGCTACTGAACACTTCGTGATTAATCCCCTTAGGTTATAGTTGAGCATAATTCAAATAAAGTAAATTTAAATTTATGTAGCATAATCATAGGAGTTAAAAGCAAACTCGCTCGATCGCGCCCTTGAAAATTATTTAAATTTTTGTTGATTTTTATTTACATCGAAGTTTCATGCAAACAAACTACAAATTATGGCAAGCTTATCTAACTTATTTTATTTATAAATACATACAAAGAAATTTCATTAAAATATTTTCATGACTTAAGTTTTCGTCTGAAAGCTTTTTATTAATACAGCAACAAATCATGTGACTATTCTCTAGAAAGAGCAAAGCGCGATTAATTCCTTTTATTTACAGTTGGCTATAAATCAATATACAAAAGTAAATTTTTATTTGTATAGCATACTCACAGGGGTGTCAGGCAATGTTCAATTGTGTAGTATACTTGTAGGGGTGGCAGTAAAGTTTAGTTTCTGAAGCATACTTATAGGAACTAAACGTAAAAGGGTATATTTGGTATATCTATAGGAAAAGCGCAAACAAATGTGAGCTGTTCAACACATACAAAGTGATCAAAACAGATATTAGTCCCATTCTCCGTGCTACCTGGACTATTAGCATTTTTGGCATGGAAGTAATACATCTTTCCTACAACAAATAACTGACTGAGCTGATTAACTTATGAATAGTATCATAGTATATTTGTAATATGCTACAAAGTGTGCTAGCTAACACATTATGGATAAATTTTGTGGTTAGTAAAATTTTGATTCACTTCAAATCTAGCTAAACCAGATGTTGAATAGAATATGAGCAGATATTAATTCCAACCATATCAAGCTAGTAAGATATATGTAAGTATGCACACCAACTTACACATTCCAAGAACGCATGCCACACACAGTCAATACAAAATGGAAGCATATTTTACTTAGAATGATTGGCTTTATCAATTCCAGACCAACGTTTTCTCCATAAATACAAATGCATTCATAGAAATTGGAATTTGAACTGCTGGACCACATATGTTGCAGACGAATAGATACTAAATACCTGCACCCACACACTCGGTACCAAGTGGCTACTGTCAATGCTTGAGTAGTTTGCAAATATTTTCTGTTGCTCAAGAATTTTATTAAGAAATATCAAATTAGCTTGCGCAGGTTGGAGTTGATGGTGGTCAAATGTATGGACCGCAGAGCCCATTTGATGTCTTGTCGGCCACAAAATATATGCTCAATTTGAATTTGAGAAACAATTTGTGTACTTCGACTTAATTATTACAAACAACAACAAACTGAACTGCTTTACTGATATGTGAGGCATGACAAATCGGCTTTTTCAACGAAATTTCATAAGAATTTGATTTTAACTTGGTTATGTCACTACATATCTGAAGTGTACTTATTTATTGTATAAATTTAGTATATTCACAGGTTTAAGAAATAGCATACAGTACATTAGAGTGGGTCGATTATGCAGCCTATGCAAATCTAAGGGAATTATACAATATTCCTCTTTCAAATTTTACGAAAAAAAAAATGCATAAGAAAATCCCAAATTTTAAAGGAGCATTATTCCTTTCAAATTCTATAAACCAAAATTCATGTTAAAAAAAAGTTCCAAATTTTTAAAGCACATTATTGGTATGAAAATTAAAAAAAAAATTGTAAAAAAAAATTCAATATTTTCAAATTTTATAAACAAAAATTACATTTTCGAAAAACAAATTAAAATTTTAAAATTTGAAAAAATATTGCACTTTAAATTAATTATTTTAAAAAAAAATTTTAATTTTCAAATTTAAAAAAATAATGTGTTTTAAATAAAAAAAACCCAAATAAAAACAAAATATTTTGAAAATAAAGCTTTTAAGAAAAAAATTCAGAAGTTTTATTACATCACTTTTCTTTTGGAATTCTACCAACAAAAACTTAAAAAAAAGAAGAATTTTAAAAATGTATTATTAATTTCAAATTTAAGGAAAAAAAACGTGCTTTGAGAAAATTCCAGAATTTTAAATTAACATAATTTTTGCATATTTAAGAAAACTAAAGTGTTTAAAAAAAAAATTTCAAAATTTTCGAACTTACAAATTTACAAAAACAAAAACTTATGTTTTAAAATAAAATTTCAAAGTTTTAAAAGAACTCTGCTGCAAATTCAAGTTTTCAAAAAAAAAATTCGAAATGTTTAAAATTACTTCTTTGAAAATGTCAAAATTAAAATTATAAATTTTAAAAGAGAAAAGTCATTTCAAAATTTTAACTAGGTATTATTTTTCTATAAATTACAGAACAAACTGTAAAACTAGAGAAAAAAAGTTTAACAATACATATTTGGATTTTCCATTCAAAAAATTATTAGCAACGAACTTTCTGCGCTGTTTACTTAACCTGCTGCTAAGATTTTCTTACAAAATATTTTATGCATAGATATGATTGTATGAACAAAAAACATTAAAGATTTAAAAAAAAAATTTTTAATCCTGAAAAAAAAAATTTATTAGAAAAAAAATTTTTGATTTCTGCTACTAATTTTTTTGGTAAATTTAATTTACTCATTTTTTTGGTAATTTTATACGAACATGTTTGCTTGAACAAGAAAATTAAACATTAAAAAGAAATTTTTTGATTTAAAAAAAAAATTTTAAATTTTGAAAAAAAAATTTTTTAAATTAAAAAAAAAAAAATTTATTCAAGTTTAAAAAAAAAAATGTTTAAACAATTTTCATTACAGAAACTTTAAATTTTGATAATCGCACAACCTAGTGATATACATACTTGGATCATCTCTCCTTTTTTCGAAAAAACTCCAACAAAGTCTTTCACTGTCTTTCATTCTAATAATATGTTCGCCACCGGTGTACTTACACAAATTGCAAGCTAACACATTTTGATATTTCGATCGAATTATTTTATACACATAACTTATTAAAACTATTTCAATATACAGTAGATAACTTAATTTATATATTTGTGGCAATACATTTTCCATTTCGCATACGAAATGCTAATTATTTTAAAACAGTTTGAGGCATTAACCATTGCATAAACAACTTGTGGTCAAATAAGTATATTAAATACAAAGTGGCTTATACATAAATATAATTTTCACTCATACCTACAAACACGCACACCAACACACATACTGAGTGCTGCTACTACATTAACAGTATTTGAATTCATTCTCTAATTACTATGGGCGTTTACAAATATGATTAATATCTATAAATGAATGCTGCACTAAGTACAAAAACAATTTATTTCGTTATGAAACTGACATACGATGACTAATGATATTGAGGGCGGAAGTTAAATGCAAACATTTTTTGGTTTGTTTGAAATGTATCATTTATTTTCCAATGGGCATAGCTTGTGAGGTTTAGCTTTCGTAAGTGACAAGGCATGACATGACGTATGAGTGATATATTGATATGGATTATTTTTTTTAGTGTCATTAATAATGAGTAGCTAATAATAGAAAATTGCATGTGGGAGTGTGAAAAATGTTTTCAATAGAAATTTTGATAAATTTCTGACAAGCAAAAAATTCCTAAATATAATACGATAAGGCCAAAACTTCAAATATGTGGTTATATATTTGATTTGATGTATTGCCGCATCTCAGCTAGTTGCAAAACAGCTCGAATATGACGCTAAGAACACTCAGTGGCCCCTTCTTGGTGCAAAGTCCTTGTCTAACTGAGTGGAGGGCTGCCGCAAATTATTAAACGTCTAAATTAACTTTGAATCCTACAATAAAATTTTATCAGCCCAAAAGTATGCAACATTTAATATGGTGTACGCAGCTTCTGTGACCAGTTTTATTATACGCGCCTAAAACTAGGCAATGCTAAGTGACAAGTCTCTAGCTTTAACATTGCATTTGCATGTTTTCACCAACAGTAACTCCCTATAAATCGGCCGCAAATCACAGAAACTCAAAAAGTTCTCTTTACATGCAAAGTCCTAAATATAACATTCACAAAGTTTTTAAATTTTCCTTACCAAACTTTAGCCTACCAACTAACTAACGCAATCAATTCAATTTTTTTTTTTTTTTGCTATTTGACCTACATTGGAAAAGAGGTTAAGAGGCTGTAAAAGAAAATGAAAGTCAACAAATGAGTGTAATGTGCAATTGCTAAAATAGGAATTACAACAAATAAACAAGCAACAACATAACTAATCTGGAACGAAAGTGAAATGTAATTTACAAAAAAAAAATCAAAGAAGCAAAATCAAAGAAAGAGTCAGCAAATATCCTAATTAATTCCACTCATCCGGCTACTCATTTAACTTTTTCTGCTGCTGGTAGTCTAAGTAAAAGTAATGCGAGTGATTTGAAGTGAAAAGTTGTCAACTTGTGTTATGCACTGCTTCGCTTGAGTACGGCTAAGTACTACGAAAATTTCGAAAGCTAAATTCTCACTTTTCAGTTGAGAAAGTGTTGATTAAAGCAACGGTGCATAACGACTGGACACTTATGCTGGCTGACAGGGAAAGCTGCAGCAAGCTGCAGGAAACTTGATTGTGATGATGAAAAACAATTAGATGCCCACTTGGAGAGCGTAAAGCGGGGTCGAGGAAAAAAAATGAAGAAGTGGAGAATATATTGAAAGCGTAGAAAATGTTGATAAATAAGAAAGTTTGGCCAAAATTTTAGTACGCAGGATTAAGCTTCGAAAAAGGTGATTGAATAAAGAGCAAAACTAAACTAAAATTTATTGTAAAAACTGATTTAATAAAAATATAAAAAAGTCGATCTAAAGGTCTTTATATTCAGCGCCCAATGCTGGCTACTTAAGTTTCGTTTCTCGAAAATTTATTAAGCCTAAAATTATGCTGCGGGATTCAGCTGATTAAGACGGCTTTATGCAACAAAACGAAGCATACCTTTAGGCGCACACTTTTAAGTGTTTAAGCAGAGTTTAAGTGATATTATTTCCAGAACCCCATACAACTACCAATTATAAATTTATAACCTTCCTTACATACAAAGCTATATGTTCTAGTTCAAGCTATAGCACACATTTCTGCGTGAAGACGAAATTGCATAACTACCTACTTTTTGCCTTGTTCCATTTGAAAGTTCTTTTTTACGCACACAATTTTGCAACTTCTGCTTTTTGCCATCATTTATGCATAATTTATTTGACATTTACCTTCATTTTATCGCTCTGATATGGCACATTGCTTCATTCTTGCCCCTCTACCCGCTTGCCAACTTTAGCGACTGCGTTTGTCATCTATTCATTAGTTATGTCTCTGTGGAAATTTATTACTAGTCTATTATTGCTTTATTCTCTTTCTTTACGCCTTGCTCTTTGTATTTGCATGCTGTTGTTTTTTTTAACAATTTTTATTGCATACTTTTCTGCGTATAAAGTGATCTACTTTTAGATAAAAGCTATTAAGGATATTTTTTTTTTGTTTCAAAGAAATCTCAATGGTAATTATGTCAATAGTTTTTATTGCCGGTTATGGGAATGTAGAGCTTTTTGTATGACAGCTTTTTTTCTCTAACAATTACAAAACTAAGCTAAAGTAGGGCGTTACTGGTTGTCAAAAATGTTGAAGTTGTATTTTTGGAAACAAAAAAAGCTTCAGCTGCTTACTGACGCTGTGGGACAACATTTTTTGGAGCTGAATAATTGATGCTTTGGTTGAAAAGGCAGGCTAATTTATTTAATTCTCCAAACGTTTTCCTGTGTTGTGTTTTTAAGCGCTTTGAAAGAGAGTGACAGTACAAATTTTTTTGGTTAATTCGCATTAGTTTATATTTAGAAGCTCACTAGAGGGTTGAAAAGCGCTAGAAATAGTTTCCTCCAAAAAGTTCATTAGCAATTCTCTCACGCAAAATCTTTAAACAACGTATGTGGAGAACTGCCTGAAAGTATGCAACAATTTTTCATGATTTGCTTAAATTCCCTGCTGCTGAAGCTCTCATTTGGAATTTTAGTTTCATATTAATGTTGTTAACACAATTTTCATAACATTACATGAATTTAAGAATGTGTCTTATTTTTCTATTACGATTCTTTTTTTTTTTGCGTTCTAGTCAAATGATGTCAATTTACTATTGTAAAAGCTACGACTTTTATTAACTTGCAGTTGTCGTTGTTAAAAGTTAAATTCTCTTATTACAAACTAAACGTTTGCTGGTTTTTGCTTAACAACCAAAGGTAAAATTTAAACTACAAAGGTGCACGTATGTATATACACATGTTTGCATGTATGAATATACACATGTGTTGCTATGCAAAATACATACCGAATAATTGTTAATAGAACAAAGAGGTTGTTGCAACAAGCATGCATGTCTGTAGAGAGCAGAAAAGTTTAAATAGCTAAAATTGTTAACAGAGCAAAGAACTCAGAGAACTAACTTTGCAATTAAAATGTGTAAATGTGTGCGAGTTGGTGTACTGGTTTCAGCAATACCAACTAGTAATGGCTACAAAAGTATTTTTTTTTTAATTTTTCTTTAAATCACACTGGTATCTTTTGAATGCATACACGTTAAAAAAAATTTAAAAAACTTATCAAAACATTTAAAACAAAAAACACAAAGTTTGAAAATATGCAGGAACAAATTTTGAATTATTGAAAAAAGAATTACGAAAAAAAAAAATTTTAAAATATAAAACAAAAATTTGGAAAATTATTCAATAAATGTTTTGAAAATTCAAGGAATAAATTGTTTTAATTAAAAAAATAAATAAATTTTTTTTTTTTAATTTTAAATATTAATATTAATATCTAGTGGTCACAAATGTGTGTGTTTTTTTTAATTACACTTGTATAATTTGAAGTTGAAAAAAAAATTTTAACAACTTTACAAAATTTCTATAACACAAAAGAAACCAATTTTAAAAAATTACAGTAACAAATTTTGAATTATTAAAAAACAGCAAGTCAAAAAATAATTAAAAAAATGGTATAAAAACTAGAACAAAAATTTTGAAAAGTTTTAAAATAAAAATTTTAAAAATAAAACAAATAAAAATTTTAAAAAATTAAAAGAAATTGAAAAAAAAAATTTAAACAAAAAAAAAAAATTTTGGAAAATTAGTATACAATAAAAATTTAAAAAATTTAACGAAACAAATTTTAAATAATTAAAAGAAAGTTACACATTAATAGAAATTGAAAAGAAAAATTAAGAAACATATTTTATATACTAAAGATTAAAAAAAAATTAAAAAAAAACACGGTTTGGTCAAAAAAAAATTGAAAAATTAAAGACGAAAATTTTTTTGTAAACTTATGCAATAAAAATTTTGAAAATTTGACAAAACAGATATTGGACAGTTAAAAGACCTTAAAAACTAAAAAAAAAAAATTCTTAAAAATTTGAAATATTTTTTTAGCAATTTTTGAAATTCTTAAGATTAAAAAAACAAATTAAAAAAAAGACACATATTTTTGCAATATACTAAATTTTTGAAAGAGAATTAAAGCAAAATGTTTTAGAAAAACATTATTTTTGGATAGCCGAATGTAATTTAATTTTTTTCTCCCTAACAACTTTTGGGAAGATCATTCTTAACTAAAGAAAATAAAAAATTTTCAAAACCAGTAGATTGAGTTTATGTACATATTTATGTTTGTATGTAATATTTCTTAGAACACATCTATAATTTCAGTATATTGCGAATTATTTTCAAACTCACGTTTTATTATATTTACACATCAAATATTTTATACTCTTGTGGATGCCCATTCATATTAAATAAATTTGCTAAATCAAATGCGTTACGAAATAAATAAGAATTTCAACGGAAAAATACAAAAATGAAACATCAAAAGATATCCAACGTAGCAACTCACAGTGCTCAAAATAGAAACAGGGCAATGAACTCTGTTGGTGTCTTCCTTTTGTATTATTAATGGGCTTGGCTCTAAAGCATTTTTTAGGAGTTATGGAACTACTTACATTTATATTAAAAGCAGTAAAATTAACCAAAGTATTGTGATTCGAAAGAATTGACAAAAATAACAAAATATTGTAACAAATTAAGAATATTGTAAATTCTTCAGAATAAAAAATTGTAAGCTTAACAAACAGTTTTGAAAGCTAAAAAATTTAAATTTGCAATGGTGAAAAAAAAATAACAAAATTTGTAAAAAAAAAAAAAAATTTGAATAATAAAAAATAAATTGACACAAGTTTTCGAAATATATAGAAAGGAATAAAAATCAAAAGTAAAAACTGAGCTTTTTCAAAAGTTGGAAAAAAATTTGTGATAAATTTAAAAAAAATTCGAAAACTTTAAGCAAAATACATTTCAAATAACTAAAAATCACAAAAAAAAAGTATTGAAAAAAAAATAGGAAAATTTTTAATATTATTTTGCAAAGTTTGTTGATTTTATATATGTACATAGGTAATCATATTACATTTAGATAAAAAAAAATCTTTTTTTTTTAAAACAATTTTTTTTGTAATGAAATTTTTTAACGGAAGTGTTTAAAAAAAATGTAATTACAAAAAAATTTTTTTTTTTTTTTTGGAAAAACAAGTTTTTTTTTTTAAAATAAAATTTCTAAAGGATGTATTTCAAAAAAAAAATTGTATTTCAAATTTTTTGTAAATTTTATAGTATTGAGCATTTTACTTTCCATCAAATTCTGATGGGGTTTTCGTTAAAATTTTTTCAGTATAAAGACAGAATTATTTATTCGACTTTTGATCCCATAAACGGAAGTTTTAGGTATTTAAGCTCTAACCTAAGCTGTAAAAGAAAGTATTGCAGGTTCACTAGAAAAATATGTTCCTCTCCAAGTGACGCCCAGTGTAAATGTACGAGTTCATCGATGCGAAATGAGCGCCTTGATTGAGATTTTAAAATTAAGACGAAACACACACACAACCGTGACTGGAATTGCTTTACATACAAAGGCATTGCGGTAAGCTTATAAAGAAATACGAATGAAAAATGTGTTTAACGAGTTCAATGATTGCGCAGCTATAAGTTATTTGTACCAATTCAACACCAGCGCGTATGGGTAAAGGCGGTGTGGTAATTTTTTTTTTGTATTGCAGTATATCTTTAAATGTATGTATGTAAATTATATTTCCGCTTTGCCACTGCATACTCGTACATATTAAATCACGTATTTTAACTTGTTTTAAATTTACATTCGCATACTTTCTTTTACATATCTACAAACATACATTTCTCTGTATTTACATACATATAAATTTTTTCTGCCTAAAGGAGGTTCAAGTAATTTTGCAATAAATCACGCCTCAATGATCAACGTTGAAATATAAATTTCCACATTACAAGATTTGTGCGCGCTCGACCACATGTGAATGTAGTCAGGGCACCAAAATATGATGGTTTCTCAAAAAAATGGATATTTCTCACTGACTTGTAAGCTCAACTTCGATGTCTGTGCATCTCTGGTATTGAAGATAAATTGTTATGAGGGTCAATGGAATTAAAATCACCAGTTTTAAGAATTTTCGTCTGTATATCTGTAAGTTTGCGCGCGTATCACACCAAAACTGCTAAATAAAATTGATTGCAACTTTCATTATTGCATTACTAGAGCTCTAACTTAAAGTAAGTAATAACACTTCTTTTGATAACTCTACAAGTTTCAGAGTTAACGACGAATATATGGAACAGTGTGACCCAAAATATCTTACAGCAAAATGGGTATCAAACGAAAGGTGAGTATGTGCGCTGCAATGAGCGATATCAAAAAGTTGCATATCTTAAGTGGTTTCCAAGATACAATGATTAAAAAAGGTTTGAAAAAATTCCCAAAAAATATTTAATATTTAAAGAAAAATTTTTTTTTTTAATTTTTAAATTCTTTTAATTATTAAATAGCTGTTCCGTTTAGTTTTAAAAAAATTTATTGTATAATTTAAAAAAAAATTTGTTTAATTTTTAGAATTTGTTTCATCAAACCATATTTTTTTTTCTTTAGTACATAAAACATTTTTCTTTTAAAGATTTTTTTAATATGTACATAATTTTCTTTTAATTACACATTCTTTCAAATATCTAAAATTTGTTTTGTTATATTTTTCAACTTTTATTGTATATTTTGTTTAAAATTTAGTTTTTTAGTTTTTTTAATTTTTCAATTTATTTTATTTGTTTAAAATTTGTTTTGTTTAACTTTCACATTTTTTATTTTAAAATTTTCCTAAATTTTTCTTTTAATTCTTATAATATTTTTTGAATTACTTTTTGACTTGCTGTTTCTTAATAATTCAAAGTTTGTTTATGTAAATTTTCAAGCTTTGTGTTTTACTAAGAGCTCTATCTCTCATCCATCAATTTTAAATTGATTTTGTGTTATTCTGGCGCACTGTTGTTCATATAAGTGCACACATGATACACTCTGTAATTTATTGTTGTTATTGCTAGTAAAGTTGAAAAATTCTTCAGAACCCAACTTAACTTCTGAAAGGTTAAGTACCATTGCGAATTGCTAAATTCAGAACTTTTTTTAAATTATGACTTCCCTAGAGCGTGCCCAGTGGTGTCTTATATTCACTTTTTAATATTGCTTGGTGGATTGGAAAAGCTTTGCTTTAGTAGGAATAGATTTTCACTAACATTGCGAGGTCAACTTCATTTTGCAGCAAAAGTTATTTATTGAGAAATAAAAATTATTTATTTATTATTTTTTTTATTTATTATTTTAGATCACCTATCCCCCTCCCTTTTTTCGCAGTAAAAAATTCTCGAAAAAAATTAAGATTTCACCACTTCAAAACCGTAGCATAATTTTAGGCCCACAACTCTAACTTGATAATCAGCTCAAACAGCAGTCCCTTAAATCGCCTGCGGGTATGTGTTACAAATTTTATTACTTTCATAACTTTCTTGAAGTTTACCCTGAACTACCTAAGATGCTTTTAGGATGAAACGTTTATGCCTAAAACTCATAAAAATAAGCAATAAATTTAAAAAATATTAGGAAATGAACCTGAACTTAAAAAAAAGATAAAAATTTTTAAAACTTCTTAACCCTAAAAGCAAATACTTGAAAATAAATTTGGACCATCTTGACGAGCAATCAATTTAAGTAACCAAAACGATCTCGAAAGAGTAACGAAATTCGCTAAACTTCAAATTACTTTCAAGTTTCATTGGATATTTAATTTTTATGACCCCAAAGCATGTCAGGTACGTGCTTATAAATAATGTGCAACATACCCAAATAGCCAAAAATGCAAGTGGTGGTAACAAAAAAAGGCTGATAACGAGCTGTTTTATATATGAAAAAAAGGTTAACAAAATCAATTTAATGGACTTTATTTAGTTACTCAAACACAAAAACCAACATGGAAGGCGTGAATGCTGTTGGGCAAATCGAAGCTTTACGTTTGAAACATGCTTGTTAGCTTTAATGGTTGTTTTCCGCAATACCAACAGTTATACATACTACATATATGTATAAACACACACATACATATACATACATATGTACATGCGCTATAATCCTTTGTTAAATTTAATGGCTGCCACAAAGTTTAATGCCTTTGACCGCAGCGCTCGTTTTATTACTAACTACAGTGGATTTTGGATGAAGTAACATGCTCTTTCACAAAAATAAAGAAATTTTCCTTCTTAAAAACTTTTTGAAAAAATATTAGATAAAAACAAATTTGAAATTTTTTTCATAGAAAAAAAATTAAAAAAAAAAAATTGTATTTCTTTAAAAAATTTAATTTGAATTTCACAAAAGTAAAGACAATTTTCCAATTGCAGAAATATTAGATAAAACAAATTAATTAAATTAGTAACTTTTTTATGAAAAATGTTACATTTTCGTACTACTTGAAAAAAATTAATTTCCAAATTGCATTTCAAACATTATATAAATGGTACAAATTTATGGAGGAATAAAATTCAAAAAACAAGAAGTAAATACTCTTCAAAACAATAAAAATATAAATAATAAAAAAACAAATATTCGAATTATTTTTTATAAAATAACAATTCTAGAAAAAAAATTTTATTAAAAAAAAAATATCATTTAAATTTTTTCTAATAAATTTTGGTAAATTTTTTCATTAGATTTATGAAAAAAGTTTAGAAATTTTCTTTCAGATGACATATTTTTGAAAATTAAAAATATGTTTGCAAAGATTAAAAAAATGTGAAAAAAAATTTACAAATTTTGAATTTTGGAACAAAAAGTATTTTTGAATAAATATATAATTACAGGCGCAACTCTCTTTAACTTAAAGTTTTCTTGGAAAAAAATTTAAATTGATAGATAATAATGGTATTCATGTAATCGTGTATACAGCGTGTAAACTCATAAACGCGTAAATTTACGAAGTGCGTAAATGAACTGTCAAAATTTGTATGGAAAGAAGTTATGCAAACTTCGTAAATTTATCAACTGATTTCGGTGCGTAAATGCTCGTAAACTTAATGCTCAAACTCATTGAATCAGCTGTCAGAAAAATAAAAATATGGAAGAGGTAAAATAAAATAAATTTGCACAATTTCTATAATTTTATATGTTTTTTTGTGAAGTTATTACTCATTTTACGTTTAGTGAACACATCTAACCATCGCTGACTGACAACTTTACGAGGCTATTTACAGGTGCGTTCATATAACGGGGTGTGTAAACTTATAAAAATACACACTTCGTAAACTTCTACGATTATATGAATACCATTAATATGTTTGTAAAAAAAATTTTCAAATTTGTTTCTATTTTCTGTGTCAATTTTTTTCTGAAATCTATTGTGTTTTTATTTTGAATTTCAAATAATTTTTTCCAATTTATTTTTGTTCCATTAAAAAATTGTTTTCTCTTTTTTTTAATTTATATTTCACTTTTTTCTTGACACTTGTAAATGTATGTAGATATTTGAATTTATCACGCTACACCACTTTCCTAAACACTGTTCATACTACATTTGTGTACATTCGCACCTAACCAAAAAAAAAAAAAAATTTCATGAAAGGATGAAGCTATAAAAATCAAATACTCATCCTCATTGTATACTCATTCCCCTCAATTGAGTACATTCGCTCAAGTATTTTACGCTCATATCAGACGGCGGGCGCAAATTGGGTTAAGAGTATGCAACAGATGCTCGTTAAATGCAATGTCGTGGAAAGTGGAGTGCGGGAAATAGACAAAAACCATGACAAACCAAAAAAAAGCAACAAAATGTATTGCAAATTGAAAATGTTTGGTGTGTAGAATATGTTGTAAATGGATGCATTCAAGTGTTAGATTGAAAATAAAATCAGCGCTGGTCGAACAAATACTTTGACTCAAGTGGGTTTTAATAAAAGTGCGATTGTTTGAGGTTGTTTTAGTTTACTTATTTTCCAGAAAGATATCTGAGGATTTCGTATAAAAGTTTGGAGTGAAAGGAAGACCAAAGGAATCAAATTCTTAATTTAATTTGGCACTGATGCAGAACTTAATTAACTAAGATACAGGAGTGGTCCACTATATGGTTGGGTTGGACTATATTAAAGCTTACTTTGTTAGGTTTAAATAAAAAATTTTATATCAATTTTTATATATTATATTTCATAATATATTTTAATTTTTATTTTAGAAATATATTACACATTTGTTGTCACTTTATTTTTAACCTAGCGAACTTTTTTTAGTCTATTATATAGATATATCTTTTTGTATTTCATTTCTTGATTGGCTATTTGGTTGGTTGGTTAGTGTTTTGTTTTTGTTGTACCAGAGCATGTGTTGTGGCCTGCATGCAAATAGAAGAGTTTCGTATGTATGTATATGTAGGTGTTTATATAGCAAATGTGTTCACATACGATTTCGCTCAGCTTATATAGCTTTTCACGAACTGTCTGGTTTTCTGTCTGCTAACACCTTGTTTAACGCTTTATCGGTGTATTTTTGGTTTTATATTTATTCGTGTATATTTTACACTTTTTTTTTTGCAATTTTTTTGATGAGATTTTTATACGTTTTGTGAAATTAAGTGATATTATAACTGGTGTTTGTAGCTATAAAAAACAGAAGAGATTGATTCATCACTTAACATAGCGAAATGAAGGGGACAATGAGCTGAGACAATTTAGCTAAGTCGGTCCATTCAAAACTCAAAGTTGATAGCTGACATTTTGGTTGATAGCTCAGCAGCCGGAAGAGCCAACGTAATAAGGGATAACGTATACTATAAGTAAGTCATCTCAAAATGCAACCGTGCAAATTCCATCAACTTCCATAACGCAGTTTTAGAGTTATGCATGAACAAACATACAGACAGACAAACAAAAATTCTTAAATTACTTGATTTGCTTTCTATTGACATCCTAATATCTCTCCCATCTATTTGTCCTCACTTCAACGTTCTCAGTTTTACACTTTTCTTACTGCTTCTCCCAGCCTCCCAGTCTCCCATTTTCTTTTAAAAATATTCAATTTATTTATTCACTAGCCGCGTTTGCTTGCACTTCCAACTAAATTGCGCTTTTGTGGTTGGGTAAACAAATTTCATGTGGAAATAAAAATGCGAGCAAGCAAAATATGTAGACATCAAGTAAAAAAAAAAAATGTTGAAGATCTACACTTTCAGCAAAACAAAAAGTGTGAGTATTTTCTAAGTTTTCATTAATTTTAGATATTACTTTTTTTAAATTTTTTTTAAATATTTTTATATTACTTTTTGTTCACTTTCTTTTCTACTGCCACCTTTTTTTTGGTCTGCTGCTTTCAATAGTTAATAAAAAGGTTGCATTAAAAAGGCCGCACAACAAATTTTGATGGAACATCTTAACTGCTGCGTCTGACAATTTCGTTGAAACAAGGGTACGCGTGCTTATGGCACATCTGATTAATTGATGATTTGAGTAATAAAAATTTGATTTTTAGAACCCATTAAAGCTGTAAAAGTTTATTTATTTTTTTTTTGGTTACTTTGGTTAATTTACTTAGTTCATTTGCATCCATTAAGTAGTGTTAGGTCTATTATAAAAATTTAAAAATTCTCTGAAAAAGTAGGGTTAGCATCCGCTTTGGTCGTCAAGCTAATTGATGTCTCTAACTATTAAAAAAATGAAAAGTCAGAATTATTATAGACACTTTACGAGTTTGATAGTACAAATTCCCAGAAAATTTTAATGCAAAATTAATGCTTTTTGATTTTAGTGTTCCAGCAGTTTATACTGTCATTCATCTTTGTGTGTGTGAAAGCTCGACAGCCTAAGAAAAGCGCGATTATGGGAACAAGACAAATTAATTTGACTTTTAGGCTCAACTTGATTAAAAAAGTTACACAAGCAATCAAAATTATTTGCTTTGCAACGTAAGCTTCTAAGCGCAAAAAAGCTCGGAAAAGTTCCCACTAAGCTTTCTACTCAAATATTGCAGGGCTCACATGGAAAAGTAATGCTATTATGATGGCGCATTGTTAACTTAATCTGAGCTATTAAATTATAAATTAATTTATACAACTACATACATACATACATAAATTCTTTGTCACTAATTTACTGTTTTTTTTTCATAAATTCATTTTATTTATTCATTTTAAAACAATTAACACTTACGAAGAAGCGAATTAAAAAAAATGCTCATCACTTTAAAACACTCAACACTTTTGCATAATTCAACAAAATATTAATTCAATAATAACACTAAAAAAAATATTTATTGCACACCTAAAAGCGTGTGACATTAATTAAATATATTTAATTATGCTGTATAATGAAAATGGATTACAAAAGATATTCAAACAAAAACATATAAAATTCTAAGTATTAAAAAATTTATTATTTACTCGTTTTTTACACACTTTAAGGTGCGCGAAAAAAAAATTTTGTATGTACATGTCAACAATGAATGCAATTAACGTACGTGTTAAGAGCAATTGACAATATTTGAATGATTAAAAAATGTGTTGCATACTTTTAGGGGGCTAAATGTTTATTGCTTATTAGCAAATATATATGTATATTGTAATGTGTAAGCACTTGTAAACCCATATAAATTTTCAGGTAATTGTGGTGGAAGAGCATACAAGAATGTATGTATAAACCATACTGGAAAATGTGTGCATACTTTTAGGCGCGTTCACTTGAATTGTTGCATGCATAATTGATTTGATAATTATTTTACAAAGTAAACTCAAGCGCAACGAGTAATTGGCAAGTGGTACACAAACAAAGGCTAAACAAATGTTTATTAGTATAAAATTACTGTTTACTGTAAACAAAGTTGGTTGCTTACATGGCTACAAAATATATGAAATTACTTTTTTGGTCTAGAGCTTCGAATTTAGGCGCTTATTTATGGCATTTTTTAAATAATTGTTAACAAAAATTGCATGCGAAACTAACAACATATAGCTAAAACAAAAAAATGCCGAAAAGTATGCACACTTATCTAAAATTTGTAATTACACTCGACTTAAAGTGCTTAGCAAATATGAGCTTGCATTAAAATTTATTATTTATAAAACATTACCTGAAATTTTTTTTTCGGTCACTTTTGAAAATCAACCATTTAGTGATTATAAATTCATAGCTTTCAATTATATAAAACGGAAGATATCAAATTGCTAAAGTTTAAAAAAGCTTAACAAATTTATATTTATTTGCATACTTTCAGGCATTAAAAAAGCTGTTTACTTTAAAAACCAACAAACAGCAATTAAAACTATGAAAAAACATCAACGGAAATGAATATGATGTCTCGTAAATTTTAAATAACAGTGATATGCGCAAAAATTCAGCTAAAAAAACGTACCCGAAAAAGAAATTTTGTTTACAAACAAATACCGTTTGTATGCCATAAAAGCTTAGCTAAATTAGAAAAAAATTTATCAAAAAATACCGGAAATTAAAAAATTCGAAAACTCAGCAAAGCTTGCTTAAAACTAATTTTTGAATTAATTTTTGCTAACATAGAGTGACGCAAAAAATAATTTGGGTCTTTCCTCTACTATAAATGCAAAAAATATTTCAACCACATTCAACTGTACTTTGTTAATGTTCGTTTAAAATAGCCCCACCCATCTTTATTTTATTACTCAAGCAGCCTTTTAGGCTATTAAATAAAAAGGAATATGAATTTCCAGGAAACAATGAAAAGACAAAACCATAACTACAATACTCTTAACCATTTCAAAAATATGTAGCCTAAAGCTTTAAAGTCTATAACTCGTAGAGTAAATTCTTTGCCAAAATTCATAGTCTACTTTTAGGCATTCCATTTTGGATTTTATTCTCAGCTTTGTGGGTCTTTTCACTGCAGTTACTTACATATAGTACATATCTACAAAAATAAGTTAATATTATTTTTTTCTGTGGAATAATATTCAGATTATGCGCCGGAAAGCGGAAATAACTTGCCCATTTTCTAAGCTTATATTTATGTTTGCCCCACAAGTAAAAAATACTATACAGCACAGATTGATATGTATTACAGCAGTGGAGGGACAGACAAGAGGCCGCAAATAGAAATAAATGTGCCTCAACGTTTGATGGACGAGAGAAATCGTGATTGGACATAAGCAGCCATTTTATTTTGTGGGAACATATTGCGCTTAAAAGTATGCAATCAGAAAACATGTGAGAAAAACATAAAAGTTTATAAGCTAAGATTATGATACGAGGATGAAAAGAAATCGGAGCAGAATCGAAGGTTTACTATTAATACTAGACGATTTTTTAATATATTTATCTCTAATTTAAAAAAAAATTGCATACTTCAAGGCGGATTTTTTTTTTAACACAGAAATCCAAAAATTTCATTTACTAGATTAATTTGCTGTACTAACTTGAAATAAAAACTTAGCTTTAGTAGAGCAAACCTCTATTTTTAAATTTTTCTTGACGCATTCTAAACCGAGACGTAGTCTACTTTTAGGCGCTAACAAATACTTCATTCTTAATTATTGTTCACATTTTCAAACACATTTTCCTCTACTGCACTCCATTTCGCTTTTGTATATTTTTAATTTCTTCACACACAAATGTACTTTGCTCACATTTTTTTTAATTGAATGATTTTTGAAGCATACAAAATTGCGCCATAAATTTCCATTAAACGTTTGTTTGCACTTAAACAACAAAACCAAACAAAAAAAAATTATGAAATATGAAAATGTGTGCGGCAAAAAATTCTACGCTGGCTTGCTGCAAACACAGAACAAAAATAACAAACAAACGAAATGAGAAAAATGTAGTAAATAAATTTTCCAACAAATATTTTAGCAATTTTGTGAGCAAAGAAAAATGTCCACAAAAAAAAAAACAACAAAAAATATAGCAAGCGGAAAAACTAAAAAAAAAAAAGTTCGCAACGGCCGGCAAGTTGTCAGTGGTAAAGACGGTGTAATGGTCTGTGAATATGCGATGCTTAGCAGTAAGCTTGATATTTTTTCATTGCGAGCTAAGCGATGGGCAGTGAGGAGAAATGAAAAAAAAAAGTTGGTTAAGCAAGCACAGCAGTTTTTTTTTTTGTTTTTTTTTTTGTTTTTTTGTTTCTTGCTTGTATATAAATTAAAACGAAATTTGCCGTTGCCATTTTGCTTAACCGGTGTTTATGGGCTGTCGTAAGATTTCAAGTGGAATATAGGATAAACAATTGTTAAGCTTTTTATGACAATGTCTTCTGTATAAAGATAATTGTGAGTCATAAACTTTGTAAAAGTAAATCCTTCAAGAAGGCTTCACTTTGTGCACGCAAAAGATAAATGACTACAGCGCCTAAAAGTATGCATTTAAGCGCACTTCACTAAGAATTTATTGTGCGTGAAAAGTGTGTACAAAAACTTCAAACGCTTTGAACTAAAGGTCAACGCAACAATAAATTTTGTCAAATTTATGATAAGCTTTAAATTTCTTATCTAGACGTACAGACAAAAAATATTGTTCAAATATTTAATTTAGTATACTTCTAGTTGACAAATACGATTTCCCTTTTTCCGAAAAGTGGGTAAGCGAAGTTGAAGGGTTACCAGCTTGCTAAAATTCTCAGCAAAAATGTATTTTGAGAACATAGCCCTTTGAAGTAAAAACATAAATTAGCTGCCTAAAAGTATGCAACAATATACAGCAAAAGTCAGAGCTTACCTCGAACTTTGGCACATTCTTGTTTTGTTATGATTACACTCATATTTGGAACTAGTGAAAATCTAGTTACTAACAAACTAGTTAAAGTTTTGTAAGCACGTTCTAAACCAGACCCACTCTACACTGCTCTTACACAACAATAGCACCCAATTAAAGCTAATAAAGCATACACTTAGGCTGCTTGAGAAGCTGGCCACTTTGTTGGTTGATTACGATTTAAACTCAGAACTCAGCAGCTGAAACTTTTTTTCTCAGCATATAATAGGTGTTAACTAAAAGCACATAAAACAACAACAATAAAGTCAACACTTTGCATACAATATATTTGTAAAAGCGGAAGTACGTGTGAATGAAGAATGGAAGAAAAATAAATGTACACAAAATAATTGTAGCAAAATGTTTACACCACAACAAAAAGCGAAATGGGGAAAACGATTTTATTGTTGTGGAATGGCAAAAGTTTTTATATTAAACAATTCGAAATGACAAAAAACTTAAATTACTTTTCAGTGTATAGCGTGTAAGGGTAACAAATACGCTGAAGAGACTATTCTGCCACAACAACGCACAGCATGCTGAACAACAATTTGTTTGTTATTTTTACAATAATTTCCTTAGATAAATTCTATAGTTCCTGTAGCTATATGTATGTTAGCGCTTGAGTAGGTGTGCAGTATAAAGGGTTCCTATTGTTAGCTATAAAATAGTAATATCCTATACTAGTTATTGTTGTTGTTGCTGCAGTGCATATTGTATAAATAGTACTAGTTTTATGTGGTCAGTTTTTTTCCAAAAAAATAAATTTGGATTTGACTGTGCGAGTGGCAAAATCTTTTTCTTTGAGCGCAATTGCAGCCAATTTGTATTCGATACGAAATTATTACTTTTATTTTTAAGATTTTCTTCCTTAAAATATATAAGAAATGGTCTATTTTTCTGAATTTGCACATAGGCTTGTGAAAAAGATAGCAATCTGTCTTTAGGAGATTCTACAAAAACTGAAATCGAAGAAGCTGCAGAAGGTGCAGTCCGGAAAGCTCCGCTATTTTGTTTATAATTCTGTTGAAAACGAAAGAGCAGTACTTCCTTTACACATTCAGCGGCTTTCAAAAGATAAAGATGACACAGTGACATCAAAAATGTTACAACGCTGGCATCTAAAGTGACTTTAAAATCACTACACTGTCACCTTAATTGATCCTGAATAGTTCAATCACTTTCATGAGATATTAATTGATATTTGAGAGACACAAATTTAGATTAAAAATAGCTGTCGAAAGTAAAAAGTAAATTAAATTACTATACTGGCATCTAAAACTATTTAAAAAAAAAAAAGTACTCCACTGCCTTCTAAAGTTACCTTCAAAAGTTAAAACTAATGCTCTACGATATAAGTTGAATGTACTGCATTGGCTTCTAAAACTACCTTAAAACTTTTATATACTACACTGGTATTCAAAACGACGCACAAGAGTAAAAGCTCCTGCAGCGGCATTCAAACTGACCCTCAAAAGCTAAAAGTACTACGTAGGCATGGAAAATTAATTAAAAAATAATTTTGGTTTTAGGATTTAGATTTCTTTTCTTCGCTTTCTCTACTTTCACATTATTTTCAGCAAAAAAAAAAAATTTTTTTTAAATAATTAAAAAAAATATTTGTTTTAATTTTTAGAAAATTTTAAATTTCTCAAAATCGAGAATTTACAGGTTGACTCAAATTTTCTCTCTGGTATATCTAAAGATAGCCCTTAATTTTCAGAGGGTTTTGTTTTGTTTTACAAAAATATAAAATTTGAATTTTGGCAAACAATTTTTTTTTTTTAATTTCTTAGTTTTCTGTTCAAGTTGGATTAATTAAACAAAAAAATACTATATTACGATCACTAAAACTTTTACTAAATTCAAAAAAAAAAATTTTTTCAAAAATAAAAGTTTAAAAAATTATGAAATATTTTTAATAATAGACTTTACTCTATGTACAATAAAATAACGATATATTTATTTGAAGCTTTGAATTTGCATTTTTTTTAATTTTTTATTTTTTAAATTTGTTTTTAATTTTTATTTTTCTTTAATTTTTTTTTGTTTGTCTCTGCCCGAGCTTTATTTTATGATAAAAGGAAACATCCAATATTATTACAAGTATCCCACATTATTAAGCTTAAGAACTTCTTGATAATTTTCAATAATTTCTTGAATTCTTCATTCAAATTTTCAACCAATTAAAAACACCATTATAATATCTCTATCTTTAATTTCAAAAACTTTTAATTGCGAAACTTTTAAGTAATCAAATTTAAATTACCAAAATCGACACCAAATAAATATTACAAAAATAAACAAACCAAACCCACATTCACTTCCTTTCATATCCAATTAATTGAATATTTTTTTTTTTTTTTTTTTTAACCTTGCACGCATGGCTGGCTTGCCTTTACTAACACACTTTTGTTAAGCAAATTTTAAAATTCCTTGCCTTGCCTTTATTAATATTGTCCTGGTTAATATTGTTGTAGTTGCTGTTGTAGACATGCTTTTTAATGATGTCAATCCTTTTCCGGCATGTTGTTGTTGTTATTATTTATGTTTACAAACTGTCCTCGCCTCAAGTGGTTACATTCTTGGTTAGTCATAAAATTTGTAATTTTTTTTTTTTTGTGTTGTGGAGTAGAAATTGTGTTTTTAATTAAGACAAATTTTTGGTAGCTATTTTTAAAAAAGTTGTTGTTGTTTTTGGTTTTTTGTTGCTGCTGCTTGAGCTAGATTTTGCTTGTTTATGTACTATGGTTTTTATTCTATATTTTTATTATGAAACTTTCTCTGTCAATGTTGTTGGTAGCTAAGAATTCATGTTGTTGTTTTTGTTGCATGAAATTTGAGAAAGTGTTTTTGTGTTTAAAATGTGCAGACCATGAAGAAATTGTAGCGTGTGACTAGCGCCAAGAATATGAATGAGTATTCGGAACAGGGATCGTAGCGATTGTTGCTTTTATTTAGCAGTTTTATGGTCGCCTTGATAGATACATGCTTCGCTTATCACAACGAAAGTCCGAAGTTCAAAATAGCGCGTCTCAGCCTTCAAAATCGAAGTGTTGCATACCCTAAGGCGCAACTTTCGCTTTTCCCTTCCTTGTTTTTGGTATAGAAGAAACTTGCTTTATTATGTCCCTGCTCCCACTAACTTGGTGCGGAAAAAGTTTTTTGAAAGTATTTAAGCAGCAACAGCATACTAAGTTTAGACAAAAAAGTTCCTGCGAAAAGGATTTACTTAAAGATGATAATATGCTGCTGCTCGTTACTCGGTCACTACTTTCGCCCGCACAGCAAACGCAGCTGCTTCCTCAGCAGTATCAAGTGAATAAATATGTAGTAGCTGAAATGCCATATCGCTTGCAGGGGGTAGCACAGTGGGGTCTTTTGGCGGAACTTGTGAGGAAATTTTAATATCTCTGCAGTAGAGAAATAGAGCTGAAAAGCTATTTTAAGGTGAGTTTTAGATGAAAGAATTAATTAAAAAAGAAATTTATCTTTTTTTTGCATTTTTTTTAATTTTTATAAGAAACTTTTGTTAATCGAATAACCGTAAAATTATTGAAATTTGGCAAGATCATACAGCTAGAGAACCTGACTTCAGAAGGAATGAAAAAAATTTTATTTTTTACTAAGCAAACTTGAATATAATTAAGAATAAAAATTTAGAAAAATAGAAAAAAAATTTTATTTTTTATTTTTATAATATATTATTAAATATGAAAAAATATTTTCCAAATTGGGCTTTGTTGTGCAAGTGTCAAATTAGTATCAAACTTTAACATATTTATTATGAAACTTCAATATTACTTAGAATCAAAATTTACAAATATTAAAAAAAAAATATTTCCTAAAAAAATTGTCATTATAAAAAAAGCAAATGTGAAAAAAAATTCCAATTTCTGCTTCGCTGTACAAGTGTCAAATAATTTTTATGAATATAGAATATAGAAAATGTGAATACTTAAAAAAGGCAAATAAATTTAAGACATTTTTTTTTTTAAATAATTTCAAAATATTTTTTTTATTTAAATTTTCATAAATTAAATTAAATTGATTAAATTTTTTTCGGAGCTGCCATTCGACACTTTTCTGAAGATAAATATAGCAAAAAAAAATTAATTTTCATACATTTTTTTCGGAACTGCTTTTCGAGACTTTTTTGGGGATGAATATGGAAAAAAAATATGGAAAATTTAAAAAATCAAAGCTACTACTAAGTGAATGTTTTCATTGATAATTTCAAAATATTTTTTAAAATTTTAAAATTTTTTTTATAATAATGATGATTTCAAAAAAATTTGTGTTTAAATTTTATTTTTTAAGAGTAGACAAGGAAAACAACTTATCGCGAATTTTTTTTTTTAAATTCCAAAATTTTTTTATTTCAAATTTTTAAAAAATTTTTTATAATAATAATAATAATAATAATTTCAGAATTTTTTTTATTTCAAATGTTTTTAAATTTTACAAATTATTATTATTTTTTTTTTTCGTCTAAAAAGAAGACTGCTTTTGGGCACTTTTCTTGGGATTAAGGCAAACTAATTTTTTTCTAATCCACCACTCCCTTCCTTTCCAAACTCGCTTTCGAACAAAAATATTAAACTAACCCACTATGCAGCACTAAGATGTTAGCATCTTAGCAAAGTGAAGCATTTTTCTTGGTAAGCATTTGTTTACTTTGTAGAAAGTTAGCAGAGAGAGTCAATGAATGAGCGCGCATGATACCGCTTACCCCCGCCCCACAACGTGGTGCGATGTCAAGTAATTGCTAGCAACGCTTAATGTTCTAAGCACTTTCTTATGGCCATTATAGTTTTGACAACAAAATGTAGAATGCGTTCGCCATTGAAGGTGGTTAATTTATGACCATAGCTGCAGCGTCAGTTGAGCGCAAAATTGTCAAAATGTTCTAATAAGAATTGAGCACAAAGCGGCGTCTCACTTTAATGGGTTTAATATTAACACTTTTGCCATTTTGACACTTTAAATTGTGCTGAGTTGGAGTTGGTGTTGGTGTATGAATGTAACAAAGTATTTACGTTTTCTTGAAACCATTAAATTTCAGTTGAACGAGTACCTTAAGTAAACTTTGTACGAATATTTGACTTAATTAAAAATAAGTGAAAAGAGTTTTTTTTTATTTTAATTGGTAGGTAGTGGAAAATTTTAATTAAGCAGAAAGTGAAATTAATAAAGGCGGTGAGTTCAAAGAAAGAGATTCAGATAAAATATGTCCGCTATAGATGGCGCTATAATCATTTCATTTGGAACAGCCAGACTTAAGTAGCAGAGAGAGAGAGACGCAAATTCTGCTCATGCTTTCTCCACCACCGAAAACTATCTATCACTAGTATAACGATAGAGAGCGCTTTTAAGGTATTTCACTATTGCAAAAGAGCTCCTAAACTTTAGGTTATTCAACTAGAGATACAAAGAAGAAACTTTCATTCAATTCTACGCCGCAGTTTAGGCGTAATGCGCGTACAAACGTACTTACAAATGCGCAACTGTGCAACTAAAATCAGAAAAAATTGAGCTGAAAAAGTTGTGAGCAATATTTTCCCCTTCTAAACTCACATTTTCCATCATTTACAATTATTTGCCTTTTTCCTGTGTAAACTTAAAAAGCTCTAAGCTGCACAACTTGCGTTTCAATTCCATATATGAAGATTCATTATTTCAAAATTATGTAAATTTATTATTTTACCTGAAATTCATGCTGCGGTCTTATATTAGCAAAACAAAAATATAAGAAAAAAATTTTCACGCACTGCCATTACAGACTCACTGACAAGTGTTTTCATATTGCCGCAGCCGTCAGCCATTTGTTTTGCGATTTAATTTGTTGGCCTTGTGGTGGCATTTATTACGCATTACCTTTCAAGTCACATAGATTCTTATTTTCTTTACTTATTTTATGAATTTCATTTAATTTCACACGCGCATTGGGTATCATATTTTGCATACACAAGGAAAAAATATGTGCACCTTATAAAAGGCTTATAAAATTTTATTTAAAATTTAATGTAAATAAATAAAACAAATTAAATTGTATATAACCCATAACCAAGTTTCAGTGGTCCAACTAAAATACTTCCAGATATGGGGACTTTAAAAAATTTCATCCTTGTGGGAGGTGCCACGCCCTCTGTATTTCAATCCCTCCTTTCATGCAGGTGCTAGGGATTACTCTTCCCTCTTACTTCCACAGATATGAACTATAAAGAGTTTCAATCTTGTGGGAGGTGCCATCCCCCTATATATTAAAAAAATGTTTGCCTATGACCAGCCCTGTAAGATATCCAGTGCGGGTTTCAAATTTGGTTTCGAAGCCGCTCGTAATAAGACATTATGCGAACTAAGTATAAACCGTTTTTCTCGCAAGCACTTAGCGACCTACCAATAAAACAGCAAAATTACATTTTTGCAAATTTTACATTGAAAATCAAATGTGAACTTTTTGCTTCTGAGATAGCAACTAAATTAACTCTACCTAAAATATTTCTAACAAAATTAGCAAAATTGCCTTCTGAAGTTTTTCCTATCGCTTATTACTACTCACAACTTTTTTTGTTGGCTATTTACACATACCCATAAGCAAACATATTCACACATGAAAATTATATGCAAATGCTTTAACTGCCATCTGGCATTTGGAATGCGCATATTAATACAAAATGAATTTGTGCTACGCCGCGCTTAAGTTAAAAGCGAAAACTGAGACTGACGAGTAAGCACTGCCGCTAAAAAGTTTTCCACTAACACAATACAAGCATAATCGCTTAGAGCGAAAAAATCGTAAGGCAAATTCACTTTTACATGCAGCCGAGTATGTAGACATAATTATTAAATACTTAGATGTATACGTTTACATATTTGAATTGAGATATATAGTGTGTTTCATACTTCTAGCGCTCTAAAAAAGTAAGTTTTAAGGATTTATATAGAGTTTCGAGAAATTTTTTTTTTTTTTTTTTAAAAAGCTTATGTCATAAAATAAAATGCTAAATGTTTATTGAGAAAAGCATTAAAATTTAAATAAAAAGTTAAAAAAAAAAATTTATATTTAAAATTGGAAAATCGGAAAACCCGTCTTTGCAGTCAATTAAATATTTAGTGAAAGTATAAATTCAGAATTTAATTTTGTAGAATTTTTTGCATCAGTTTTTTTTTTTCATATAAATTATGAACAAAAATTTTTTTATAAGCAGCTGTCTGCAGAGCAAAAAGTTCCTGAAATCACTCTTCAAAAGCTTTGTGACCTTTTTTAAAATGCAAAAATTTTAACTATTCTCAAATTAAAATTCTATAACAAAATCTAAAAAAAAAACGAATATAAAAAAAATTTTTGATATTTGAAATTGGAAAATGGAAAACACGGGTGTGCAGTCAATTAATTAGTCAAGCAAAGTTTTTAAAAATCCTTTTGAGTTTATAAAACTATTTTTCGTCGTTTATTCTGCATATAACTTATGAAGAAGAATGATCTTCTAAGCATTTGTCTTCAGAAAAAAAATTCCGAAATTTTTTTTTAAAGTATTTAAAAATTTTTTTAATATATAAAATTTATACTACTTGCTAGACTAAAATTTTATGGGCTAAAAAAATATATATTTTCGTTTTTCAAATTTCAAATTTTTTAGAAAATTTTCAAAAGCTTTATGACCTTTTTTAATATAAAAATATTTTAATTACCTACTCTCCAAATTTAAAGTCTATAACAAAAATATTTCATTTAAAATTATATATCAGTAAGTGAATAAAAAAGTAAATTTCCAGTGTGCTATGGTTATGAAACACACTAACCATCTTCAGCGACATTTTCTTAATGCAAATTTTCATGATGCAAATTTGTTGTTGTTTTAGCCACGTGAATGTACACATATCTCTATTTAAGAGATTTATTTTTATTAAAAAATACAAAACGCGATTTACTTCTCTCTTGTCTCCATCTGCAGCAGTTGCTTTTCCTCACTGCCGCACTATGGGGTAGTTTGAAGAACGATGCCTTCAAATCACACACATTGTTAAAAATTGATAACTAGTTAGAGGAAACATTTTTGTTAGTTTTATGAGCTCAAGACCATTTGATTAGTCATTGATTTGATTTTTTTAAAGGTTGTTTCAAGACTACAAAGAGCTCATTGCCAATATTGTTTTTAATAAATATTATTATTATTTTTTTTTAATTTTTCTATGCAACGTAAGCTCTAAATAATTAATTACGTTATTGAAAAAATAAAATTAAAATGTTAAAATAAAATAAATTAATAAATATTATTCCTTCACTTCTAACCAGCCTTAAGTCGAGTTATTTTATTTTATACAGAAATTTCTTCAAAATGCCCCACAGTACGCCTCTAGTCATCAAGCAGGTGTTCATTAGGGTGGTCCTTATTTGTATGGAGACAAACCGAACATGAGATATCCTTAGTCTCACCCCCCAAATAAATAGTAATATAGCCAAGGATATCACATATAAATTTTTAGCCCGATTGGAGACAGTTAAGGGGTGCCGCACGGCGGTCAAAGTTCAGAATACCCTATGGAGACTCCAAAAATAAAAATGATTATTTTTTTAATCTAACACCCAAAATCGATAGCACAATAGTCGAAAATATTATATTTAAATTTTGGTCCCGATTGGACACCGTTAAAGCATGTCGCAGGACGGTCAAAGTTCAGATTAGACTATAAGGTCTAAAAAGAATACAAATTATTTTTTCTTTTATTTCATACCGTAAATTAATAGCACTAAAGAAGAAGTAATCACATATAAAATTTGGTTCCGATTGGATACCATTAAGGCGTGTCGCACGGGGGTCAAAGTTCAGACTAACCTGTGAGGTCTAAAAAAATTCAAATTTCTTTACTTTATACCTGAAATTGATAGCACTTAAGTCGAAAATAACACATAAAAAGTTTGGCTCCAACTAACCACCGCTGCACGGGGTAAAAGTTCAGATTGCCCTATGGAGACTCCAAAAAAAAAAAAGATTATTTTTTTAATCTTGTACAAAAAATCGCCAATAATATAGTCAAAGATATTACATTTAAAATTTGGGTGCGATTGGACAACGTTAAGGCGTGTCGCACGAGGGTCAAAAGTCAAAATTAGCTTTTTATAACCCAAATTATGGAATTTTTTTGGGGCTTGTAGGGTGTTATGACACCGCTTAGCGGACTTCAATCGAAAGTAAATTTTATGTATGATGTCTTCAACTCAGCGACCGAAAATAATTGTTATTTTTTTTCTTTCAGAAGAAAAGGTTACGCGAAAATTCCCTTTATATGTTTTAGGGAAGTTTTAACCATTATCATAAGAGGTATTTTATTTTAGTCATAGCAACCAATATAAATGAGAGATTTATTTTTTTGGTTACGAATAACCATTAAGTCAACCATAAATTTTTTGGTTACGAATAACCCTTATCGCAAGCAATACATTTTTTGGTTATCGGTGACCCACTCGACAGCAAACTATTTTTGCTGAAGAGTGGTAAATTTTTCCTCGAGGAACTTGAAGACATTGGTCATGCCACTCCAGCAACTCAAGTTGTTTTATATTGTTTGAATTTTTTTGCTACCGATAACCAAAAAAATCCTATTACTTACAATAATGGTTATTGTTAACCAAAAAATGTTTCTCTCACTTATAATGGTTATGTTGACCAATATAAAATATGTATGTCTTACGGTAATGGTTACTTATAACCAATATTTGAATACATCAGTATTAATGGTTAAATAGGACCTTTTTATCATATTTCTTATAACAGTTACGTCCCTGCTTCAACTATAGTAATATCGATTTTGGGTATAAAAATATATTTCCGGTCTCCAACACAAACCAAATTTAATATGTCATTACTTATACTTTAGTGCTATCAATTTAAGGTATTAAATAAAAGAAAAATTATTTGAATTTTTTTAGACCTGGTATGAATTTCGACCCTCGTGCGACACGCCGTAACGGTATCCAATCGGAACCAAAATTTATATGTGTTTACTTCGACTTTATTGCTATAAATTTAAAGTATGGAATAGAAGAAATTTTAATTTTTTAGACCTAGTCTGAATTTTGACCCCCGTGCGACACGCCTTAACGGTATCCAATCGGAACCAAATTTTATATGTGATTATTTCTTCTTTAGTGCTATTGATTTACGGTATGAAATAAAAGAAAAAATAATTTGTACTCTTTTTAGACCTTATAGGCTAATCTGAACTTTGACCGTCCTGCGACATGTCTTAACGGTGTCCAATCGGGACCAAATTTTAAATATAATATTTTCGACTATATTGTTACCGATTTTGGGTGTTAGATTAAAAAAATAATCATTTTTATTTTTGGAGTCTCCATAGGGCACTCTAAACTTTGACCCCCGTGCGGCACCCCTTAACCGTATCCAATCGGGATAAAAATTTATATGCGTTATATTTGACCATGGAGGAACCGATCTAGGGGGTGAGACTGAAAAAAGTCGCACATTCGATCATAAGGACCACCCTAGTGTTCATATACGGAAAACTTCATTTTGTGTCATAATGAAATTTACATATGGCAAGTTGTTGCTTCGGTGGTTCTACGTATTTTCTTGCAGTTGTATAGTTGTTGTTGTTTTGTAGTTTAAAAATTATTATTTACTTAAGGCTTCGAGGCGTCTGAAGGATTATACTACCGTATACCTACAGGAAGCTGCATATTAGCCTGAGGCGAATATTCACTCTCACAGAAATTATTTCAAAAACGCCCGAAAAGGATTTATTTTGATTCGAGTGCGAGGCATTTTAATCCACCGCATACTTGTGAAGAACAGGCGTGTACTATTTTCTTGCTGTCAAAAAACGACCTAAATAACATCGAACACTCGTCTAATAAATTTCCGGAAACAATAAAATACACAGCAAATCATAGCAGCAAAGCTAATAAATTAAAAACACAAATGGGCAACTCGGCCACCGCTTATGGCATAAAAATTGAAAGTATCAATACGACAGACGACATGGAGGAAATGGGAAGTAATTGAAGTAAAATGAAATGGTGTTTCCGGCGCAAAGTATACACAGCCAACAGAAAAAAAGGTAGCAAGCGCCTGAAAGTAGGCAATGCTGTAAAATAAAACAAAAAGGCAGTCATGTTATTGATAGCTACGCGCTGAATTAGAGCTTAAATGGTTTGAAAAAAAAAAAAAAAATTTAATTTTATAGTGAACAAAATCAAAAGCAACAAAATAAAGCACAAGGTTAAACTTTGTTGTGCTGTTTAACTTACAGCTTGGCGCGCCGCATGAAGTACATGCTCGCGCTAAAAGTAGGCAGCCAGCTGAGCAAAAGTAAACTAAACAAAAAACTATGTACATTTAAGATAAACGCAAACCTCAAGGCCAAAAGCGCTACAACATTGCTGTGTACACATTCACGTTGGTTGTGCAGATAATGGCTGTTAAGCGCCTAAAAGTAGGCAAGCTGGTTATGTTTATGCGACAAACAGAAGTGGTAGAACTTGTGTTAACCAGTAGCAAAAGTGGGTGAAATGAAATAAAAACTTCAATTACTTTTTTTTGGTTTCCAACGCAGTGAACTCTGACTAACACGAAGTTGCTGATAATGTTGGCGAAATGCGCCTCAAAGTAGACAATTTAAAACAAATGTAAGCACACTAAGAAAAAATAAGGTGACAAACAAAAAAAAAGTGACAAGTGCAGTGGTTGTAGCGCATTTTGGAGTGTGAGTAAAGATTGTGAATGTAGAAAAGTGCAAGTAATGCTTGCATAGCGCCAAAAAGTAGGCAAAAAAAATTTGTTGTGCAAGTAAGCCAAGAGAGAAACAAGACAGAAAATAGCAAAAGCAAAACACGGCGTGTAAATCAACTATTTTATATCATTAAATCTAGATATATAAATAACAAAACACATGTGCGCTTGTTGTGCAAGTAAATTATGATGATTAAATGTTTAGCGAAAAAATTGGCAAAAAACAAAAATTGGAAAAGAAAATTTGTGAAAACAAAAGAAGGCGAGATAAGCAGCTGTTTACCAGTGAGGGTAGTTTGTTTTGTTTTCATACTTTTGTTCATTTAGTTTGACTTTGAACGCATGACCTTGCTGATTTTACTTTGTGTAAACAAAGCATACTTTCAGGCGCGTAGCGTGTTTCCTGTTACGCTACAAATCAAACGCAAGGCGCTTGATAGCTTGGAGTTGGGTGGGCAGCTGTCAACTGCCAGGCCTCAATAATAAATTACAAACGAATCGAATCAATACAAAAAAAAATTTGCAAACGAAAAAAATGTAAGCCTACAAAGCAGCATGGAATTAAAGTGAAAAACAAAAAAAAAGAGGTTGAAAGTTAAAGTGACAGCTGTAAAGAAACTCAATTTCGTAATTTTAACAGCTTATCAGTATTATATGCTTTTTGTTTTAAAACATTTCATTAAATAGATTAGAAACATGCGCTGCTAAGCGAAGTAGAAGCATCATTTTAGGCGCAACGTTTCTACCATAACATTAGCTCAGATAATTTAAGCTATAAGTCACAGCAAATGAATACGGTTTTTTATAAGCTTGCCTTTTTGTCTATATGTGTACGAATAACATGGCAAGTGGAAAATTACAAATTGATTTAGCTTTCCAAGAAAAGTATTTTTGTGCGCCTAAAAGCAGCTAAGCTTTTTACAGCGAATTTTATTCCAAGCTTTTAGTTTAGTTGAGTCACCCGGTCCACCCGGTGGGTAACTATTTGAAGCACCCTAAATATGTGTTTGGGCCAGATTATCGTATTAGAAAAAAAATCTTAAAAAACTTATAATTTTAAGGTTTGAACAAATACTAAATGTTGCATACTTTTAGGGGCATTTTATAAATGTATTTGGAGAGTTTTATCAACAATTTTCAAGGATGCAATAAAAAAGGGATATCAAGCTCCTAAGTCTATTTGTGTTGCGTTAAGTTATAAATGTAGTCAGCAATCCAATTACACAAGGAATGACGGATAATACTTCTCATGTACAGAAGCATACTTTCAGGCGCTTTTGAACTTAATCCAAACAATGATGAATAAAAGAAAATAAATCTCAGACTTCTGTACATTAAATAAACCATTATCATTTTATAACCTCAACACACAAAAGGGAATTAAATATTTAACGGCGACAAGAAATTTTGTGTGGGTAAGAAAATATGTCAAAACATAATGAAGTGAATATGGCGACTTTAACTTTAACGCTCACTTAACTTTATAAAAACACGCAAATCTCCCTAAAGCACGCAACTCAAAACCTCTAGAATTCCATGCAACTTCAAGCAAAACAACCAAGTAACATTAATTTAATTGAAATACATGCAAAACATGCCATAAAATTAAAAAAAATCTAACTAATGGAGCTGCTTGTCTGGGGACATGTCTGACAGCAGCTGAAGAAAAATATGTCAGCGAAAGTATAAAAATTAATACGTAAAGAGTATTAATAAAAGCGAAGCGCCAAGCAAACCCATGCGAGAATTAAAAGTGATAAAATGTTGAGAAAATAAGTCAAATGACAAGCACGCGCTGTCTCGTAAAAATGCCAGCGCGGCATACTTTTAGGCGCAGACTTTAAGAAATAAATCTAGCTATTTAAACGAAAATCCAATACCGAGCAATAAAAAAAACATTTATAGTAAAGCATTAAATGTAGGAAAACAAATAGGCTAAAAGACAAAAGGAAAGCGCCAAAAAATTGAGAAAATAATAAATAACAAAAAATATCATATTACCGCAACGCGGAAGTAAATAAATAATGGCATACTTTTTGGCCTACCAGCAAAATGCGTTTGTAAAAATTAAACAAGAAAAAGGCAAGAACATAAAACACTGCTGCGTTGTATAAAAACACGGCTGAAAATGGTCTTAAGGCTGCAAGAAGATAGGCTGCTCAACAATAAAGCGTATTACTTATCAAAAAGTAATTGTAATTGTTTCGTTTTACTTTTTTTCTTCTTCCTTTTTTTTTGCGCGCCAGATTTTGCTATTAAAATAAATAGAAAAGCGTGCAGCTGGCTATCAACACGTTGCCAACGAATACATATTTTATGTTGAAAATGTTTATTGCCAAGCTATTCGATTTTGTTTGCTGAGTAATTAATTTTAGGAGACAAAAACCTACTTTTAGGCGCTTAAAATTCAGCACCTAGGCCATTGGTTTTTCTAACAAATTCTAGTCAATTTCGAAATCAATGCAAGATATATTTACGAAAAGGAGATAAAAAAAATATAAAAATAAAATAAACGAATTAGCTTTTTATGTTAAGCATTTCGCATACGTCTGCAGGCTCTGTGGTAGGCATATCCTTTGAGCTGTAAATCCAAACAAAAAATAACACAAATCAAGCTAAACGTTTAATTAGTCAAAGCCTTATTGCATTTTTATTTTGCTACGTCCTACTCGCATCGCTATCTAACCAATTTCAAAGCACACATTAGCACGCAACCTAATAAATTAGTTTACTTATGAATCGAGCGCCTAAATGTATAGACCTACAAGCCGCAAAAATGCACAGAAACCGCTAAGCAGCAGCCAGTGTTTGCGGCTTCTCAATTTATTCCCTCTAACACTCATTTTAACTTATATCATTGAATTTACTTCATCAATAAAAAAAAAATTCTAAAGCGCTTGTATTTCACTTAAAGCCTTCTTTTAGGCGCCAAAGCCAATTGCGCGGAATTGATGTGTAACGCATCAAATGTCATCATGAATACGTTTTCATTTCCTCCAACGTAACTTTTATTTTTTTATATTCGATTTCGATTGAAACTCAAATGCGTAGCAAATAAATTTATCTTTCCGCGCACCTATAAATAGGCTACAACTTTGTAAAGTGGTTTCTCCCACTAAGGCGCTCTAAGCTGATTTTCGTTTTTTTTTTTTTTTTAATTTTGCTTTGTGTTCACTTTCTGATTTCTACAAGATTTTACTGCTTTTTGTATTGTATTTATGACTACTTTTATTTATTTGCTGACAATTGCAAAGTGCTCTAAGCCATGTACGTGTTTGGTGTTGTTGTATATTTACGTGTGTGTGTGCATAAAATCAGTACGTGTAATAGATCGCAATTGACATTGTGATCCGGATAAATTGAATTTGCGCACATGATTGACTTTGACTAGGCCTACGCTAAGGACAATTCTTTATATATATTTATTTAGATTGCGAAGTCAGAAGAGTTACAAGCAGTAAGAAGGTTTGTAATGGATCAAGGAAGAATAATCAAAGTAATTTCAGCGTCGCTGGGGCTACATTCACTTAACCAGCACCTTTTAATACACTTACTATCAGACCTGTTAAATCTGGATTAAAATTAAAAATCACTTATATTAAACCGCTCTATTAATTGAATTAATTAGTTATAATAATCAAACATTTTTAGAATAATTAATCGATTAGGATTGAATTATGTGTTCGATTAATGAGGATTAATGAGGATTTATTTCGTTTGTAACTTTAATCCAGCATTATTCAAATTAATCAAAATTTCAATTTGATTAAAATTTTTGATTAATCGCGATTAACGAGGCTTAATAACAAATTTTAAATATTTCAATACCAAAAAAATTAAAAATTTTTACAATTTTGTGTTTTTTTATTTTTCATCCAAAAAAAAAATTATATACTCCCAGCAAACCAAAAGGAATATATGTATGTACATACATGAGTCAGAAATTAGTCCTAAATGGGAGCGTTTATACTCTATATGAGTCCCTCTTGCAGTAGTTGTCCGATATGAGTCTTCTTTTGTCATAATCGGCAACTTTTAATTCGCGTTAATCGCGATTAATCAATATTTTAATCAAAGTGAAATTTTGATTCATTTGATTAATCCTTAAAAACGAAATAAATCGTCACTAATCGAACAGAAAATTCAATCCTAATCGATTAATTATTCTTCAAATGTTCGCTTATCATAATTAATCAATTTTTACAAATATAGCAAAAAAATTTAATTTGATTATCAATGATTAAGATTAAAAATAATTACTTAAAAGGTCTGCCACTATACCAATTAAAATTATTTCATCGAGTTCTGACACCATACAAAGTTGCACTAACAGGCTCTCACAACAACGCTACGGAGAAGGTCATCTCCTGCGCTATGAACTCCGTCAATCAGTACCTTTCGTTGCCACTGGAAACTTCCGAGGTAGAAAGCAGTCACTATGATCCAACTTCGGTGTAGATACTGCAATGGGCTGAACTTTTTCTATTCACCCCGAAGTCGGAAGGAATCGATTGGACCATCCCCCCTCCACTTTTTCTGATTTGCTGCTGATATGTTTACGCACTCAAACTTTGTATTTATATTCTTTGTTTCTAGTTTTGTCGAAAATGGGTATGAGTCTGAGCTGATAACCTTATATTAGTGTAACCTTGGCCCACATACACTCGAAGAGCTGAGCTTATCTCTTTTGTGAGTAAGCTAAGCTATTGATGATCTATGTTTGTATGTATACACAGCTGTAAAATCTATAAAAAATAAAAAATGTATTTAACACAAATTTTCGGTGTTTTGGAAGATTGATTAAGCGTAACAAATAGTTTGATTCCCAAAGGCGAAGCGAATAGAACAAAAAAATGGAGACTGGACACGGACTCATCAAATTAATTTGTCTGCTTTTGCTGATACAGGTACTTACAAGTGATGAGATAAAATAAATTTCTATTTTATTGAGTTAAAATTAAAAAGAATTAAAATTTTTTAGTTAACACTGGCACACACCGTTGTACATCGACGCACCGAAATCGATGCCAATGGTCGGCAACATACACAAACGTGGACAACACAAGAGCCAGATCGAGATCCCATCGCCGATGAAGGTTTCCAAACATTTACGCGCAACGGCGTCACATTACGCATTAAACCCGAGTCTACAACATTACGTTTTGGTGGCAAAAATATCAGTTCGGATCAATTGTTGGCACAAGCAAAATATGTAAAAGAAATTGATCTATTGGCTGTGCGGCAACTGTTGAGAACAGGTCATCCGGTGACACGCACGAATATTGAAAATGGTCTTAAATTTACTAGCAAATATACGCTGGAGGCAGATGGCAGCATTGTTTGCAAAAAAGTGCAGGAAGTCGATATGGCCGATGTGGATCGAAGGTTTGAGGAGATTTTTAAACAACGTGCACCACGCGACTGTTAAAGCTCAATACGTAGTACTTTCGTAGTAAAGAAGTGAAGGGCGGTATCAGCTAAGTAATCAGTCAAGGTAGCGGAGGTAGGAGCAGACAGCGTTATAAGTTTTGTCACAAACACTTTTTTCAAACAAAATCTAAATAAATTTTATATGAGGAAATTCAGACAATCTACTCACTTGTTTTGTAGACCAGTGTAAAGCAGCATTTTTCGTAACGACAATCTCTCTTTATTTTTCTAAAAGCGCACCTTTCATCCTACATCATTTCCCCTTTTAAATTTTGTCATGTAAAAAAATGATTCGCGAAACGTTAACATTACTCTGCTTTGCTACATTATGTTTAAGGTGTGGACCACAATTTCTTATAATTAAATTAAATGTGTCAGTCAACTCATATCCATTAAATTATAAAAATACTCAAGTTCTAGTAACCTAACATCTGACATTGTGCGTTCCAGTAAATACAAAAACAACATTCTAAACATTCACAAACCACAAAGGCAAGTATTATCAAGCTTTTCATCCCGCAAATACACGCAATACATGCATACAAAAACCAACTTGTAGACACCCTGTAGGTAAAATCTAGGTATTTTATTTTATTTTAATTTATTTCATTTTATTAAATTTTTTTTTATTTTATTGTTTTTTATTTTTATATTTAATTTTTTTATTTAATTTTTTTTTTTATTTTATTTTATTTTATTTTATTTTGTTTTAATTTATTTTATTTTCTTTTATTTTATTTTATTTTATTTTATTTTATTTTATTTTATTTTATTTTATTTTATTTTATTTTATTTTATTTTATTTTATTTTATGTATTTTGTTGTTGGAAAACTGACAATTAAATTCATTACGAATTATTGTTTATTTGGTCTCGAGCTTGCAAAAACTTACAAAAATTATTTTATTTTATTTTATTTTATTTTATCTTATCTTATTTTATTTTATTTTATTTTATTTTATTTTATTTTATTATTATTATTATTATTTTATTTTATTTTATTTTATTTTATTTTATTTTATTTTATTTTATTTTATTTTATTTTATTTTATTTTATTTTATTTTATTTTATTTTATTTTATTTTATTTTATTTTATTTTATTTTATTTTATTTTATTTTATTTTATTTTTGACACAGCTTTACTAGTTTTCCTGCTTTCCTGCGTGGATTATTCGACACATAAGTAATTGAGTTTTATTGAAATGTTCACAACAACAACTTTTGCTTCTTGCACTCCAGCACTTGACTTGATTTGACACGCAACAGAGAGAGCAAACATTGTTACCATTGCCAGGCATACACTCACCGAAACATATGTATAAACAACATCCATGCGATTACAAAAGTCAATCCAGCAAATCATAGAAATAAAACGTACATGCAATTCACTGTAATAAATTGTGGTAACTGGCAATGTTGCTTTTTTGTTTAAAAGTTTGAGTGGTGGGGAAAGCATAAACTTATTGGCTGTTGCGTGGATGTATCAATTACGCCCATGTATTGACAGATTTCACACACTCACATACTAAGTTGTCGAATACAGTTCCGTGTGTGTGGAGACCTTGTGACCATGCTTTAGTTAACTTATGTTGATTATGTAAATTTGGATTTATGTGACTTCTTCTTACATTTCTTTAAGCATTTATACCACATAATGCTAACATACATAATACATATGTATGTTTTTATATATGTATTAAATTTTGTTTTTTGTTGATATGAGCAATAAAGTGTTTAACATTAATTTGCATATGCTCGTTGGCTCCATAAAATTCTTCAAACTATTTAAATTTAATTTGTACCCAATCAGAATGAAAAAAAAAATGTTGGTTTCCTTATAGACTTAAAGTGAAATTCACATCTAAAAATTCAGAAAGTAATGAGACGGCAGGAGTAAATTTAATTTTGTGCAGAATTTAATTTTTTCTGCCGTCTCATTACTTTCTGAATTTTTAGATCTGAATTTCACTTTTTGAACTTTTACTTTCTGAATTTTGACTTTCTGAAAAAAGATTTCTGAAAAAAAATTTCTAAAATAAAAGTGTTTCTGAATTTTTGTTTTCTGAATTTATGGGGGGAACCGCCATACACATAGTCACCTACATAGCCGTTGTTGTGTGAGTAGACATGTCATGCATGTTACGATTCGTGTAGTGGGCTCTCACTGTGAGTATGAAAATCCGAAAATTTTTAATATCACATTCGTCAGTTAAATATAAAATAAATAAGATTTGTGTAGACACAAATAAAATTAAACATATTTGCAAATGAAGATAAACGTTGTCACTTAACAAACGTTATCAAAATAGACGTGAATGATGTGAACAAATTTAAATTACAAATCAATCAAACATATCGCACTTGTTACGTTAAAGTGTAACAACTCAAAATTTTCAAATTTTAGTTTTTTGCAAGAAAATAATGTGCAGTGGTCATCTCTACCCACTGTAAAAATCGTTCAGTGATTTGTCTAGCCTTTCGTTAAAAAAACCGTTATGACTCTCTCTTTGTTTTCAGAATGACTTCTTTCGACTCACCTAAAGAGTTACATTTTTAGTTGTATCCAAGTGTTTTATCAAATTTGTTCGTTAGTTTATCACATAAAGTGTAACATTTTGAATTGTGCCTATCTATAACAAATCATATTTATCAATTCCAGTGAGAATTTTCAGTTAAACAGAGACAACGCAATATAATACCACTATGTATATAAAAAAAATTTCAGGAAAAGAGTAATAACTTAAAAATTTGTTATTTTCGTGCAAATACTAAACAAATAAAAATGAAACAACGGTTATATTATTTTTAATGATATTTTCGTGCAATTACATTGTTTTTTCTTTGTAATATATTATTAATATTTACGGAAACAGTTTTTCGTCTCTACTGAAAATGTTCAAATTTTGAGTTGTTACACTTTAACGTAACAAGTGCGATATGTATGTCAACATAGGGTTAAGCGTAGTTGGGATGCGGTTATACAAATTAAAAGTCGTTTATGAACCCACCAAAAGATGATAAATTAAGTAGTAGAAAAAAAATTAAAAAAAAAACGAAATGTTTGGAAGAAGTTAAAAAAGGCATTTAAAAAAAATGTTCACGTCGAATGTCTTGAGGTTGCGTGGTTTATCAGCCTGCTCTTTTTTAGCAACATTATTTAGCTGTGTAAGATTTGGCACTTTTAGGAACTTTTTACATGCAGAACTGGGAAATTAATATTTGACAAAGACTCCCCACAGAATTTCTAATGTGTAGCTCAGCATATAGAAAATAGAATCGAAGAGTTGCCACCTTCAGGAGATCACCGTAGACATTTTATTATATAAACTTTTTCTGAAGCATTTTTGATTCTCAAATACCAATTTTAATTTTTAAAATTGTATTAGTTTATCTAAAATTTCTTATTTTAGAAAAAACAGTTCAACCTTCAAAATATCCTTTTAATAAAATGCTAAAAAATTTTGTCTGTTTATTATTATTTCATTTTCACACTTTTCACATTTGAAATTTCTAAACAAAGCCAAAAGTCCTCGTGAAAGATAAGAACACAACAAAAACCCACACAAAACGCTCAAAACAGTAAATATTTACTTGAGCATATATATTTTTCTTTCGCAACCTTATTTGCCTTATCAAAATTAATAAATCTAAGTAATCGACCTCTCTCATATTCAAGTTACAAGTAGCATAACCACCAAGCAAAGGCCATTAATTCCACTCAATTTGCACAATCAAATAAGCCCCCTAGAAGAAGCTTTAAATAAACAAATTGGCTACTTTACTTTGCATGTTCATACATATACAAGCAGTGTGTTGTTATGTTTAAATCTGCTTAAATGCGAACAAAAATTGATTTGTTACGCCAGCTAACCTACAATGTTGTACGATTGGGGCATGAGAAATAAACTTTTTGCATGTGAAGCAAATTTCGTTTTCAAGCACCATACTCGTACTCCAAAAAATTAAGTTGGTGCGTAACTCACACACACATGTGAGTAAGATTGCTTTGAAAAAGGAAATTGCAAAAATATACGACAACTTCTTGTTGACATTTCGTCCAGACGTGCCCCGTAGCGGAAAGAAGAGAGCTGCGCGTACAACATGACGAGCTAGAGCAAAGGAAGTTCTGGGAAGCAAAATTTTTTCGGAGAAAAAACAAATCAAAGTAGGTAGATATGTTAGGTGAGTGAAATGAAAGCAGAAAAAGTAAATGAAAAGTAAAAGTTCACCCTGAGGGGTATAAGATACAGTCTCTTGTAAACAAAATGGCACTGTTCATATTTTAAAACAGTGCCAAGCAAACAAATCGCAGTGTATTTTAGTGCTATTGTGAGAAGAAGGCAAAAAATTGTTTTTTTTTTTTTGATGTGTCATAATGTCAATGAAATTAATGTCACTGACATTAATTCAGATTTCATAAACAATGTTACCAAATCGATTTTGCAAATAAAATTAATGTGCAAATATTTTGAGAATTAAAGTCGTTGACATTAATTCGCTTTTGAAATGCGACATTATGGCACGTCACAGGTTTTTTTCGCTGACAATGAAAAAAAGAACAAATACATTTCAGACAGAAAATGAAAATATGGAAATCAAGTGGATAGAAAAATAAACTATTTTTTTTCATTAACAGTAAGCGACTTGTGAATAAAATACAATTTTTTTGAAAAGCCTGAAACTTTCGGGGAAAATCAAATTTGTTGTTTTGGTGATGTGTTATAATGTCAATGAGATTAATATCACTACTCACATTTCATATTTAATTCACATTTAATTTTTTTGCAAAAAAAATTTATGTCGAAATATTTTGAGAATTAAACTCGTTGACCTTAATTCGCTTTTGAACTGCGACATTATGACACGTCATAGATTTTTTTCGCTGACAATGAAAAAAAAACAACGGCATTTCAGATATAAAAATTAAAAAAAATTAGAAAATTTAAAAAAAAATTAAAAAAATAAAAAAAAATAAAAAAAAAATTAAAAAAACAAAAATTGGAAAAAACTTTTTTTCAGCGTATTCTGGATTTTTGTTGTTATTGTATCACATTTTATCAAAGTTACTGTACATAAATATATATGAAAAAAGTAAATAAACAACAACAACTACAATATTGCTAGAAAAATAAAAAGAGAAATAAATAAAAAGAAAAATTAACCAAAACGGTGAATACTAAGTCAGTTGCAACTCACCGTATTTTTTTTTTCTTTTTTCAGCTGCGTTGTACCAACTTTATTTTGGGTTTTGGCTTTTGGGGGGCGCACAAACTTTGTTGTTTCCGCTGTTAGCAAGTTGGTTAGTAGGTCTATAACAGTAACATATGTGTTTCACACGCACGACACACACACACACACAGCGTAAGGACACGTAACGAAATGAGCACACGTACACGAGACGAATTGTTCGACTGACGCGTCACGTTAATGAAACTTTACCACGACGGACGGCTTTGTCAAGCTACAAATTTTAAGCACAACAAATGCGGGGCATAACAAATACGAAATCCGAGGAAATAAAGAAAAAACTTTAGCGGTTTTTTAAGTTATTTTTCTTGGTATGTTTACCCAAATTCTTATAAACTTTGTTAATTTTCTTTGCATACTTTTGGGCATGGGGATTTTCTTGTCTATTTTTTTTTATTTCCAATTCACATTTGCGTTCGTCACCTTGTTTATTTTACTTTTTAAAAGTATTTCACAATGACACTTGTTTTTGTTTTGAACTGTACGCTTTTCAATCACTTTTACTTAATTATTTTGTTTATCCAAATTCTGTGATAACATTTCACTCATCGACCACACTTTCACTTCATTAGCGATTCAACTTTTTTGTTTTTGTTATTTCACTTTTTTATCGTTTTCTAATTTCTTATTTTTCCAACCACGCAAAAAGTTCTTTGGCAAACTCTTTTTTCCATCAACCCCAACACCGTTTCGACACTAAGCGTTGGATACTGCAATTTGCATAATAGCAAGCATACTTTTAGGCGTTTACACAATCACTTTTTATAGCTGTCATTTGTGTGGTTAATAGCATTTATTTATTTTTGACTTAATTACGGTTACATGAACTGCTCGTTAATTTTAAACATTTAACACGCTACACAAAACTGCTTGCCTATTTTAGGGCGCTCAGTATTATTGAGCTATTCATGTAATTTGAGAGAGTATTTTGGAATTTTTTACTGCTTTTATTTAGGTTTTATGCGGTGTACACCATTTGTCCTCTTCAACTTGTGGGTGAAATGCTTTTCTAAGTACTTTTACGTGCGCCTGTTGATATGCTTCAATTTTTTTTTCAGCTGTAAAGGGAAGTGAGAAAATATGGTTAGTATTTGTATTGTATTAAAAAAAGTTTCAAGAAAATGCTAATTATACTAGCTCTCTTCTACTTATAGGTGCAAATAATCAGCCTTTTAATTTACATGATTATAGTTCCAAATAATTCTTAACATAATTTTAGGCGTACTTAGAGAAAAACTTAAGCAAAAAGGCCAAATATTTTTTTTTTTGTGCTCAATGAAGTTAACTTAAGTCTATATTAAACAGCAGAAGGGCACAAAAAACAATTAGAGAAAAGAAAAAATCTGGCGAAATTCAACAAACTATTACTGTCTGTAAGTGTTGCACAATTTCGTGCTCTATTACAATGCTTAGTAGCTAAACTTCTTCTTCTTTAAATGGCCATCTAACCGCCTGAGCGATTTTGACCGTCCAACATAGCTCGCCAGTCATTTCTTCTTTGCGCCAACTGGCGCCAATTGGAGACCCCACGAGATCGCAGGTCGGTCTCCACTTGGTCCTTCCATCGGAGTGGTGGTCTTCCTCTTCCTCTGCTTCCACCGGCGGGTGCCGATAAGTATACCTTCTGGGCTGGAGCGTCTTCGTTCATTCGCTAGACTAGCTCAAGATAAATAAGACACAGTTCAGAAACCATAGCTGAACACCGCTTCCGATGAAAATAGTTAAACTTCATTACCATTTCAAAATCTTCAACTCTCCTGAGTAGCAACGACAAAACATAATTGTAAATTTGCATTTTAAACCCAAACCGCCTAAAAGTATGCAGCCTTCTCACCTAAGCACATGGCTTTGCAACTTTAACATTGTTTAGAAGAAAACCTTTCCGAAGAGAATTCTTGTTGACTATTTTGCTACACACCACTCACTGCTTATCCAGCTTGTGCAGATATATATTTTTGTTTCATACGGGGCACCCTGTGTCTAAGCTTTTCGTTCTGTGTTATACATTCCTGAATCAAATTGCAATTTATTAAAAGTTCTCTTGTTAAATAGTTTTATACTAAATACTGTCAAACATAACCAAAACAAATTTCTTGTCTTTAACAAGAATATGAATTTTTTCTTCGTACATATTTTATCCTTAGCGCTAACACCCTGTTCTTTGGCTGCAAAGACGCGTTTTGAACATTTAATGGATTTACTCTTTAAATCTATTTAAGTCACTGAAAGTAATTTTTAGTAGCAAACATACCCTGCCAACCATGATCGGATAAAAATCTGGATAATCATTGAGTCGCGCTTACCAAAAAAGAGGATAAAAAAGTGGGTAATTTTGTTCAGAGAGGTTCACTTTTTACCCATGGTGAAAAGATTTTTGCGTGTAAGTGTGAAGCATACTTTTAGGCACTTGTCGTTTTCCATACAAATTCTAAAAATATGCGTTGGTGTTAGTAAAAATTTGTGAATTTTTGGAATCAGAGTTTCACCATGGTTAGCCATGGTTGGTAGGGTAGCTGAAGCTAAATCGGAATGACTGATAGAAGAAAATGTAGCATACTTTTCGGTTAACTTGAATATACAGGGAGTTTCAAGTGTACATTTTTTATTTTATGACAAGCATATGAAATTAGCGGAATTGAAATAGCTGCTAAGGCTTCTTATGTAGTTTCTCGTGTTAAACATTTTTCTGAAACTTAAATTATTTCTTAAACCACTCTAGTGGCTGCAATTAGTTGAAAGACTCATTTCATAATCCAAGCCTTTGTAACAATTAGGCCTTATAGGTTCGCTTCAAAAATACTACAAACTGAACAAGGCGAGGTCTACCACCCGGTACAGGTAAACTCTTTCCAGGTTTCTTTCAGTAATTTTAGATGGCGCAGTTTGCTTGAATATATTGCTGCCTGCTTTTAGGCGTACCTAAGTTGAGCGATTATTTTGTTCACTCGATCCCACAACAAATTCCAGACGATTTATAAAACTCACCACTCTCTCATTGCATACTTAAAGGCGCAATAAACTAACATCAATAAAAATCATTGAATCAAAAGAAAAGCCAGATTCTCATCAATAAACAGGTCACTTGCAAACTTAGTCCAAACATAAATAGCAGCAACTTAATATCCATAAAGCGCAACCTCTACGATCAAAGTGGATAAGTTACTTGCAACTTGACACACACACACACACTCCCATTGACATAAAGTATTAAAAAGTGAAAAATAGGTTAAGTATTCAATGCCTCGGCGGTAAGCACTCAGATATGCACATATTTACCGGTGAACCAAAGCGAAAGCAAACACAAAACCAAACGAACAATAACTTACCAACGGAGCGCACATTCATGAATTCAAAGTGTTACAACAACACAAACGCATACTCGTAACATAGCCAATCATACAATGACCAGCGTCAACAATAACAACTGTCATACTCGATCAAGCAACATAAAAGTGGAACAACTAAGAGCATATATCAGTTGCAACAATAACAACAATAAGAACAAATAAATTTATGCTGAGTAAGCAATGGTCACAATTGGAAGATTTTTTTTTTTTTTTTTTTTTGTAGCAGAAATGGTCTCACTGGAGGCAGCATAAAAGGGGCGGAGAGGAGAATGCTGGCTAGTATTATGTGGTTTATAGATTTTATGTGCTACCGTGCTAAATGTTACAACCGACAGACATACATATGTACTTGCATTCATACGTCACATTGTAATTTCAGCATTTGTTTGTTGTGGTTATGATTGCATTTGAAAGGCGGGTGGGCGAGCCGTTTTGTTGTGAGGTGGGTGTGTGCAAAAATGCTGAAACAAGGAAAGCTGATCGATGTGAAATATGAAAAACTAGTTGGACAAAAAAAAATTGCATGCAGCGTAGTCAAGTTCGCTGCAGTGAAATTTCGATTAAATTCCCAAGGTAGTAAGGATACCTGAAATATTAATGTTACGTATCCCCAATGACCGTAATACATACTTAGAACTGGCTGTGCATAGAAAAATAAAAGGGATTTAAAACAAACACTATGTGTAATAAAATGTAGAAAACACTTACCACAAAGAAGGTCAACATACACAAGCAAAGACAAAGACGCTCACGCACGCAAATAGAATTAAAGGTAAATCGCATTAAATACGGAGCTTAGGTCCACCCACACACACACACACACACACATTTATGCCACCCACTGACCGACTAAATGATAGTTAGTGTGTGCATTCAAATGTGTGAAAGTGAAATCGTTCATGTATAAACAATAAAGTTCAAGGATACATAGTCATCTGCTGAGAATAGACAGTCAACGGCAATAATAAAAGGGTGGTGATATGAGAGCTGTTTTAGCAAGATATAATTTATATGAACGCTTTTAAAAAAAGGTTTTTGTTAAACAAATTTTAAGTTGCGGAATAATACAATTATTTCTTTGGAATTTCTTATTTTCCAACAGGGTGAGAAGTTGTTGTTTATTAAAATGATTTTCCATTATCACACAGGTTTCGTCAGTTTTGTTCTGATCTGTCTAGCTGTTCTGTTCTAATCTCTCCACCTATTGTCTTCCAGTCATACTTTGTGGATAACGAAGCAGATAAACTCTATATGGGAATACCTTGTGAATTCTAAATGTATTTAAAGTGAAGGTAAATTAATATTGCTGACCTTTAAAAACTAGTTTTTTGACAGTAAAATTCTCGCAAACTAAAAAGCAAATTTAGTAAAATTTTCAAAATTTAAAATAATTATTTAACACATTCAAAATTTTCGAAAAAAAAAATTTCTAACACAAATATTTCAAAGAAATTTTTTTGCAATAAAAATTTCCCAAACTAAAAACCAATTTCAGTCAAATTTTCTATTATAAAAAAAATTATTAAAAAAAATCCTAAATTTTCGAAAAATATTGTAACACAAGTAGTTCAATTTTACTTTTTTACAATAAAATTTTCCCAAACTGAAAAGCAATTTTAGTAAAATTCTCAAAACTTTAAACTATTTTTTAAAAAATTCAAAATTTGGGAAAAAAAATTTGTAACACAAATATTTCAAAGAAATTTGTTTGCAATCAAATTTTCCCCAGCTGAAAAGCAATTTTAGTGAAATTTTCAATTATGAAAAAAATTATTAAAAAATTCGAAATTCTCGAAAACAAATTGTAGCAAATATTTCGAGTTCATTTTTTTGCAATAAAATTTTCCGAAGCTAAAAACCAATTTTAGTAAAATTTTTAAAATTTAAAAAATATATTAAAAAATTTAACTTTTCGGAAAAAAAAATTTCCAACACAAATATTTTAAGGTCATTGGATGAAGGTATGGTAATGCCCACTCTGGTTAATAGACTTATCTCTATGAAACGGAGCAATTGTTGCGGTAGCATTTTACTTTTCTGGTGGCCAAAATCCTGCTAAGCGCATCTCTAAACCGATCCCAAAATCATCCAAAACGAGGGTTCAAAATACTTTGGAAGCACCAAACTAATAAACTAATTTTTCATTTATAAACACCAAAATAACGAAATAATAACAAATATTTTATGAGAGTAAACTATCATATTACATTATATTAAAATAAAAAGAATTGTTGCATACTTTTAGGCTGCGAATATTTTAGTGAGAGCGCTTATAGTAATATTTTTGTAATATTTTTTTTACCATGCCAATTTTTTGGAGATTTCATTTAGATTTGGATTTATTACTACTATATTTCAATTTTTTTCTTAGAGAAGGAGGAATGTCAGAGAAATTGCGTGAAATTGTTGCATACTTTTAGGAATATTTTAGTGAGAGCGCCCATAGTGATATTTTCGAACAAACTTTCTCTTGAAGCGGGTTTACTAAAGAGCGAACTTCAAAATGCCAATATTTTTATTTATGATTCAGATTTGCACTTATCTCTATCCACTCTTTTTAATTTTTTTTATTAAAGAAAAGAGTCTGTTTTCGAAGAACATCCCATATCAAAATGTTTCTGAAGAACACTTTATCTCAGAAGTAGTTTCAAATGAATGTCTAAATGAAAATTTAATACAGAACAAGCGTTTTGTATTTAAAATTTTTTTTTTTCTCTACATGTGCTGAGGTAAGAGCTTCCTCAATCAAATGCTGATTCAGAGCTTTTTTGAATAAAAACAACTTTTAATAAGGGAGTTTTAAAATATTCGAAATTAGAGTGATCAGCCATGGAATTCCAAAAATGTGTGTTAAGTTTTTCTCACAGCAGCTTAAAAAGTGTTCCTCTTTCTTTGAACACAGCTGTGCTTTGGGAAAATCTAGCCAAAATCACATACCCTCAAGTAAGTATAAATCCCCATATAACCTGTGTGTATATGTATATATAAACCCAAGTCAAGATTACCGTTTAACCCAAAGCAACAGCTGACTTCCGTTTTGACTTTCACATGCTCAGCAGTGGAACAACTCTTTTATACCCAACTCTATACACACAATTTGGTCAAAATAAAAGCAACAACAACGAATGTAATAAAAAACAAAATCCTCTTATAACAAAAGCAAAGTATCAAAAATAAAAGCATAACAATCAAAAGCACGTTGAATTAAGCAAATATATGTTAAGCATGAGCCATGAAAACTAAAGCTACTCACAGTAACAGAGGTCAAGTTCTTGGAACTAAGTAAAACAAAAGCACATTCTTCACACTCAACTGACCTGTAATGCACACACTCACACTTTGGCGTACACTAAGCCTTCACGGCAAGTCTTAAATTCTTCTTTGCTGCTATTCTACTTTTTTTTATTTTTTTGAAATTTTTCTCTTTACGACTTTGGTTTGCATTTTCATTTCAAGCTGCTTGGAGCGCCTAAAAGTATGCTACGTTACGCTAATCCGGGGAGTATGAAGCAATGAAATGGTAGCCGCTTAGAAGCTGTAGTGCAGTTCTTTATGTAGTTAGGATTGCACATATTTTGCAGCTACACTCTGGCCTGTATCTGTGCTAACTAGTTTTTCATGTTTTAATTATGCTAATGCGAGATTTGTTTGTTGGTATGCGTGGAATATAATGGAAGTAACTGCAATTAAAAGTATGCAACAAGCGCACGCATAAGTATGTGTTTATATGTATTTGAGAGGACTTTAGTTATATAGCTCATTTGGGGCATTCCACTGTACTTCAAACAAGTGCTGGTAGTAGCACTAGTACTCAGCCTCAGTTATAACAAGTTATAAATCAAAAGTGAGGGCGACGCCTACTCCTGCATGGAGAGTCAAATCAGGATGAAAAATTTGAAACTGCCTCGCCTCTCACTAAATTTGAAAAAGAATGTCAGAAATCGGCACCACACAAATACTTTTTATTCTGCCGGCAATTTAACTACACCAAAAAATGGCATACCTTTAGGCGCCTAGAGCGGCCTATGCTGAATTTTTACGGGAAATAGTTCCTTGTATGTAGTTCTGATCACATAAGGATCTTCAACATAATTTTTTTGAACTCGCCAAAAAAATTTTTGTTAACTACTATTTGGTGTGGAAAGTTTATAGCTTTGAAAGCTCTACAAAATTTAAGCTCGCTCTGTTTTATCAAATATGTACAAGGTAAGAAACAATTGTTTGCTGATGTCACTTGAGATTTATGCGGATTGGATATGCCTATAATAGCCAGATAAAGATTTTAAAATTTCAAATAGAGTCATGGGAATGAATACAGATTTGCGAGCTTTTACTAAGTGAACTTTGAATTACCATACAGTTGTTATCATTTATTTTACCCACCAAAAACTTTTGCTCAAACTCGAAAACTTTTTTCTAGTTGCTAAGTACGCATTACTATGGAAATGCTCATATGCAATTCTGCATATATTGGTTTTGTTTACCTTTTATGAAATTTTGTACTCAACTTCGTGTTTGCATGTATGTATATCCTAAATATGTATACAAAACCACTACAGCTCACGTTATCGGTCAAGTTTACTCGCCAAATATTTACGTACTCGTACACTATTCATTTGCGTACAAATATTTATACATTCAAAATATATAATGGCTCAAACTATATAATGGTTCAAAAATTTGTTTACCCTTCTTCTTTTATTTTTGTTTTTTTTTAGATTTTTTTTTGTTTACTTTTGCGCAGTTGAGTAACAAAATTTTTTAGCAAATATTTCAAATTCACACATGTTGACCATGAATAATTTATACTTAAAAATTGGTCTGCTTCAAGGTAATCTTCTAACTTTGACAATACATATAGGCATTTTGTAAATATTTTGCTTTGTTTGCTAAATGTTAATAATTAAGTTGTAAGAGTTTAGTTTCAGTATACAATAATATCTATGATTATACAGAAAAATATATCATCTTTATAATAAAAACACTCCATAAAATAAAGAAAAGAAAATGCAAATTAAAGGAAAGATGGAGATGGTTGCATAATTTAGGGATGCAAATTGCAAATTAAAGAAAGTATGAAAAATTGATGCATACTTTAGGGAGGCAAATTGTTATTTTCACTCGAGATGGATTTATTGAAGTTGTTACGCCTAGTAATTTCAATAAGTGTTTTTAACATTTATCGATCTCTAAAATATAATTTATTTCTACACTTTTCAAGGAAAATTTTGAACTGTAAAAAAAAATTTTTTTTTGTTATTTATAAAAAATATTTACAATATAAAGCCAAATGTGCTTTATATTTGAAAAGTTTTCAAACAAAATTTTTTTAAAACAATTTATTCTCATTAACACTACTCTGATGTTAATTTAATAAACATTTTCTGCATGAAAGCAGTTTTTAGAATAATGACTATTTTCAATGCCTGTAAATATGCAATAGCTAATAGCCACCCATACCGCTTTTCTAAGTTTAAAATGAATGCTGATTACAACTTATAGCAAACAAGTTTAAATAAATATTAAATCGATCAAAAAGTAATCAAACTCATAATAATTTGTGTACTTTTGACTACAATAAAAAACATCAAAGTAAATATGTATTGAATAGTTTTAGGCGCACATTTTTGTCTGTCGGTGAAATGCTGATAACTATTTTCACGAACCCACAATTGTGCGAAAAGTTATTTCTACTATAAATGCTAAGGATACTGTAGTATTGAAGCTAAATTAAAAATTTGTTCAATTTTGGGGAAAAAAAAAATTTCAGAAAAATTTGTTGTTATAATTATTACTAATTTCAGTATTAGCCCTTAGCACAAAAATTAACTAAGTCTAAAATATGATGATGCCTCAAAGAGGGGTAAAGCGCCAGAAACAGTCTACTCCCAAATACGCCGCTGTTTTCTCTTATAAACAGTGCATACACTTAGGCGCTATTTCTCTATAGGTAGTAAACGCCAAAAAATATTTTTGTGAGCCATTTTGGTAGGAAAATATTAATAGTAATTTTAATAAAATTTTTTTTTAAGACTAGTTTCAATTTCAGTTTCTTTTTTATTTTTTTTAATTGATTTTTTCATTTTTTAGTTTACGAAAAACTATTAAATTTTTGCTTAAATGATTGAATTTATAATTAGTAACCAGAAAGTAATAAAATTATTAATTTTGAAAATGTTTTGCCAACAACTTAGAAATTCATTTTGTATTCAAACAACCTAATTCAATTATTTGCATGCATTTTGTGAAATTATTTTCAGTTAAAGTGCATATGCGTTTGTTTGGACTAACAAAAGTTCGTTTTATTGCTGACTGTTTAATTTTGAAAATAAAAAAAAAAATTATAGGAAAGCTGCAATGAAAAAAGGTAAAGCAGAAAAAACATATCCTATTCTTTTGCAGAAAGTTGAAAAAGCGGAACTGAGAAAAATACCATGCGCCCGATGCCGTTCTCAGCACTGCATACTTTTAGGCTCACTTTATTATATCTTCGGTATTTTCTAAAATTAGTAAATAATTATTTGTGCTGCAATTCTGAACACTTCTTTCTCAGGTCATTATTTTAAGAATCTAATAGAGCTATTACGTTATGGAAGACCTATACCTGGTCCTGATTTGATAAGAGAAAAGCTGAGCAAAGCTTTGCTAGTAAATTAAGTAAACTTTCATTAGACCCCATCTTTGTGCGTCCAGAAAATTGCATATCTATGCGACAAAGCTCAATTTATTACAATCCACTTACATTTGAAATTTCTTATTTACATTTTGGCACACACTAAGGTAGTAGAACTTCAACCACTTACTTAGCCAAAATAAACAGAACGACAGGATATTGTACGTATGTATACGAGTATATCCTGCAATTGTTTCTATTTACTATCATGGCATACCAAATTACAAGACACAATTAAATATTTGCAAACTGAATTAAATATTTGTGTGTGCATTTGGCATGCATTCAAAGAAAGAAATTCTTTTTACACATATTTTAGGGCGTTTGTATGTGTACGTATGCATTGCATTTATGTAGGCCAAAGCAATGTCGAAAACTAACCCAAATGCATAAACTAGTTTTCACTTAAGCGTAACCCAAAGCGCAACAAAACCAACAAACGCTCAAACACTTAAACTTAACAAAAGCTATAAAATTTTTTAAGCAAAATATTACTGCATACTTTTTGGCGTAGACGTCATCTGCGCGCAACATTAACAGCATCACCACTAAAAAGTTTTTTTTTCGCACACGCACAAGTCACTTAAACACGAGCAGACTTTTAATTTTGTTGTTGTTTTTGCAAAAGATGTACACTAACAACACTTCAAATGTATGTAGACATTGAACAAGTAATACTTTTATTTGTTTGCTTCTAAGCGCCTAACATTAGGCAACGCTTTTAATTGCTGCTACATAAAAATGTAAAATGGCAAAAGTTTTGCCAAAGCAATGCTTGAATTTTATGTCAACTAGTAAATAGTCAAACTAGACAAGTACTAGTAGCAAGTATTTATTGTATGCGTATGCACTTTTGTTAAACTTTTTTCGATTAATATTATTATGCGCCTGTAGATATGCAGCACACCACATTCACAAGGAAAATTTTGTTTGCGCGTATAAACGCGTTATATACACAACACTACTTAGCTCATTTACACAGTAGTAGCAACGACACGTTTTTTTCCAACCGTACGTTAACACAGACACGATAGTACTAAACGTAATGCGTAGCCGCTATAGCACCTAAAAGTCGGCAACAAAACCATCCCGTCTTCAGTTTTGCTGTAATCAAAATTTCAAACGAACATGCGAAAATCACGATGATGACGATAACGATGGCAGTGACGAAACGAGCTTGTGTGTATGCCACATGGACAATGAAAGGGCTGTTGGGTAACGAATAACATAGTCCACAGCAGCACAGCATCCAACAGTGTGCTGTTAATATGTGAAAAGAAATTGTACAGAGTGCGATTTCACTTGTTAACAGCTGAAATGCTAAAGGGCTCCACATGTTGCTGGATTTTAGGAAATTGTGGCATTCTAAGGTTTATTAAAGTGGCTGTTTGTTTTTGAGTTTCTTAAACAAAAAATCTAAATTATTTATTTGTTTTACTCTTTTTATAGACTTCAAAATAATGTTGCGCCCTTTTTTGCTGTCTATTTTTACGCCTAAAAGTACACAACCTTTAACATCGTTTGGTCCATTATTTCAACCATCTTTAATATTCTCAGTCTTAATAGCAATCGAATGTTGCGGACGCCATCAAACCTTTTTTTATTACCTGCTTCCAAACTTCAACAGCTGGGATATCATGTGCCCGATGCCGTGCTCATCATTGCATACTTTTAGGCTCACTTTATATTATTTTTGGTATTCTCTAAATTTAGGAATACATAATCTGAGCTCGTGCTATAATTCTGACTACTTCTTTGTAACGTCATAAGTATCTAAAAGTATTACGTTATGTAAGACCTCTATCTGGTCCGGTTTTGAAAAGTGAAAATCTGGGCAAAGCTTTCGGTAAGGGTACTTAAGTACTACATGTTCTATCATCGCCCTTCATTGAGATTCAAATAAGTGTACTCAGCAAGAAAACGTAGTGATTCAAAGGAGCTCAGTTTGAGGTTTGTTATTCAAGGTCCTACAATCCTAGTCGAAATACGATTTATGGTTCCTTGATAAGACCATCTGTTGTCGTAGTTACTGTAACAGGACCCTTTCTGCGCCACTTTCACAAGTGGTAGTTAAAGAATACTTAGAAGTACCGGTTATCTATAATCACTCATTCACCACGAGGGGGTAATCTGTCCATAATGGAAGAAAGTGGAAACAGTTGAGGGCTAGATAAAACGAAGTTCCCTTAGGACTTTTGGTTTGGTAAATGATTAGGAAGGTGTTTTAAAGAGTAAATACTAGATGCTACTATTGGAGGGAGCTTGCAGCAAAGACCTGAAACTAGCACTCATTGTGACTTCTTTAAAGTATTTAAAATGACGTTGAGCTGAGATCAAGAGAAGTCATCTACTAACGAGAGAGATAACTTTCTCATCAAAGGACCTGGCTTTCCAGGTAAACATTTAATCTTACTCTTTAGTTTATATCTAAAGCGACTATTTGGCTAGTAATTGAACAAAATTTATAGAACATTTTAAGCATAAAGTAAATAGCTTACTTAGGTAAGCATTGGATCTAACATTATGTTAACTTAACATTATGTTACTTTAACATTATTTATTAGCTTGTCATAACAGCAATGAATTGTGGATCGAAAATAACAGTCACTCAGCGCTCACGAAATTTCACAAACAATTTCCTCTCACTTAGTAACAGTTGTGCTCTCACCTTCTACATGATTTACGCATGAGAGCTATACAGATTCAGATGCTGCTAATAGCATCAGCTGCTAATGTTGAGCGCCTTAAAGCATGCTACAAGTTACTAGCTATTTTATGCTTCCTCATAACTAACCCACATTTGCTAATTTATCTGGAATTTGTATGCTATTTTTTTATTTATTCGTTCGCATAAATACATACATACATACTTGTATCGTTTTATATGTATGAGCTAGTGTGTGTAAATGGGCATATGTGACATTTGTACAAGTAGATGTGCTTCAATGTGTATGTGCTAACTGCTGTTCATTAGTTTGATTATATTGCAGACAGTCTCCTCCTCATCATATTGTTGTTTGTTGTTGTACATATCTATATATAAATATTTTTGCTCCTGTTAACATATGCCGCCACATAATTGACTGGGCCAAGTTACACGTTTGATTTGACAAGCCACGAGTGGCATACATCAGTCAAGCTAATTGTCAAGTTAGGCGAGCATTGAAGGCCAATGTCTGCTTGTATGACTGGCAACAGAGGTCAGTGGACTTATACATATTTATTTAGAAAAAGGTGGTTAATTTTTTTTAGAAAAAGGTGGTATCAATTTCGTTTCAGAAATTTGCCCAATAAGCTGCAGACATACATATATATTTATGTAAATTACTGTTATTTGTTTAGCGTGTAAAGTTTATTTGATTATTTTCATGAGGATTCATTTAATGACGTAAAAATTTGAATAATTATTTTTAGACTAGCCAAAAAATCATCAAAAACAAAATATTGACTTATTATTAAAAATCATCACAAGAAATCAAATGCATGTAATCAAAACAATTTTTGTTTTGTTTATTGCAGATTTTTTTTGTTGTTATTTTTATTTCCTATAACACAGTGCGACAGCCATTTTACACTTGTGAAGCGTGAAGTGTAACACGAAACGGTATTTGAAAACTCCGCTATACCCTTAAATTTTTTTTAAATTTTTAAAATACCATTTTTTTCTTAAAAAAAATTAATTAAAAAAAATTTTCAACCGACCTAAAATTTTTTAACGATTTTGGGTAGAGAATTGTTGACACTTTTGAAACATATATAGTCTTTTATTCATTTGAAAAGAGTATGATATGTTTTTCAAGCCAGAAGTTGAAATTTTTGGAAATTTCATCCGGTTTACCGCGTTCCACGTCATTTTTTTTGGCACTTATTAACAATGAATGGACCTCTTTGGGTATGTGTCATCGAGAGGCACTCACTTCTTAATTATAATAGTTTTTTTTTTTTTTGGAAAGGACTTCAAGTTTAAAAGTTATGCAGCCTAATATAATAAATTTTATTATTGTTAAAAATTTATAATTATAATTTTTGATTTTTTCGATTTTTATTTTGGTTTTTTCTTCTATTTTTTTAATTTGTCTTTATTTTATTATTATTTTGTTTCTCTTTTTATGTTTGAATATTTTGACTTTTCTATTTATCATTTCATTTTTTATACCTTTCATGAACATGAAATGGTATTATAACTTTGGTCCGATGTTTGTAAGTATGAGAAGAAGAAGAGATAGACCCACCATTAAGTATACCAAAATGATCAGGGCGACGAGCTGAGTTGATTTAGCCATGTCCGTCTGTCCGTCCGTCCGTCTGTTCTAGTCCCTCAGTTTTAGAGATATCTCGATGAAATTTTGCAAGCAAGCGCTTTTTTGCATAGGATTAATCATTTGTCGGAGCCAGAAAGATCGGACCGATACAAGGCATAGCTCCCATACAATCGATTGTTCCGATAAACGGGTTTTGGCCTATAAGTCTTATAATTAAAAAGCTAGGAACGTAAAATGGTGCAGGTTTGGTACCCATTGCATATGCAACGTATACAGTGGAAATCAACCAGATCGGACCAACATAACATATAGCTCCCATACAATCGATTGTTCCGATAAATTTGGTTTGGGCTTTAAATTAACAGTCCTGAAGAGTTTGTACCAATTGTAAATAAGGATCGGACACTTAAAAATATTATGAGTATTCATGAAAGGTATAAAGCCTTCTTTATTCTTTTTTTTTTTGATTATTTTTATTTACATTTTCTGTTATTTTCTTTTCTTTGATTTTTCAGTTTTATTTTTGGTAATTTTTTATTATATCTCTATTCCTATTCTATTCCTACTTTTAATTTTTATTTTGCATTTTTTTTATTTTGTTTAATTTTTTATGGTTGTATATTTATATTTTTTTTTTTTATATTTTATTTAAATTGTTTTTAATTATTTTTATTTTGTTTTTATTTTTATTTTTGATTAGTTTTTATTTCATTTTTTATACTTTTTTTTTTTGCTCTTTGATTTTTGATTACTTTTTATTTAATGTTTTTTTTTTATTCACATTTTCTTGTTTTTATTTTCTATTTACGTTTTCTCTAATTTTCTTTTTGATTTTACAATTTTATTTTCCATTTTTGCATTTGTTTATTTATATTTTATTTTATTGCTACTTTTAAATTTTAAAATTTTTTTTTTATTTTTGTTTTGTTTATTTTTTATAATTTTTAATCTTTTTTTTTTTAGTTTTTTATTATTTTTTTTTATTTTGAATTATTTACTTTTAAATTTTTTTTTTAGTGTTGCTTACGTTTTTTTTTATTTTGGATTATTTAAATTTTTTTCGGTTTTTATTTTCATTTTTGCTTATTTTTGATTTTTAATTTTTTTTTCTTATTTATATTTTTGATTATATTTTCAATAAAAAAAATATTTTTATTTTTCCAGTCTAATTTGTATACACCAGATAGTATTCTTGAGTAAATCCGAAAAGTGAATATGCTTAATTGCAATGAAATTGAATGCTTTAAATCTCAGAATGTGGCAATGAATTTAAAAAGAAATCAAGAATAAACAAAAGCAAAAACGATGGCAAATAAAAATAATCACAATATCACTACACCGGTAAACTTGATTGAAACTGGCATAAATCAGTAGCCATGAGCACCCAACGCAAGTATCAGGAAAAAAATTTAACGAAATTTGTCTGAAATCGAATGAACCAATAATAATAAAACACTTTCGGCGAAATGATATCCGCACAAAACACTTATGCAACACAACAGCAGACGCAATTACTTCACAATCAATACGAAATTATATTAATTATTTAGCTCGCAAAAGCTTCTGATATGGCACACGTTTACTTTTCGTTACGCCAACGCATTCATCAACATTAATTTGGTTAAGCGTTAAATTTTGTATGCTATTTATTCGTAATTTATAAACAATTTTATGGTTATTTGAGGTAATGTAGGCAATTACTCTTTAATTAAATTGTTTGTATGTATTCGATGTTTTCTGATGGGGAGGATAATGGCTGTAAATGCTAGAAGAAAGTAATGCGGATGATAGACGTTTGAGAGACCTGCGTGAATTTTGGAATGCTGCAGGAACAAAAATGGCTAAAGTTTATACGACGTAAAGTAGAGACTCATCTTTGGTGGGCGTAATTTACCAATTTTCCAATTACAAAGGGGGATAATTCTACCGAAAAGTGATTAAAACTTTGCTCCACGATCATGCTATAACGAATTTAAAAAAATAAAGTGTGAAATTATGTCTTCCTGATAGTTCTCATACTTTTACCCCCAGGCATTTGAGTTCACTGTGGATGTCCTCAGTAAATTCCGGCTGGTGGCACGTACGTTTAACCAGATTTTTCCTGCTAAAAGCCTATTCAAACAGCTACTTTGAAATGCGAACCTTAGTAGAAGTAGGAGAACAACATCACTTACCTGCTATAGGCTTGCATTGTCTGTCCATCCATCATTATCATCCTGACGATTTCTTTGTACCCATAAATCCTTTAGGTAGGTTAGAGAACGATAAAATAGCGTGTACGAAAAGATTAATCCACTTTCTACTCAAATGGAAATTTTAGCTCCTATAAGTATGCTATAAAAACTGAAATTAACATACACCCCTTTAAGTATGCTACACAAATAAAAATTTACTTATTTTTACTGAATATGGGCCAACCCGAAAATATTCACAGCTTATAATCAGATAATTTACTTAACTCTTACTACAACTTTTCAAATTCTCATGACACCAATCTAATTTACTACAACACTTTCATTCACTTAAGTACTCTAGCAACCACTTAGCGAACCAGCAGCCACTTATCGCAAATAAATCAACCAGAAAATAACGTCCACTTGCACAACCCCAATTCCCGCATTCATCAACACTTTTACTTTTCGTATAGTGGAAAAATATGAACAACTAAAAATAAAGAAGAATGCACTGCACAACAAAAGGTAAACCAAATTGGCTGCAAGTAAGGTTCCAATTACAGCCAATTGTAGTTGTAGTACAGCAGCAGTCGAGTGTTATTGCCTAAATTGCCAATTTTTGTTGTTAAAATGCAAAATTGTTACAAAAATGCTAATTCCTTTAATACGAATGAAATCAATCGCTTGTAGATTGTAGCATGTAGCTCGATCCTTGCAAGCAGTTAACTTTGTGAATGCAAATATTCTTGGATTCAGCTTACTATACGTAGGTACAAGCAACCAAGTTTTGTTCATTATACTGCAAAAAGGAAAGTGAATTGCACTCAGTGCCCTAAACGTATTGCAGTTAACAATGGACTGCAACAAATCCTGGGGCTGCCTTGCGAAAAATTCGATTCGTCTGGGATGCATCCAGGATGAGTCGCAAAAGAGCCAGCGACTAATGCCAGTTCTGACCAGTTAAAAGGGAGTGGACTGTTCATATTCCTTTAACAATGTCATTAGCAGAGACTTATTTTATTTATTTATACCCAAACGGATACAAGAAGACTAATCTCTTTTCCACCCAAACATATACTTTTAACTCCTATAAGTATGCTTCAAAAACTAAAAAATATGGAGGGACTTATGGTTTTAATTTATGCCCGAACGGGTACGAAAAGACTAATTCACTTTCTGCCCAAACTTGTACTTTTAACTCCTATGAGTATGCGACAAAAACTGAAATGTACCTACACGCCTATAAGTATGCTACACAAAAAAATTTTATTAACGCATCTATGTATATTGAACCATGGCCAACTGTACTAAGTGTATTTATCGCAGATAACAATTTTAAGAGAGTAGTCACAAAATTGTTTGTAACCTAATTTCTGAAGGCAGTGGACCACGAGTAATCCCTTCTTGTCTACGGCAGTACAATATCCATACCTTTCAACTAGTATAGCATACTTAAAGGGGCAGGCTTGTTAAACTATACTCGCTGCTACCCTTTGAAGTGACAGCATTTTTCTGACGTATTATAATGAAGATATAACTAATAAAAAAGTAAGCCTGTCCCAGAAAAATTTCCATGAAGCCACTGAACAAACTGGCACAAACATAACATATTTTTAGGCGCACAATTGCGGATATAAATTATATCGCCATATCTTCATTGAAATACGCCAGAAATCTGCTATCGTCTTAACAGGGAAGTAATGTTCTAAGCATTAACTTGCTATAGACTTTATTCAATCATAAATATTATAAAGCCTACTTTAAGGCGTATTTTCTGCATATCAACGGAATGGTAATAATTTTGTAAAAATTACAAAAAAAAATTATAAAAGTTACCAAAGTTATGAAAATCGACTACAATTATTTAAAAAATGGATGATTTTTTGTAAAAAAAAATTATGCAAGAAAAACCTCAAAAAAGATAACACTAACAATTTTTGTTCAAACTCTACTTCAGCACAAAAATTTCCAAAATTTCGCTTTACAAAGAGTCAAATGTTTTTCACCCAAATTATGGCGCACTCTAACCCTGACTACATATTAATCACGATGCTCAACGATGCCTTTACTTTATATTTCAAGCCACATCTTAAATCGTATGTATAAATGATTATCCTTCAACTTTAAAAAATTACTCACATAAACTCTACACGTCATGATTGCCCATACTCAGCCACAAGCAAGAGCAATGCCGTCATCAACAACCGATTTTTCGTGAACCTCATTTAACTACAGCTACAGCTCACTTGAAGAACTCATCACAAATATTTCGACACAATCCGCAGCTACTATAACACTCTTCGGATATTTCACTTGAAGCATGATGATCGACATGATTGGCTGCAAAGAAAACGCCAAAAAAAGAAAAAGAAAAGAAGAAAAAGAAAAGATGTTGAGATGTTAAAAAATCAGAGAATTCGTGTCGAAAATCTTTTAAGCAATTTTTCATGCAACAACAATTGCATACAACGTGACGCTCTACACACACACACACACACATATACATGCATGCATGTAAGGATATTTATTTATGTTTGTATGTGTGTGAGGATAAAAATTGCTGATAACAACTTGACTTGCAACATCTGTGGCAGCTGATGAAAGATAAAATTTGATGTTCAACAAAGTATTTATGGAGTTGAATAGTGAATGAAGAAGAAGAAGCAGTGCATTTTTCGCAAGAAATTTAATACGTTTATAAATTTGTTGTTGTTGTGGGCTTGTTTGCAAGGATTTAGTGATGATCGCAGTTAAGTAAACTGTTTTAAAGGTTTTCAAGCAATATTTATAGAAAAAAGTTGGAGTGGAAAGAAAGTTTTAAATTTTTTTTTTTTTTTTGGTTGAGGTAGGAAAATACTAAAGAAATTGCTAATCAAATCAATCGAAAAAATCTTAAAACTATTAAATATCTTTCTTTATCGACTTTGAACTCACGTTTCACTTTCCTAATTCAAAGAAAGTGTATACTAAGAATATATCAAAGAACTTTCTCATCGTCTTTAAGATCACTTTTATTTCATCCTAATTTTATCGAAAGTGTGATTTTTTTTCCTAATTGTCTGGCAAGTCGCACAATATTTTTAAAATAATCTATTCGTGATCCAACAAACTTTTTGTATAGTATTCTTGGCAAACAATAGCGCAAAACACCACTTTTAATTATCACAAAAAATATTTGACTGGTAAATTATTAACCTAATTTGAACCCTTTAGTGCTGCATAGAACCGATTAACCGCATTCAAGATTGGATTGCAAATGAAAACCCGACACCACAGCACCAAGACGGGGCTTCATGCAGACCTGTGAAATGATTATTAAATTTAATCATTGATAATTAAATTAAATTTTTTTGTTATTTTTGTAATAATTAATCGATTAGGATTAACTTTTGTGTTTGATTAATGAGTGTTTATTTAGCTGTCAAATTTAATCCTAGGATTAATCAAAATTTCAATGTGATTAAAATGTTTGATTAATTGCGATTAACGAAGATTAATAACAATTTAATATATAATTTTTTTTATTTATACAAAGAACACGAAATTGTAAAAAAATTTAATTTTAATTAATATTGAAATATTTAAAATGTGTTATTGAAAATTGAAATTTTGATTAATTTCATCAATCCTGGGATTAAATTTGAAAACGAAATAAATCCACATTAAATCTGATTAATCGAACACAAAATGTAATCTTAATCGATTGATTATTCCAAAACGTTCGATTATCATAATTAATCAATTTAATTAATACAGCAGTTTAATATAATTTACTTATAACTTTAATGCAGATTTAACAGGTCTGGTTTCATATTACTTAAGTAAAGATATGTTAGGGAAATGTTATATACATCGCACTATAACCTTTGAGGTTCCCCCGGGGTAAAACCCTAACTCAATTGAAGCGGTTCCTGGAATTCTCGAAATTGCGCATCACTAATAACTGACAAAGAAGCTAGAAAGCTTATCTATTTGAATGTGCGTATGTTGCAGCTAACACGCATTTGTTAAAGAACAGCATAGGATGCGCGCTCAACATAAACTGAATTCTTTAGGTGACGAGTTGCAAAAGAAGATAGTTTTGTATATGAAAGTGAGTATTCGAGGATGGTTTCGGGATGAATCGTCAAGGAGGATGCGAATAATTTTCATCACTTTGTATGGCTTGAACTATTCACATATATACCCGAACGGGAACTAGAGAACCAATCCACTTGCTATCTGAACCGGTGCTTTTAACTCCTATAAGTATGCCACAAAAACTGAAATTGACTTACACGCCTACAAGTATGCTACGCAAATAAAAATTCACTTATGCCAACTTAAAACTAAAGGGACTACCCTCGTCTCTCTCTCTTTAGAGATTAGTCACAGGATTTTTTGCAGAAAATTTTCCTTCTCATCAGAAAGTCCGTAAAAGTGTAGTCATTATTAAATCGGAAACTAAAGTATATGTTAGATTTATTTATTCAAAAAGGGATAATACTTGCTTGAGTAGTTTGAAGTGGTTCTCCTAATACATCATGCTTTAAGTGTTATAGCTAGAGATCGGATTAAAATAACAAAATAAAACGCCTAAAAATATGCACTTTTATATTTATGAGTAAAGTCAGCAGGCTGCATAGAAAAACATACTTTCAGGCGTACGTGTGTGTTTTTATATAAATCTGATCTCTAATTATAATATAACTGAGTATCGAGAATATTACAATAGTTAGACTTGATATAACCTCAACTGTGTTGTTATCGCTTCTTGTTATAGAATTTTGTCAGCTCACAGTGACTCAATTTCGTTACGAGCTTTATGCCTAAAACCCCACTTAGAAGCTTGAGCTTTTGCAACCGCATCAACAAAAGAATTCAGCTTTCAAACATAGCAAATTTTAAAAGCTTCCACACACATACAAACTCTATTTGTATTTCAGCACACTAGCTGACTTTTTGCATTTCACACACACATACAATTCTTTGGTTGATATAAATCACATGAATTTATTATGATGACGGTATAAATCTCACAGCAAATACAAAAACACGGACACAAAAAAACAAAAAAAGCAACAAGAAAGAGGTACAAAATGAATATGAAAAATGTATGGAGAAAGGGTGAAAATAGAAAAATAGAAAGTCACAAGGAATGTGATGATATGAACTCAACAAAAACGTCGTACAAATAGGCAGCGCAGTGCGTTTGAGTTTGACAGTCCTAAAGCATATAATATTACTGGAATCTCAACTTTGCTGTTTGGAAGCAAATGTTTTGAATAGCTTACCCCTTGTATACGCACAGATATTCCTAAATACATACATACATACATGCAGCACCCCTCGGGATATGCAATGAAAAAGTGCATACGGGGAATATTTGTTTAGCACTCGAGCGCCACTAAGTGAACTGCTGTAGCGCTTAAACAGAATATAGAAAAACAAAAATAACGAAACAAAAAACAAAAAAAAAATCAAAGCAAAAACAAATATATGCAATTTTCCAATTCAAAAGAGGAGGCCTCTGTTGTGTACTCTTGCGCCGGAATGTATGCAATACCGCCAAGTGACACTGAGTGCATCAGTTTCATACGCCGCTTGTGCACCAAAGTGTATGCATAAAAGAGCCACTCATATTTGTGCGTAAAGCAATTGTTTGTCTGTTTGCTTGTTTTAGTTTTTGATTTTGTATGGACTGAAGCACAATGCAACTGTCGACCGGCTACCGGTTTCTGAACATTTCACATGCGCCTGCTGAAACAACAACGGCTGTTGAGGCGCATCCGCTTTGTTGTCTATTTTTTTTTTTTTGTTGCTTTTTTTTTGTAGGTTTTAAAACATTTTCGGCTTTCGCTTTAGATTTTGCTTAGGGCTTGATGATAGCCGTAGCACTTAGTTTGCTTTATTGTCATTTTTGTTTTTATTTTCTTTGGTTATGAATTTTCATTTCTGTTGTTGTCAATGTAGAAAATTGGCTTTATTTGTGCTGAATGTGAATTTTAGCACTTCTCGAATTGACACTCTTGCATATTCTCCAGCCCATCATACATATTTGCCTTTGACTCTCGATACATAAAAAGGTAGAACCCAGCATTTTAGAAGAACCTCAGAAAGTACTTGTGCTCAAGTGATGGCTAACTATCAGCTTGAACGGAACATGCTTTATACATATAAGGAAAATATACATATTCAGCTTGATCTTTCTTCACTAATGATATGATGTTATGTGATGAGACGTGCCTATGATGTGTCATGTATTGAACAAGAAAAATTAAATGAATAATGCGACATTTATGTATGTATGTATATTAAATTTAATGTAATATCCATTAACGTCTTGCTCAACTTGAAGAATATTTAGAAATTATTAGAAAATAATAATTGTGAGCATTAATACCATTACCATACCATTACCATACCATAACCATACCATTACCATACCATTACCATACCATTACCATACCATTACCATACCATTACCATACCATTACCATACCATTACCATACCATTACCATACCATTACCATACCATTACCATACCATTACCATACCATTACCATACCATTACCATACCATTACCATACCATTACCATACCATTACCATACCATTACCATACCATTACCATACCATTACCATACCATTACCATACCATTACCATACCATTACCATACCATTACCATACCATTACCATACCATTACCATACCATTACCATACCATTACCATACCATTACCATACCATTACCATACCATTACCATACCATTACCATACCATTACCATACTATTACCATACCATTACCATACCATTACCATACCATTACCATACTATTACCATATCATTACCATACCATAACCATACCATTACCATACCATTACCATACCATTACCATACCATTACCATACCATTACCATACCATTACCATACCATTACCATACCATTACCATACCATTACCATACCATTACCATACCATTACCATACCATTACCATACCATTACCATACCATTACCATACCATTACCATACCATTACCATACCATTACCATACCATTACCATACCATTACCATACCATTACCATACCATTACCATACTATTACCATACCATTACCATACCATTACCATACCATAACCATACCATTACCATACCATTACCATACCATTACCATACCATTACCATACCATTACCATACCATTACCATACCATTACCATACCATTACCATACCATTACCATACCATTACCATACCATTACCATACCATTACCATACCATTACCATACCATTACCATACCATTACCATACCATTACTATACCATTACCATGCTACACATTTTTTGGTTTCAACTGTTGTTCCGATAGTAAAATCACAAAATGCCCTACAGCGTCCACATCACATGATGGTGGACATTTCACTCAACATTTGAGGTTAAGTACAAAAATTTGTTTTTAAAGTTTAACCAATACAAAAAGCGCTACCGTTTTCAGTGCCAAATTTTGGTTGTTGTTGTTATTGCGTATTGTTTAAACTGTGAATTTACCTGACGCATACTACGTCTGCATGTAACGCATGTAATATACTCGTTTGGGTAGGTAATAATGCCTCACAGCTGCCATAATTTCAAAGTGTTAATGCCACCCTTGAGGTGAACATCAACAACAAAATTAACTTTCCGGCTATAAAATTGTTATTCACCAAATTGTGTACCGGTGCATTGTGCAAACCGGTGCAAGTTAAACACACACGTGCATAGATCTATACACCAAACTATTTATTAGTCCGCGCTTTGTATGCATTACAAAGTCCATTGGCTGTGGACAAAAAAAGGGAACAAAAGAGTTGTTAACCGCGACATCCGACCGCTTGCAATGAACAAACATTTCCGGCAATGTTTTTGTTGATCACGACTCTATGTTGTTCGTTGCTTGCATTATTGTTGTTGTAAGTTGGTTATTTTAAGTTCGTGCCATTGTTTGTTGATGCTATTGTCAGGTATGTTGTGCTTCGAAATATGTTTTATATTTATAAACAATGATGGTTTTATGCAAAAGGTAAATCACTGGTTTTTGTTAATTGGTAGCCCACCTTTGTTATTAGGAAAATGCTATAAATTTAAAGAATTATAAAATACTTTCAGATAGCTGAAAAAATTCAAATGTTTCAAATTATTAAAATATATTGCGTAAAAATTCATTTGAAATATATATTTCTTTTAAATAAAACTTATTTATGAATATTCAAATAGTAAAGGATTATCTGTAATTTCAGTGTATTTTGATATGTTGATTTTTATTCATATGTGATGTGATGTGATGTCACTTGAAATATTTTCTAAACTACTTTAAAACTTATGCGATAAGATGTGATGTGTAGTTGTTGGGTAATATGACGATAGGTAGTTCTGTGCACTATGATATATCATGTGATTTTTCATAATTGATGATGTGATTTTCTTCGTAGAAATATCTACTCTGGGCCCTCACTCTGTAGCTCTATTCGAAAGGCTGTTCTACTCGAAAGCAGAAATCGATTCTAAAACACATCAGCACTCGGTAGTTCGTTAGAATTCACTTTAGAAAATATTCGTTAAGGGTGAGCAACACTGTTTCACAAATGTCAAACTTAAAGAAAAATACGAAAAGAAAACAAAAGCAAAACAAACCAAATTGAAAACATTACGATTTAAGAAGTTTTAATTTTACAAAATAAAAGGTAAATAGAATATATTGAAATTGATTCGGCAGCGCTATGGTTGGATGCAGATGAAAATACAGTGACGGAGCGAGTGCAGTTGCGCGTTATTAGGGATAATTCCAATATACTCAATATCAATGACAAATGGTAAAAATATTGATTAATTTCTAGACCGACTATGCCTAATTTATTTCGAATTATTCCTTTACAGCTTTGTACAAAACTTTAGGTTGAATAAGGACGCATTTCAGTATGTACTAAATGCAAATATCCCCGAGCTAAGTATTCCTCAACAGCGATTCCCCCAATTATTAAGCTCGCCGCTGCACTTAAATTATTAATACCGCACCATCATCTCAAACTGTCGAGGTTTCGTATTTGGTTGCTTAAATCTTTCAGCCCTGTAAACGATTTTTTGATGAGAAAAAGAGAAATATTTGATTTTACTCATAGGAATTTTTGTTGATTTTCGTTTGCTAAATTATTGTAGAATAGAATTTTCTAATATTCGACTATTTTGACATTTGTTTTCGAGACAGAGAGTGCCAAATTTTATACAAACGAAAGGGGAAAAATCAAATCCGAAGGGAACAAAATGGAACTCGAACAACGAATGTATTCTAATCGAAAATTCTCTACAGAGTACGAATCGCTCGAAAGCGAACGAAATTTCTTTAGAATAGAACTACAGAGTAAGGGCCCTACTATTCTCAAATAAATCTGATCATTTAAGGCTGTGATTTTTGGTATTAATGAGCGATGTGATGTGTCGGTATAAATAAACTAGATCATGTGATGTGATGTGCCGATCAATATCAATAGCTAGATCGTCTGATTTATTTTGGTGGCGGAGGAAGGAGCATTTTTCTCGTTTTGTATACCGTGTTATATACTTAGAATAAGTCCGATTATCCAGTAGATTGGGTCTGGCATCATCATGTGATGGGTTTTGATAATAGATGATGTGACATTTTTGTTTAAGTATGATGTCAGGTTGCTATTCTATAAATGTATATAACTTGTTTGTGATATAGAGTCATTTGGTTTGAATTGATATGGTATGATTTTTTGTTATATGATGTCATATCTAGCGTTTCGAAATGGATGGATGGTCAAATATTGAGCAGAATTTGAAATGGTTTTAAATATCGGAAGCTTAATATCCATACGAAATATTGATTAAATCGATGCTTTTTATAGCGATATCTTAGATTGTGATTAAATCAATGCTCGATAAACCACATCATGTGATTTGTTATGGTAGTGACTTTTTTTGAAGTAAGATATCATATCATTTGATATCACATGTTAGATATTTCTGTGTATTTAAATTTTACTGCTATATAAGTATGTGATTTAACATTTTATACCTGTAGATGCTGTGATTCCATATCACGTGATTTTCTGTGTTACATTCTAATGTTTTGTTATGTGATATCCATAAAATGTATAGCACCACTTAACTCTATGCATGTTTCCAACTCCCACCCCCTCTCTCACAACCTAGAAAAGTATGCTCCTCTTCAATAACGAGACGCCTACACATCCATCTGTACTTCAATTTGTAAAGTAATCAAATAAAATAAAAAAATTTTAACAAATTTCGAAATTAAAAAGTAAAATTTCGCCTTCTTGGGAAACTAATTTCCGTACTGCAAACGTAGGCAAAAGTCGTTTGCGGTTTTTTAATATGCAGCGTAGCCTTTTCGCTGTCTTCGCAGCCAACTTCCTTCCCTCCACTGTTTGCAAATCTTTCTTCTCTTTCTCCATCTCGGCAGCACTAACCGCAATTGAATTGAATTGCCGCCAAAAAAGTAGTACGTTAAAAATGTAGAGCTCCAAATGCGTCTGAAAATCTCTACTTGTGTATGAATATAATCCGCTGTACATATCGACATGTAAGTGACTTTAACCAAATTCCCGTCAAAGACAAAATGTTTCGCGCACTGACAGCAACAACATCGCCACTGTCAATGTATTACATTTTTCATTGGCTTCGGCAGTCAAATCTTTAACGGTTTTTTCGTTAATTTTATTTTTAAAATTTTCAACTTTTTACTTCGTTTTTGTTTTTTTTATTTTATTTTATTTTTTTTTATTGCATTTTAACTTGCATCAAAACAGCTTTTGCTGTCATTTTGCTTTTTCCGCTTTCCATTTCCCACTATTTTTGTTTGTTTTCATTTTCATTGCTTTTTGAGTATTTACGTCAAAATATGAGAATCCTTTTTACTTAAATTGGCTGCCATTTCATTGGTTTCATATTGCTTTAGCTGCCTTTTTATTGCAGTGTGCGCGCTTTTGTTGTTGCCAAATTTTCAGATATTTTTTTTTACACGAATTTCGCTGTTCTTTGCTGTAAGCAATTGCATGCGCTTCAATACATAAGCTCGTGTACATATACATATGTATGTATTTGTGAACTCAAGGAAATTGTATTAAATCAAGAAGAGAAGAATGCTTGGGCTTTGAGGCTCTTTGGGGAATAAGGCGTTGGATTGGTACTAGTTGCAAAGTGAATCCAAAAGACCTTTTTCTCAATTCTAATAAGAGCAGAGTGAAAAAAAAAATAAAAAAAAAACAAGTAAGGATGTCTAAGTTCGGGTGCACCGAACATTAAATACCCAGCGTTAGTTTTCAAAAAAAGGGGCCGTGGTTTTCATCCGATGTCGCCCATTTTAAAAACCAATCTATTAAGAGCCTAAACAATACCGTATTTGGGGGGCGCGACCACGCCCCTTGCTTATAAAGCTTTAACCGCTTACATGAGCCAAAAGTACTCAATCGTTCTTTTCAAGGGTTATACCATGTCCTATATATAACTTTGGAAAAGAAGGCGTGCCATGCCCATAACTTTTAACGTATTTTGTGAAATTTTTGATATACGGATATATGTGTCCGTTAATCAATATTTACATAATTTTAAAAAAGTGGGTGGTGGCACGCCCACGGATTTTATTATGTTGTTTGTCCCTATTTGAAGATCAGTTTGCATTGCAGATAGTTATGATACTTTCACAGTGGCTTGTTAATAGTGAAATGTTGATATTTTGTTTATTCACTTGTGGGCGGTGCAACGCCCATTTTCCAAAATATTACCAAAAAACCTTTAAACAACACTAATAACATCATCAAGTGAATGAGTGTACTAAATTGTATCATTATATCTTTATCAGTTAAACAGATATTGCATATTCCGGTTTCCTAACTCTCGTTTAGAGAACTTTAGTCCAAAAGTGGGCGTGGTCGTTCACCGATTTTTCTCATTTTCTGTGGTAGTACTCTACATAAACATAACATGCCTTGTACCTAGTTTCGTAAATCTATCTCACACCGTTCTGAAGTTATTAGCAGTCGAATTTGAAATTTGCGTGACTCATAAGTGGGCGGTGCCACGCCTACTTTCCAAACTTTTGCGAAAATAATGTAAACAATATAAAATTGATGTATGTACCAAATTATATTATTATAGCGGTATCAGTTAATTAGATATGGACTTTTCAATATTTCCACCTCCTTTCAATATAACTTTTATAAAAAAGTAGGCGTGGTCGAAAAGCGATTTCGTTTATTTTCTATAGCTGAATTTAACACAACAATAGTATGCCCTCTACAAAATTTCTTTATACTAGCACAAACTGTTCTGAAGTTATTGAGAGTCAAAATTTGAAAATTTCTCAAAATATATGTGGGCGGTGCCACGCCCCTTTTCCAAAAATTTGATAAAATCGGCCTTAGAACATCGAAATCAATATATATGGCAACTTTTATCATTGTATCTGCTTCTAATATTGAATTAACCCGTTTTGTACGTTTTTCGAAATTTTCGATATCGAAAAAGGGGGCGTGGTTATGGTCCGATTTCACCCATTTTCAATACCAATCTATTCTGAACCCAAATAAGTACGCATGCCGAATTTGGTGAAGATATCTCATTATTTGCTCAAGTTATCGTGTTAACGGACAGACGGACGGACAGACGGACGGACATGGCTCAATCAAATTTTTTTTCGATCCTGATCATATTGATATATGGAAGTCTATATCTATCTCGATTCCTTTATACCTGTACAACCAACCGTTATCCCAACAAAGTTATAATACCCTTGTACTAGTACTAGTACGCTGGGCAGGCGCGTATTCAGGGGGGGGGGGGGGGTTTCGGGGGTTCAAACCCCCCCGAAATTTCCGAAAATTAAATATCTGTACTAGAATAATTACTCTATTCACTTTTAAAACTTCTGTTAAGAAAATAGCATTAATAGAAATAATGAAAATACGAAAGAATAAAATTACATAAATAATATTTCACACTGAGAGAAGTTATTGGTAGTCCTAATCAATTATCAGCTACATAGCATGTTAATAACTGCAAGAGTGATTCGCACTCAAGTCTGTTGAAATTCAAATTAACTGCTTTTCGAGTTATGAATACAGCGGGCAAAAATAGTTATTGTAGTCACGGTTGTCATAAGTTTAATCAAAAAAATGACCACGAAGTTAAAACAAAAATACCAAAAATTACCAAGCAGTACACACAGTTAAAAGTAAAAGTCTGGTATGCTGTTAAAAAGAAAATGCTGAAGAAATATTGTCAATTATTTCTTGACCATGAAATTGTCATGAACAGCCAAGAAATTTTGACGTTCTGTTCTCCATGTTGAATAATTGCAACATTATATGAATTTCAATGTTATTTTATTATATTCTTTGTCTTTTTTTCCGAAACTTCAATTTTTCTCCATGAAATAAAGCGACAACTATTTATTTCTTGCCAAAGCCAGATTCGGGCAGGTCGCTTTTTTGTAAAAATTTTCCAGAAATTAGCAGTAGAAAAGTAGAAGAGATTCTGACACAAGAAATTTTTCTTAAGCTTTTCATGTGTCATTTTATATAGAGTTTTTGGATTTCTTTTGAACAGCGTAAAGCCCTAAAAAAGAAAAATATTTTCCAATCCCAAAGGAGGAACGACCAAGCACGTTCATTGATGCATTAAATAATTGTTCCGTGTCTTTTTTCCCTACGGTACATCGATATATAAAAAATGCTGCAAATCTTCCAGTTTCCGTTGCTCCTTCCGTACAGTCTTTCTCTTCCCTTCGAAGGTTAAAAACTTATCTAAGAAGTACAATGGGGCAGGAGAGGCTGGCTCTACTCAACATCCACTATACTTTTGAAGTAACTTCTGAACAAATTCTAAACAAAATTTCAAAACAAACAGGAAAAATAAATATTGTTTTGTACACGGCTAAAAGTTTTAGCCTAGATTTAAAAGTTTTTGGGGCTACATATACATTTCTTGAATTTTCAACAAAGTTCTTAACTTTGAGTTGCAGTATTTTTATTGTGTATTTACACATACTTTCATTCAAAAATAATGGAATTAGTCTAAAGAAGTTAATTTTACTGGAAATTCCAAAAACACCCTTTGAACGCAGATATACTGGTCTAGGTGTATGACCAAACCAATTTTGGTTTAGAATTAAATTTACGCCGGTTGTCATAGAAATGCGCGTAATAAAAATTATTTAAATTTTAAACCGAAAAAGTTGTTAACAATTTTTTATTTTTTTTTTTTTTAATGTTTGGACTCGAACCGACGTGCCTCAAATCAGTGCGCAATGCTCTACCTATCGAGCTAAGGCGCACTCATGAATTTTGTGCGAAAAGTACACATATTCGCTGTGTATACGACTTTTGTTGTATTTTTGTTTCTCCCAGTTAAGTTTTAAATCTAAACCGCAAAAAATTGAGAATTTTTGTGGATAATTGAAAGGTTTGGAATTTATTACCAAAAAGTTTTAAAAATTGTGTAAACCAATGAATGCTTTAAAATTTAGGCTCAAATTTTTAGCCGTGTAGAAAGAGAAAAATTTCAAATAAATAAAAATATAAATATGTGTGTATTTACAGGTAATTCTTATCCACTGACACTTTGGCCAAAACCCCCCCGAAATTTTTTTCTGGCTACGCGCCTGACGCTGGGTATAAAAATAATAAGTATAGTGTTATGTATATAAAAGTGCCAGGCGTATCACACACATTAGATAGTATAGAAACAAATTTTTTTTAATACTTAGATTTTTTTCAGTTTCTGTTCTTTCAATAGCAAGCTTAAAAATTTAGCTGAATTCTCCCCAAAATATGTCTTAATTGGAACTTTTCTTCAGTTAGCGGGTAAATAGGATGAAAAAATTGGTATGCTTTTCTGATATTACCGTAATGATTGGAAAATTTTTTAAAGAAGGAAAAATCAAAATTTTTTTTTTTTGGTTAAAAGAGAATCGACACCCGTATTACGAACTCGGAATGCGAATTTTGATTTGTCGGGTGAAATATTACAAATGGATGTATGGAGTTACTGCCATATGTGAAAATTTTGAAAGATCATATGAATATACATACATAGAAATTTAAAAAAAAAATAAAATTGTTGCTCAGTCAAATGTTCATACAAACTTTTTTTTTCGTTCTGAAAAATGATTACAAGATTCCAAAAAAAAAAACAAAGTTTTGGAGATCAATCTAATGGTCATATATATTTTATTTTTCATTTCGAAAAATTATAGCAAAATATCAAAAAAAAATTGTTTGGTCGGTCTAATGCTCGGTCTAATAAATATTTTCTTTCCACTCTGAAACATTATAGGAATATAATTTCCAAAAAAAAAAAATATTTTTTTGGTTAGTCTAATGTTCAAACATATTCTCCTATTCATTTCGAAAAATGATAACAGAATTTAAAAAAAAATATTTTTTAGGGATCAGTGTAATGACCATAAATACTTGAAAAACTTTGGTCAGTCTAATGATCATACATTGTTTCTTTTTCATTCAGAAAAATGATAACACAATTTAAAAAAAAACAATTTTTTTTAGTAATTAGTCTTATGTTCATACATATGTACATATCTTCCTTTTCATTTCGAAAAGTAATAACACAATTTCTTAAAAAAAAAATTGTTATGATCAGTCAAATGTCATTCTGAAAAATCATATGAATATAATTTAAAAACAAAATGTTTTCTTTTTTCATTCTGAAATATGACACCAAAAATTCTAAAAAAAAATGGTTGGAGAACAGTCTAATGTTCATGCATATTTTCCTTTTTATTTCAAAAAATAATAACACAATATCAAAAAAAAAAAAATTGTTTTTAGGGATCAGTTTAATGGTTGTAAATATTTTTTTTTTTTTTCATTTTGAGGTTAATCAATTCACATTGTGAGCCAATTTGGTGCATGATGAATGTAATTATTAGTTTGTTTTTATGATTTTGAATAAATAAAAAAGTTCAAGTCTGATCTCGGTAAGGTTCAATTTCTTCTTAACCTTCATAAGTTCTTCAAAATTAACGACGTTACAGTTCTTCGGGTCAAATTTGACCCCTGTACTAAATACATGGTATACAACTGATTTAACACACTACATTGTTTTAGAAAATTTCACATTCTATATTTAGGTAAAAAAAAAATTATTTTTCTAACGGTATTTAAGTACTGAAGTTTTTTTATTATTACTTATATACAGCGTATGTGGTAATAATAAAATATGGATTACAGTAATTCCTATGAAAAATATATTCATGTTAAATTTCAATCTTATTCATGTTTTTAATTACTGCATTGTGTACATAAAATAATCGTTTTAGAATGCTCCTTGCATACAAATTTATCACAAGTACTACAGATCAATGCCGTTTTATTTTCTGAGTTCTTACACAGTTGACATCGCCGCCGTTTTGCTGAATATTTGTCTGGTCTTCCTTCCGATGTTGTAGAAGTAGACGGCTGTTGATCCACATTCTGAATTATCTTTACGATTTCCCGTGAAAAATTAGCCCTTGGTAAAGTTTTCCGTTGCTTTATATAAGGTTCAGTAAGCTGCAGTCCTAGATTTTCCAAGAAGTGTCGGCGTTTGGAAAGACAGTTTTCGTTGAAGCTGTTATTCACAGATGTAAATAAAACAAAAGCATTATACGCTGATATGTCTATCATATTGCTAAATACAACTTGGGGCCATCGATTTGTCTTTCTTTTGCAAGTATAACCGGACACAACTTTATCTAGCGTATCTACACCTCCTTTACATTTGTTGTAATCCAATATTATCTGGGGCTTTTTGTCTTCGCGATTACTTACTTCTGGGCTATGATGCAAAGTGCTAAGTAGAAACACTGCTTTGTTTTTTTTTGGGATGTAAGATACCAAGGTAGTGTCCTCCGTAAAGCAAAATGTCGAAGAATATCTAGGTACTCCTTTAGTTGCTAATAACACTGATGGTAACTCAGGCTTATTTTTACGAATGGTTCCAACTAAAGTTATGTGTTTTTCCAGTAGTTTTTGTCCAAGCTGATAAGATGTGAAAAAATTGTCTGCAGTCACATTGTGGCCTTTCAGTCCAGCTGTCAAATCAAGAACTACACGCATTCCTTGGTTTCTTTCGGGCATTGCTCCAATATCTTTGCCTGTATATGGTTGTATATTCCAGGCATAACTTGTAACCGCATCACAAATAACCCAAAATTTGATCCCATATTTTGCTGGTTTTGATGGAATATATTGCCGGAATGGGCATCTTCCTCTAAATGCTACCAGCTGTTCATCGATTGTAACATCCTGCGAAGGGTTGTAAAATTTAGGCAGTAAATCAACCCATTGATTCCAAAGTTCACGTATCGGTGCAAACTTGTCTACCATTCGTCGGTGGCTTCGAGTAACTCTATTATCAAATCTTATTACTTTTGAGATCAGTTTGAACCTTTTCAATGGCATGACTGCTCCAAATATGGGCCTTCCCCTTTCAGAGTGCCATAAACTTTCAGTACTTTCATTATTTGACCTATATACGCCAGCTAACAAAAGTAATCCAAAAAATGCGAACATTTCAGTGTCGTCGATGTCAGTCCAATCGTTGCCGAAAATACGTTTTCCTTCAATATTTGTGCATCTCAATATGGTTGTCATCACGGGAGCTGGGAAGAATAATATAAAACTTGATTTCTCTTCCTCAGTGATTCTCGAAGAGGCATAGCGAGTCACACCTGGAATCATGTTGATGACATTTTCTATGGGCGCTCTTCCATACCTACTAATACAAGGCACTTTGGAATATCTTATTAGTCCATTTTTTGACACGATTTGGTCAGTGGAAATATTTTCATCACCACTATCACTTGAAGTATCAGACGATTCAGCGTATTCAATGCTATCTTCACTCTCTGAACAAGATTCCTCTTCGTCTGATACTTCATTCACTATGGCCTCTATTTCACTATCTTTAATTCTTCGAGAAGACATTTTTCTCAACTTCCAAATCAAATAAACTTGCGCTTTCCGTTCCGTGTTTACCATACTACTGGTCAAAATGCAGGCACAACTTTCTAATTTACCCTCAAATCAATAATCTGGGGATTCCCCGATATAAATGTACAAAATGCAGTAAGAGGAAAAGAGACAACTATGTGTTCACAAACGTTTATTTTAAATTAGCCGACCTTAGAGAACACGATAATTTATCGATGAGAACGTTTTCAAAGGACAAAGTAGAGTAAACCGTTGCCCAACATCAGCGGAAAAATTTATGTTCACCTTTTTGACGTAAAGTTCCAGGTGTTTTGTGGAACGCAACTTCTCGTTGCGCTTCTGATATTGACCACTAATCAGCTGAGCCGTTAGTTCACAAGTAGTGTGCTTCAGAAAAGTGCCCAATATGATTGTTTAGCAAGGCATTCTGCCCAGATAAACAAATAATAATATTTTTGCAAAATGGGTCAAATTTGACCCTAAGAACGAATTTGTAAAAAATTATGTAGGTAGAGAATTTATAAATATATGAGCCCGAAATCATCAGTACCTCTTTGGGTTCGGAAATAAATAAAAGTCATACAATATCAGAAATGTTAACCACAAACTTTTCCCGGAAAAACGATTTTTTTCCTAAAATGGGTCAAATTTGACCCGAAGACCCTATGAAGGTTAAAGTAAAATAAATGAATTCCAACTATGTCTGTACTTTTCTCCAATTGAATGATTTAAGTTTTCCATCATTTATTCATTTTTCCTCATAAATATGCTCATAAGAGTATCCTTACGTATTTCTATTTGACTCATATCTATTCAATTCTATCAGCTGTGTAAGTATTTGTCTTAGATCTCACAATTTAAACAGATTTCATGCAGTTGCCACTAAAAGAAAACAAACAGTACTAGTTTCCATTTGTTTTCATTATTTAGAGAAATAAATAAACATTCATTCACATACAGTCAATAATGCAATTTAGAGGTTATTTGATACTTAACTCAAGACTCACCGCATTTCATATCAAGATTGCTTAATTTACAAATTTTCTTTAAAAAAAAAAAACTAATTGTTTTATGAGAAAATAAACTTTTTCTCATACCCTTGGCTTAGTTTTTGTTGTATAGAATTTTCTACCTTTCGGTCGATTTGTCATATATTTTCGAAATCGGGAATACCAAATTTTCTACAATCGAAATTGGGATGCATGAAATTGGAAGGGGACATAATGAAATTCGAACAACGAATGCGGTTTACTCGAAAGTTTCTTATAACGTAACAGGAAATTCGAATAAATTTTCTTTCGAATAGAACTACAGAGTACCGGAAATAGCGAAATTCCATTACATTGAAATTATCTGACTGAATTATAATGATTACAAATAATTCTAAGTAATCAAATTAATAATTAAGTAAAATTAAATAAATGTCAAATTACACTCATCAAGTAAAAGCTCATTCAAGCTTAAAACTTGCTTTGTTTATATGTATGTGCGATTGTACGCTATGTGCGGTTAATTACTTTCACGTAATATACATACGCCGCGTTCAGCTTGTTTTCGTTTACCATTTAGAGGTTGCTTCTCTACGCTTCAAAGAAATGTAAAATGACAAACACGAGCTTATGCTCCGCTATCCCAATGGTCAACACTGCAGTTGAACGCCATGAGATATGGAAGGCATACATCCGTACATGTTAGGGATGTGAATCCCGTATATTTAAAGTGCCCTCGTTTTGTTCAGGAATCAGAGATATGCTAATACACTGACAACCACTAATGAGTTGTCTAGCGTATGGTAAAATGTGTAAAATCATGCATACTTTTAGGCGCTTCTTGTTTTGTTTAAATTTTACATACTTTCCGTACAAAGCATTAGTGGATCGGATGAAAAATCGATCGCGTTACTTGAAAATTGTTAATTTTGTTCGAGAAGGTTAATCTTTTAAACGTGCCTAGATTGCCTAATCCTTTATGTGTATGCACACCTGCATACTTTTAGGCACTTTTTTTTTCTATATAAGTTCCATAAACTGCGCCTGGCACCAATGGATAAAAATCGGGATAGTTAGTGAGTAGCTCGTACCAAAGTAGATTATAAAAAGTTAGCAATTTTGTTTGGAGGACTTAAATTTTTCATCATGTTGAAATTGTTTCTCCGTTTAACTATGAGGTCTAATATTTTGCATACCTTAAGGCGCTTTTAGGTTTTTTTAATAATTCCACTAATGTGCGCTGGTGCTAGGAAAAATGTGCGATTGTTTGGAATCAGAGCTTTCACCACGGTTAAGCTTGGTTGATCGGGAGTTAGACTCTGACTTTTCACCTCAGCAGAGCTGGTAAGCCTTGGGTGGTAGGGAAAAAACTAGAAAATCTCTTAACAATTGGAAAAATTTTATAGAAAAATTCTAAAACTGAGATAAAAACAAACTAAGGGCTTATTTTATTTTGTTTGAGTTTTAAATAAAATAATTGTTTTTTATATATTTTAAGATTAGACTCAAACCATTTTTTCTCTATGCAGCATTATCTTTTGTAGAGTATTGAATACTTCGCGACTGTAGCATTAAATCCCGATTTGCTAAACTCCAAAACCATCTCATCCCCTAAAAAAACTGACACGAACCCAAATCACTTTTGAAAATTAAACTAAAACGGAGTTTAGTCTACAACGAAATGCATTCCAGTCCATGCCATCTCCGAATTTCGTCCTTCATATTTTGCTCTCTTTGCACACTTTTTAGCATAGAAAATTTCACTTCAACCAAATATTCGGCCACAACACTAATCATTCTTTCTGACAACGATTTTGGTCATTATTTGTTAACTTGTTTTTGTGTCGTACTATTGTTTTACGGTTTTTATCTTTGTTTTTGGTGCATAGTTTACGCTATTTATTTTGTTGTGCAGTAATTATGTATGGCAACATTGTTTTTGTTTTGTTAAACGTAATTCTTGTAGAGTTTGTCAGTTTTGTGTAATCGTTTATCAGTGTTGTTCATTTATAATTACATTGCAATTTACAATTATTGTTTTGTGGTTGTATAAACTTATATACTTACACACACACACACATACAAATACACTTGTTGGTCATATTTTATAGTTGCTCTTTGGTATTGTTTAAAATTTGTTACTTTTTAACGATGTGGTGATTACTTTTTGATGCATTGCTGTTACGAATTGGCTTATACTGTTGTATAAATGGTATAAATGTATGTGTGTGTATGTGTTGGTGCTACTGAACTATGATTTATCTTCCTGTTATCCTGTTAACTAGCACCCCTTGGCACGTCAGTTGCAATTTTCCAGCATTGTGCAGGTTGGTACTAAGTCTGTAAAGTTTGGCAGCATTTAACATGATTTATTCGTCTTTTATGTTGAGTCTCTTTATGACCGCAGACAGCGGAAATGTTTAGAAAATATGTTAGGCAAGTAATCAGTGGACATTTATTAGAGGTATAATAATGAAATTATTTTAATGGACGCGTATTTGAGGAAAATTACTCTAAATTATTTTAATTTAATTTAATTTAATTTAATTTAATTTAATTTAATTTAATTTAATTTAATTTAATTTAATTTAATTTAATTTAATTTAATTTAATTTAATTTAATTTAATTTAATTTAATTTAATTTAATTTAATTTAATTTAATTTAATTTAATTTAATTTAATTTAATTTAATTTAATTTAATTTAATTTAATTTAATTTAATTTAATTTAATTTAATTTAATTTAATTTAATTTAATTTAATTTAATTTAATTTAATTTAATTTAATTTAATTTAATTTAATTTAATTTAATTTAATTTAATTTAATTTAATTTAATTTAATTTAATTTAATTTAATTTAATTTAATTTAGTTTAATATAATTTAATTTAATTTATTCTAATTTAATTTAATTTAATTAAATTTAATTTAATTAAATTAAATTTAATTTAATTTAATTTAATTTAATTTAATTTAATTTAATTTAATTTAATTTAATTTAATTTAATTTAATTTAATTTAATTTAATTTAATTTAATTTAATTTAATTTAATTTAATTTAATTTAATTTAATTTAATTTAATTTAATTTAATTTAATTTAATTTAATTTAATTTAATTTAATTTAATTTAATTTAATTTAATTTAATTTAATTTAATTTAATTTAATTTAATTTAATTTAATTTAATTTAATTTAATTTAATTTAATTTAATTTAATTTAATTTAATTTAATTTAATTTAATTTAATTTAATTTAATTTGATTTGATTTAATTTAATTTAATTTAATTTAATTTAATTTAATTTAATTTAATTTAATTTAATTTAATTTAATTTAATTTAATTTAATTTAATTTAATTTAATTTAATTTAGTTTAATATAATTTAATTTAATTTAATTTAATTTAATTTATTCTAATTTAATTTAATTTAATTTAATTTAATTTAATTTAATTTAATTTAGTTTAATTTAATTTTATTTAATTTAATTTCATTTAATTTTATTTTAATTTGTGTTTGTTTTATTTTATTTTATTTTATTTTATTTTATTTTATTTTTTTTATTTTATTTTATTTTATTTCATTTTATTTTATTCAGTCTAATTTAATTTAATTCAATCCAATCTAATTTAATTTTTTTGAAATTTTGATGTATTAATTCAGTTGTTTATACAAGTGTACTTTATTTGCTAATTTTATTTTCGCATATGTGATAGAATTTATTTTTCTACAAATCTTGCCCAACTTATTTATTAAACCGAAACCTTTTTCAGATCAGAAAACTTTAACACATCTTTATTCCGAAATTGTCTATGCATGTTTATATCTACATATATCCTATACAAAAGTAATCCTGTTTGTTATAAGCGTTAGTGTATTTGTATAAAAATTGTTTTAAAAACATATCCGCATTCATATGTCACAATTTATTGTTCGCGATGCATTTTTTCCAATCATACCAACAACAATACAAATAGCGTATTGTTTGACACGCTTCACCTGCATCATTTACCAAAATTGTCTAGACATTTCCGAAAATTTGTTGCACCTGCTGTCAGTGGCGACAAACCGCCACAAAGTCAAAAACAAAAAATTAAATCACCAAGTTTGTTTGATAAATTGCGGCAATTTCTGGTTCAATGAACTTACAATAACTTTCATGTGAATGCATTTCATTTATATGGTAGCAATTCATTAGCATTTTTTCGCGTTGCATACTTTAGGGCATGCTAGTTATTTATAGGCTTAAAGTTTTTTTAACCGCCAAATGGTCATAATTTTTAAACCAATTTTTTTAGTTTTGCATGTGTAAACGTTACTTAAAACTATAAAAACTAAAAAAAAAATAAAACAAAAAAAAAAGGAAAGTTGTTTGTATAAAAAGAAGCCAAACTCAGATTACAACATAACTTTTACTTTATTGGTTGTAGTTTTGCTTGTTTTACAGTCAAAAAGTAGCAACTTGCAAACAGCACAAATCAACAGTTATGCCTGCAGTGCAGTGCGGCGGCTTTAATGTGTGTGAATTTGAATTGCATTCATTATAGTTTTTGCCATATGCGCGTTGTATAAATCATTTATAGCGCCGGTAAATATGCAACGCGAAAATAATTTAAATTTTTGCAATACATAGTGGAATTTTTGTTTTTTCCACTTTTTCGCAGTTGATATGCATATGTACATATGTATGCATGTATAAATAAATTTAATTTTTTTTTTTTAATTTTATATAAAATTTTTTACTTTCCCTTAGCGCCCTAGGAGTGTATGTGAGTTATGTAATATATTATTAACATTATTAATACGCTGTAAATCAACAAATAAAAGCATTTTAATAACGAAAGTGTGCATACATACATACATACTAGTGTATTCATGCTAGTGCAGCTATGTTAAAGTTGAGGTCAGGTGTTTATGCATTTTGTGCCGTTGATTGGAAATCCACAGCCAATACCGCCATAACCACGCACCAGCAGCAGCCACACATGGCGTATGAGTGACATTCAATTTCATGGAAATTAAATTTTTACATGGCAGCCGCATAGAGTTGCTTGACAATATGTAAAAGTATTGAAATTTTTTGCATAAAATTTTATATGGCAATGGGCATTTCCTGCGGGACGGACCTTACTTTTAGTGATATAAAAATTTTTGCAGTTTGGAAATAATGCCCTCGCCTTAAGCAAATACAACTAAAATATTTGATAAATTTTAAAAAGAAAAATAAAAATTCTTTACCTTTATATTTCATACGCTATAAAATCCGGCCACGCTTTGCTGCATCCCAGGATTTATAATACACTGAATCCGATTTTAATCATTATAGTACTCACATATGAATGTCCGAAACCGTTAAGATATGAAACTTAATCATATCGGTTATTGAAGCTTTCACTAACATTTTTAGTTTAACACTTGCAAATATCATAACCATAAATTTAACCATTGACATAACCATAACCATACCCACAAACTGTAAAAACTAGGCTAATAACCATAACAAAATCCGTAATGTAGCATTACAAACAACATAATAACCATAACAGTATCCGTAACCATAACCATCACCATAACCATAGCCATAACCATACCCGTAAGAAAATAACATAAAGCTGAGCTTATAACCAGACCGAAATCCGTAACGTAACATTACAACCAACATCATAATCACAACTTTATCCGCAACCGTAACGGTAACCATGGTTAACCACAACAACATAAGAACTAAACTTATAACCATAACATTAGCCATAACGTATCATAACAAATAAATTCATAACCAAATTACAGCCGTACCCGTAACCATTGCCATAACCATAACCATAACAATAGCGGGAACATAGCAAGAAAAACCACAACCTTACCCGTACGCAATTACATAACCCTAACTCTTTCCAACACTTTAGCAAAAACCAGAACCGTAAGTATTGTTAGACCGTATCCATTAATAACGATATGCCATTAATCGATAATCGTAACCATAGTCATAACCACAACCGTAATAGTAACGTTAAAGGTAAAGTGAATGATACTATAGCCTTCACCTTAAACTTGCCGTAGCCCCGACTAAATATTCTTGTATAGTTTAATCTTTTTGCAGTTAGAGTGACTGTGGCTACTCCCTTCCTTCAATGATTGTCAGTAAATGAGTTTCAGCTTTCTCTTCTATCTTTCCTTTGCCCTTTTATTTTCGCTCTCCATTTTTGTTGACGTTCGTTGGGAAATGCCCTTTTAGAATAATTTTACTACTGTCATAATTGCACCAAAAAGTTTTTGATGTTATATTATTTTTTTATGTGTAAAGTTGTAGATTTTTCAACAAAAATATTTTAAGGATTTCAAATGCTGGGAAATATAAAAAGCTTCAATATAATCAATGTACATACATATGTATATTCATTCCAGTACGCAATGTTTTCACCTTCTTACTCAATAAATGCAGAAGCTAATGATTGGAACATAATAAGTCTTAATAAAAAATTATTTCAAACATTTATAGATTTCTATAAAGTCCTTAGTGCTGGAGAACAGAACTGACATGCAGTTTTTTGAATGAATATTTTTTGAAAGGCTATAAATGGTATGACGAAAAAGAATTTCAAATATTTTCACATAACATCCCTTCATTTCTACAAACACAAAGTGGAGAGTGCTGTCACTTAAGATAATCACGAAGACTTTACATACGAATTTAAGTTCGAAAGCAAGCAAAAAATGTGCTCTGGAATATTTAGTCATAATCGCTTGAAGGACCTTTGCTGCCTTTCAACTCTGGCATATGCATATGAGTAGATATATACCCAGCAGTGAAACGGATTTTAGAACTAAGAACGAGCTACTAGTCCGAAAAACACCGTTTTCGAAAGTGTCAATAACAGTTCTGGAGCAACTGGATTGTTCAAGGTTTTAAAAGCACTGTTTGAACTGTTACTTTGACATTTTCTACATCAATGCTGGAACTTCTGATCAAATATCAATTATTTATATGGGAAAAATATATAGGCAGCTGCCCAGTTGGATTCAGTATTATCTAATACTAGTTTTAAAATAATTCAGACCTAACCTTTTTGTCCACAGGGTTTATAGGAGTTTACGTCTAAATGTATATATCATTCACATGCAATTTGCATATATTCATTGGTTTGCATACATTTACTGTCCTGATTTTGAAAACTACACACGCTTCAATTACCCTTAACTTATTGCTGATGGCTTAGTCTGTAACCCCAATGAGGAGAGGGAAAATGAGGAAAACCAAACACATACATGCTTATACACACACACAAAGCTTAAGCTTAGTGCATTTATGCGTTCATATAGAAATTTTTGCTTGCATTGGCATAAAGGAGAAAAATGGCACTGATGTCAGCTAATTGAATTGGCATAGAGCGAGTGAATATATTTGGCACATTCATATAACTATATGTACATATGTATGAGTGTGGCATGTGTGTGTAAGAAAATTGTGCAAATAAACTGAATCAAAATAAAATTCGCCCTGTTATGTAAAATTTAAAAATTTTTAATTTAATTTAATTTAATTTAATTTAATTTAATTTAATTTAATTTAATTTAATTTAATTTAATTTAATTTAATTTAATTTAATTTAATTTAATTTAATTTAATTTAATTTAATTTAATTTAATTTAATTTAATTTAATTTAATTTAATTTAATTTAATTTAATTTAATTTAATTTAATTTAATTTAATTTAATTTAATTTAATTTAATTTAATTTAATTTAATTTTATTTTATTTTATTTTATTTTATTTCATTTCATTTTATTTTATTTTATTCTGTTTTATTTTGTTTTATTTTATTTTATTTTATTTTATTTTATTTTATTTTATTTTATTTTATTTTATTTTATTTTATTTTATTTTATTTTATTTTATTTTATTTTATTTTATTTTATTTTATTTTATTTTATTTTATTTTATTTTATTTTATTTTATTTTATTTTATTTTATTTTATTTTATTTTATTTTATTTTATTTTATTTTATTTTATTTTATTTTATTTTATTTTATTTTATTTTATTTTATTTTATTTTATTTTATTTTATTTTATTTTATTTTATTTTATTTTATTTTATTTTATTTTATTTTATTTTATTTTATTTTATTTTATTTTATTTTATTTTATTTTATTTTATTTTATTTTATTTTATTTTATTTTATTTTATTTTATTTTATTTTATTTTATTTTATTTTATTTTATTTTATTTTATTTTATTTTATTTTATTTTATTTTAGTTTATTTTATTTTATTTTATTTTATTTTATTTTATTTTATTTTATTTTATTTTATTTTATTTTATTTTATTTTATTTTATTTTATTTTATTTTATTTTATTTTATTTTATTTTATTTTATTTTATTTTATTTTATTTTATTTTATTTTATTTTATTTTATTTTATTTTATTTCATTTTATTTTATTTTATTTTATTTTATTTTATTTTATTTTATTTTATTGTATTTTATTTTATTTTATTTTATTTTATTTTATTTTATTTTATTTTATTTTATTTTATTTCATTTTATTTTATTTTATTCTATTTTATTTTGTTTTATTTTATTTTATTTTTATTTCATTTTAGATATGTATATAAACCTAGTACCCTCTAAAAGCATGTCTTTTGTAATTATTTATTTTTGATCAGTTCTTTAATCGCAAAAACTAAAAAATTCATCTAAATTATATTTCTTAAACTAATTGCAACAAACAAATCAAAGCACAGACCATTTTAGGAATACTTTTACTCTTTGCGAAACGGTAGTTCATGTTGAGTTCTTCTTCTGGTAGTACAGTTGTGCGCTCAAGCATTTGATGATCTCAATTTAGACGTGCGACCCAAATCGATGATATGACGTTTTTGAAAAGATTCCAAACGGCCAGAAGCACGGTCTGTAAAAATGCGCGAGCCAAATAAATCTTCGCGATTTTCTTGTTTCGCACTGAGACGAGCCCTGTTCTCGGCTTTTAAACGCGTTGGATAGCCAAATACATAGTTAGAAAGTGAATCTACTGGCCTTTTGGGTTTCTTAAAACCAAGTTTATGGTGCTGTGAATGCGAAGATCCGACCCCAGGTTGCTTCTGTAGACGACGAGAAGATCCTTTGCCATCATTAACATCAGTCTGTTGGTATTGTGATTGTGAAGATCTATTGCGATCATCAAGATTAGTCGGTTGGTATTGTGAATGTGAAGATCTATTGCGATCATCAAGATCAGTCTGTTGGTATTGTGAACGTGAAGATCTATTACGATCATCAAGATCAGTCTGTTGGTATTGTGAACGTGAAGATCTATTGCGATCATTAAGGTCAGATCTATTAAGATCATCACCCTGCTGATGATGTGAAGTAGAATGTCCATTAGAAGAATTAAAATCATGCTGCTGGTGCTGTGAACCAGAAGGTCCATTGGAATCATTAAAATCTCGCTGCTGGTGCTGTGAACCAGAAGGTCCATTGGAGTCATGTAAATCGTGCTGCTGCTGCTGCTGCTTAGAGCCAGACGCTCCAGTGGAATCATCAAAATCACGCTGATGATGCTGTGAACTATGGGATCCATCAGCATCAGTAAAATCATGATGACGTTGGTGTGTTGGTCGAAAGCCATCGGTTTCATTGTGATCAAATTCGCTTCGCAAAACCTCTGACGAACCATTCGCATCACTAAAATCACGCTGCTGCGACGGCCGCTGAGAAGATACATTGCCATCTGTAGAACCCAATTGAGGCTGGTATTGAGCTTGAAAGCTATCGGTTTCATCAAGATAATTTTCACTACGTATTACCTCTGAATTTTGTCCAGAAATTCCTCTCATGCGACGTGCACTAAATCGTTTGCGTTGTGGGCTTAACCTACGTGGTTTTGATGTTCGGCTATGACCACGTCGTTTATGACGCCTAGAACCGAAGAAGGCGCGATATTCTTCAATGGCATGCGGCGTAGTTATCTCCTGCTGCTGCTGTGGCATTTGTGTTGGCATTGGCTCTAAGGTACCCATTTCTGTTTGCACCATACCACCGCCAACTGTCGCATACAATTTGTTGAAATCATTCAAAAGATTTTTATCAAACAAATCGCGCCGTTCACAGCTACCAATATTTTTACGACTCAACAAACGTAATTTCAATGCATCCAAATGTTCGCCATGTGCCGATTTCTTGCATGTCGGTGGATAATAGCCAGCTATGACAAATTTGGGATAATAAGTAAAGGGTACGCCTACGAAGTCTGCATAGCTATCGCAAGCTTCAATTGGTGCGCATTCTTCCAATGCGGCCAACAAGCGAGGCGAAAAAATTGGCGTTTCCATGAGATGTCGCAAATGATCGTGACTCTTGCAGATGGTTTGTTTGTGGTGCTCTTCGCTTTGCCTTTCGCCTCTTCTACCACGCATGCGACTAGATTTCGATGTGGGCGAAGTATTCTTGTAGAGATCGGATATACTTTTATTTTGCATTTTCAAGTAATATCCGGATATTTTTTTGAGTTTTATTTCATTGTCATCCGAGCTTTGCTTAAATGGCACACCACCAAGGGAGTGACTACGACATGTGCGCCGACAACAGCAGGGACATGTCGTCCAACAGCAATGACAGCAACAACTTGCAGTGCTGCATGGTTCACATCGGCAAATTGCTGTGCAACTGACGCAACGTCGTGGATAGCATGGCCCACAATAACAGCAACTTCGGTGGCAGTGGTCACACATTTTTTATGTATTTTTTTTTATTTTTTTGCTTTTAATGAAAAACAAGTTTTTAGTACTTAAAATTTTGGAGAATTTGAATTAGAATGACAGCTGCTTAGGAATCGTTTACACAGTTTTGTAAATTTTGAATATTTTTTTTTAACAATTTCGGTTTTGGATTAGGGGAAAAGTTAACGATGATTTTTGTTGTCCATTAAAGCTCTCTAGCAGCGCCATCTGGTTTTCAAATTACATTTCTGTCACTTAGATAAAAAAGTACTCAATCGCAGACAAAAGATTTCCAGTGCACTTCAAACAATGCCTTTTAAAAGGTTTTCATTAGTCCAATCTGTGCTTTCAAAACTGTTTTACTCAAATCGCAGTCAAATAACCGTTTATAACAGTTTGAATGACTTTTTTTACCATCAAAACCGGAAGCTTTTACTACTAATGATAAGCAGAAGTATCGTTGGACCTACAACTGTGAAATATATTTTGTAAAGTAACGCTTCAAAGCTGGCTCAAAAAGCACTTTATTATCGACCGTTGAAAAGAGTTTTGACGACCAATGAAACGAACACCTATCAAAGATTTTTGAGTGCACTTCAAACAGTGCATTTTAAAATCGTTGTCTTACTCAAACCAAAGCTTTCAAAACTGTTGAACTAAAATTGTAGTCAAATAAACTTTCAGAACAGTTTTATGGGCTTATTTTTACAACTAAAATTGTAAGATTTGAGTATCACTCATAAGAACAACTATTAGTTAACTTACGTTGGACTTAAAACTGTGTCTCAACTTGTAATACATTTTGCATACTAAGGCTTGAACGCTGGCTCAAAAATCACTTTATTATCGACCGCAGCAAAAAGTTTTGAAGGACACTGAAACGAACAGCTATCAAACATTTTCCAGTGCCCTTAAAACAGTGTCTTCCACAAGGTTGACTTCCTTCAACCTATGCTTTCAAAACTGTTGAACTGAAATTGTATCAAATAAACTTTCGGAAAAGTTTGAAGGGCTTCCTTTTACAACTAAAATCGGATGCTTTGACTACCACTGGTAAGCACAAGTATAACTTTTCCAAATTTTCAAATGATTTCAAATTTGAGTGAAGCAAATGCACTGGTTTTACAACAACAACGAGAATATCACTGATAACCACAACCATCAGTCAATTTTCGTTGGACGTCAAACTGTGAACGTAACAAAATTGATCTGTCCTTGAAATGAGATAAATTTTTCATGGGCACCTATCAAACCGAGCTCCAAAATCACTGTCTTATCGACCATTGAAAAGATATTTGAAGGAAACTGAAACAAAGGACTATCAAACATTTTCCAGTGCACTTAAAACTGAACCGAAACTGGCATCCAGATGCCTTCAAACTTCAAGTTTGAGTGTTAAGGACTAACACTTCTCAAAACCAGAACCTATTTTCCAGTGTTGTCAAAACTGTCACAACAATCTTATGAGTAAACCAAAGGCTGGCTGGACAAAATTTTGGAAATTCGAAATATTTATTTATAAATAGATATCGAAACATTATCCCATACAAAAAAAATAACAAAAATACAAATTTACATAAAAACTGTTAATCCAGCATCCCAAACACAATACGCTCCACAGCTATTCATCGACTACCACGCTTACCAGCTATATATCTTTTGACGGCTTTGGTGTCTATATTCATGTGACCTCTTTGATCATAGGGTATGCCAGTTGGATACTGAAATCTCCATTTTCCAGTATCCACCTTCGCTGAGTCAGAGCGTTTAAATGTTTTGCGCTTCTTATTCAAACGGATATTCAAAAGACTCTCGGTGCCAACTGCGATGTTCGAAAAAGTGCGCCTATAAGCTCCTCCATCTGTGTTACGTTGACCAGCGCCATCGCCAAAAAATCCCAAAAATTCTTTTTCCATTTCCAAATGTTTACGTCTGCGATGATGACTACGGTTATGACTTGCATGTGGAACAAGCACATCACTACCACCACCCACATTTGCATACAAGCTATTTAAGCTTTTGAGAAAGCTTTTATTCACGAGCGACGGAACCTTCAAATTACGTCCACTATCATTACAAATTGCATTAGCCAACATGTGCGCATAATCATCGTCGCACGCATTGCCATATGGATCGGAGCATGCTGACTTCGGGTAAAAGGCGAGCGGCACATCGGGCAGCGATTCATATGGATCGCAATAACATTTGTCGAATAGTTTTTGTTGCATCAGCAATTGTGCCATGCGATGATTCATGCAGGTGGGTTTGCTAGCCAATGCACCTAGCGGACCACCACATTTAGTTTGTGGTTCAATAACAATTTCGGCGCGTCGTGCAATTTTTTTTTTATTTCTTCTTTTTGCATCAACTTTTTCGGCCATGTAAGTGGCGCTGTTGAGATCTATCATGGATGTGGCTTTGGCGCGTGCGCGTTCTGCTCTACGCCAAAGTGGCGTGTCGAAGTGAGTTTCTCCATTTTTCCCATAAAATCCCGTTAAGCAGCGGCTGTAACATTTCCATTCATCATCTCTTCTCAAACTTGTTAGTAAGCAGCTCGTGCAATTGCGTGATAGCGTTGATTCGTTGCAATAACAACAAAAATTGCTGTAGTAACTTCTCGGATTGTTGCAACAGTGGCAACATGCGCTGGAGCAACTTTTATGCATTTTCGTATTTTTGTTATTTTTTTGTAGAATAATTTTGAAAATTTTGTATTGCGAAAATTTTAATTTTGTGTGAATTCCAAAGCTATGCAAATTTTGTTTTTAAATAAAGCCGAGAAGAAAATTTTGAGTGGCTTTCTAAAATTAAATTTGTTTATCATGCAAAATTTTTTTTATTTATTTTTTAAATGTCTTTGTAAATGTAATAAGATTTAGCTCAAACAGGGTGGAAATATATTTCCAGTACCTAAACAAGTTTAATAATACAAATTTTTAAAAATCTTTAAAAATCTGAAAAAGCAAAACAAACACGGAAATTGAAGGAACGAGAGAGCACTTCTGCTTAAACAACAACAAAATTGTTGTATTTTTTTAGAACATTTTGTTAAGGTATAAGCCATGTATCGCCTCTCTGTTGCTACAAAATCTTCCCCTCTGAAAGCACCCTCCAGACTCAACCTACAGCAAATGCAATAAATTTTCGAAAAAGCTGGAATTTTTTTTTTTTTTTTTAAATAAACTTCGAAATATTGTCTCACCCTAATTCTAAATTTAGCAACGTCCTCTCTTTTTATCTCCTGTCTCTATCTCTAGGTTTTCCTCTCATTATACATACCTTTTTCTACCGTCTGTCTCTGACACACCTCTCTTACCTCCTACTCTCTTACTCAGTCTTGCTTTCAATCTCATAACACATTCTCCCGTCTTAATTCATCTCTCTGTGAGCACCCTCCCGACTTGGACAGCAAATGCAATACATTTTCGGAGAATCCAGATTTTTTTTAATGGAATCTTAAATAATTTCCCCACCTCAATTTTAAATTTAGCTACGGTCCTCTTTTTATCGCCTCTGTTTTATCTTCTCTTTTTATCTCATCTCTCATACTTTCTCTGGTTTTCTGTCTCATTCTACGCCATTCTGACTTACCTCTCTCGCTCCTTTCTACTCTTCTCGTTAGTCTCGTTTTCTCTCTCATACCATACTCTATCCTCTATATTCATCTAATTTGAGGAAGAACCCAACAAACAACTTTCGTTTGACGCCTATGATAGATGGTCACATACCTGAGCTATCTAGGTGGACATTTAAGTCAACATCTCCGAAATTATATGAGATACTGATTTTACAACAAAGACTTAACTTGGACTTCTGATTCCTATTTCTCGGTTTCGGTCCTCACAAAAGTTACTCGATGGTTCCACCTCCTTGTTTTCCACTCAGCTTAAAGAGCTGGAAATATCTGGCAGCATTAGTGAACCCTAGTAGCTTAGAAGATAGTCTGGTGTCTACAATAGCACCTTTATAATAATAATTAATAATAATAATAATCGATTAGGATTAATGAGGACTAATGGCGAATTATTTATTAATCACAATTAATCAAAAAATTTTATCAGATTGAAATTTTGATTAAATTGGTAAATCCTAGGATTAAATTTGAAATCGAAATAAGTCCGGATTAGTCCCCATTAATCCAGCTCAAACATTTTCAGAAAAATTAATCAATTAGATTTAAATTTTGTGTTCGAAGATTTATTTATTTACGCAATTAATCAACAATTTTAATCAAACTGAAATTTTGGTTAATTTCATTAATCTTAGGATGAAATTTGAAAACGAAATAAATCCTCATTAATCAAACACAAAATACTTATCGATTAGTTTTTCTACAAATGTTTAATTATCATAATTAATCAAATATAACAAAAATAACAAAAAATGTTTTTTGATAATCAATGATTAAGATTAATAATCATTAATTAACATACCTACTATTAATACCAAAATAGTTGTAGCTAATTTGTGTTTGGCTTTCCACACTTCAATTAAAGTTTAAAAAAATTTAAAAATTAAATTATTTTATTTTACAAAAATTTCACAAGCAATTTATGTGATTCTTCCATTAGGCTCTAACACTTGCAGATCTCAAAGTGTCTACTGAATTTTACATTAATAAAAAAACAAAAATTTCAAAAATTCAATATGCACGCCAAAATCAGAAATGCTGCCATATCCTTAAAAATAATTTTATACAAAAATTTCTTGTATCTACAAAAAAAACAAAATCCAAAATAAGCTGACTGCCAGTTAAACTTAACGACGCTGCTTCGAATCAGGTGTATAGACACAATTATCCAAATAAATTCTATAATTCCGCGCAGAAGGCATGAACACTTTGGGCTTGTTTTTGTTGCACAACTTGCGCGTACACACTTCTTGTGGCAAATATTTCGTTTGCGTTTTGTGGTTGTTAATCGAAACTGCTTGCTTTTTAAATGTCACGCGTGTTGTTGTTTTTGCCTTACTAGCTGCATGCGTGGCTTTTGTTTTCTTTTTGTTATTTTCAGAGTGCAATTCCTTCGTCTTCAATGCTGGTTTTTGTGTTTGCGCTACTTTTACTTTGCTCGGTGTTTTTGTGCTATTTGTTGCTACATTTGCTACCTCCGCTTTTTTGTTGTTGTTTTTTGGATCTGTATGCTTTTTAATGCTGCTTGTTTTTTTACTTTGTTGTATTTTGTTTGTCTTATCACCGCCATAACATTTCTTGAAATAATTTTGAAACTCTTTACGTATCTCAGTTGTTGATAGCTTGCAGGTACATTTCGGTTTCGCTTCGTATCTCATACCATCACCACCCAAACTATTATATAGCTTATTCCAATTTTTTATAAATTTCTTGTCCACTGAAATATTTGTTGTACCAGATTCACTACGTTCAACTTGATGTTTCAATTTCTCTAATAATTCATTTTCAATATTTTGCAACTTTTCACTCGAATAACAGCCGTAAGGCGTATTCTCATTTCCTCCAACACAGCGTTGCTCATCATCCTTTTTCGAGTTCAATTTGAGTAATACAAACGCTAAGATGCTCTCATTGAGCGCTACCTTTTTGTCGAGTTCTTCCAACATTTCTTTTATACTTGTCATACTGCGTGTGTCCGTATTTAATTTTACTTTGCGATTTTTACGCTGCGTTGTTGTTGTTGTTCGCATGCGACCCCCAATCGTACTTGTCGAACTTGTGTTGATTATTTCCGATTGAGTTTGATTCACGCCCATACGTTTCATTTGTGCTGAGAAGCAATCGATTTTTATCGTTTTCCATAGTGGACTATCATCATTTCGGGTCGCACCCAAGCTACGTTCGTAGGTTTCGTAATCGTTTTTTCGTTCGCTTTCCCTTATCGTGTCTGAGTTAGCGTAACCACCAGCATGCCGTGCTGTGCTGTAACCATTGTAACCGCGATTCCACATCCAGTTGTTAAATGGCTGGTGACAAGGACATGTCTCACCGTAACCATAACCATATGCGCCAGTATTGTATAAAGACGATCCGTAATTGTGATTTGTATTAAAATAATCGTCCACACCTTGATCGTACATTTTTAATTTTTTTTTAATTTTTAAACTTAAATATTTAAATATTTTTTTAAATTATTTTACAGACGAAAACGTTATCGACATACTCTTACGAAAATTTTTTATAAATTGTGTCAATTCACGATTTTCATTTGAAAGTTGACAACGGGTGCTCTTCCAAAAAAAAAAACTCTCCACAGTTTGTAAGGTGGTGGAAAGCAGAACTGTTAAATAATGTTTATTAATCTTAATTATTGATAATCAATTAAAATTTTTTTTTTGTGATAATTGATTAATTAATAATGTTTATTAATCTTAATCATTGATAATCAAATTAAAACTTTGTTATTTTTGTAATAAATGATTAATTAATTATGATTATTAATCTTAATCATTGATAATCAAAATAAATTTTTTGTTATTTTTGTAATAATTCATTAATTATGATAATCGAAGATTTTTAGAATAATTAATCGATGAGGATTAAATTTTGTGTTCGATTAATGGGGATTTATTTCGTTTTCAAATTTAATCCTAGGATTAATCAAATTAATCAAAATTTCTTTACAATTAATCAAAATTTTTGATTAATTGCCATTAGCGAGGATTAATCAGTGTATGAGGAAAAAAAGTATATGGGCCACCACCACTCTTATTCAAGATCATATAATATATGGAATCAGGCTTATTTGGAACTCATAAACAAGCTCACAAAGTGCTTATAAAAATTCCTATTTAGGACTCCTTTCTGACTTATGTACGACTCCAAAGGCTTGGTGAGAATATATAATTTTGTTTTGGATGAATTTATAAAACAAAAAACACAAAATTGTAAAAATTTTTATTTCCAATTAATAAAGAAATATTTAAAATTTGTTATTAATCCTCGTTAGGATTAAATTTGAAAACAAAATACATCCTCATTAATCGAACCCAAAATTTGATCCTAATCGATTAATTATTCTAAAAATGTTCGACTATCATAATTAATCAATTAATATAATTTCTTTTTAAATTTTAATCCAGATTTCACAGGTCTGGTGGACAGAGGAAAATCGATATACCAAAGTATTGCATCGAGTGCATCACTCTCTCACTCACAATTGATTGCTTCTCTCACAATTGAGTTAGTAAACAATTTTTTTTATGATGCGCCATAAAAACTCACCACAATTTAGCGGCGGTCATGAGAAATTGATTCAAGCTAGTAAAAAGCTATATCTACATACAAAAATTCGTTTAAACATTGCCTACTTAAAGGCGCTTTTTAAGAAACCCCATTTAATTTTAAATAAAAAACTTCTTTCGCACTTTTATTTGAGCATAATTTTTTTCACAACAAAAAGCATACAATCGAAAAAAAACACATTTCTTAAAGCTACAAACATAGTTTAACAGCAGCGCTTGCTACTACTACTCTTCCTCGTCCTCTACCGGAGCCTTAGCTGGCTTTTTGCGTGAAGGACCACGTACACGTTGCGCTTTTTTAGTTTTTGGTTTCGGATTTTCCAATTCATCTAACTCGGCATCAGTCAAACGTCCTTTATACCAATCAGCGCTGCAAGAAAATATACAATTAGAAATAAGTTTCTCTTTCTCTCTCACAAACTACTCACCACTCTGCCACATTTCTTGACCAATCACAATGTTTTTTATCATCATCAAATACTTGTCCCAGTTTGCAACCATTGCGTCGTGGTATCTCACCATTGACGCAGACATAGAAGAATTGACAATCATCTGGATCGGCATAGCGTGGATGTGTTACTGCGACAGACTCATTTACTTTGGGACATGTGAATTCGAAGATATCCTGCGATTTGCAACCCTTTACGCCAACCTCATCGGGCCATGTGCAAATCCCGGTCTTTGGATTGAATACCAAACCCGCTGGACAGGTGATCATATTGAATTGTCCATCGACGCAGTAATAGAATTTATCGCATATACCTTCCGCTTCATGTCCGAAGTAACCATTTTTGCGCGGACAATGCTGAGAGGGTTGAGGTGTTTCTGTGGAGAAGATATCAACAATTATTGTAAAAATGCCAAAAAAAAAAATTTTTAGCGGCCGTCAAGTAAATCACTCTCACGGCAGTGAAGTACTCTAAAAATTCGGGGACTGTTTATGACCCTACAAAAACAACAATAAACACCGACAACGCAAGTGCCAAATGCAGTTCAAATTAACCCAGTCACCGGTAAAAAAAAATTTTGAGGGTAATGAAAAATATTAAATACTTTTAGGAGATTTCATATTATTTTAGATTTATGGGAAAAACATATTTTAGTTTTTGCTGCTTATTGCTGTTTTTGTTAGTGTTAATATATTTATAAAAATATTAGTTTGTAAAATTTTAAATCTGATTTTCCATATCTATGTGTTGGCATAATTTTAGGATGAGCTTTTAGCAAGCACTTAATTCGAACAAACATTGCATACATTTAGGCGCATTTTTTTTTTTATCAAAATTTAACGCCAAACATAAATAATTAAATGCTGTTTTAATTTTATTATTATTAATATTTTATTACTCCTTACAAAATTAAATTTTGCCTGCACCATAGCTACATTTTCTCTCTGCCATAACTCCGCACTACTAACCCATATTGCATAACAATTTTTGTTCTAATCACATAAGCTCCGCTAACCCATTGCATGGTACAATATAATAGCATAATTTCAGGCGCTTTTTACGTTTTTTACTGCAACATTATTTTATGTTGTTGTTATTTTATTATGTTGTTGTTGTTTTTGATATACAAGAAGTCCTCTCCATGCAGACGTTGTTATTGTTTTTGTGTTATTTCTCTAATAAATATTGTTGTTATTGTTGCTATTATATTGTTGTGCTTTTTTGTTGGCTTTGAAATTGCTGTCATATGCCCAGCACGCATCACTTTTGTGGCCGCTCTCTTCGATTCTTCGTTTTTTTTTTTTATTTTTTTTTTTTTTTTTTGTTGTGCTTTTATTTAATAGTTCACTCTCCTGCCATATGTTGGGGTCAATATGCTTAGTTACTATATATAAATATATATCTATATATATGTACATATACATCTGCGGTACATAGTTATTTAAAAGTTCGTTGTTTGCAGGCATTTTTCGTGATCCCCTTTTGTGCGCCTAAAAGTATGCTACGCTTTATTGCTTTTGAGCTTTTTACTACTCCTTTTTTAGTGCTGCATTGATGCGTAAAGTTCAAATACTTTTAAGCGTTAGTTTTTTTGTGTTTCTTTTTTGAGGTTTTTTTTATACCTTTCATGAACATGAAATGGTATTATAACTTTGGTCCGATGTTTGTAAGTATGAGAAGAAGAAGAGATAGACCCACTATTAAGTATACCGAAATGATCAGGGCGATGAGGCGAGTTGATTTAGCCATGTCCGTCTGTCCGTCCGTCTGTCCGTCTGTCTGTTTGAACGCAAACTAGTCCCTCAATTTTAGAGATATCTCGATGAAATTTGGTACGGAGCCGCCATTTGGCATTATATTAATCATTTGTCGGAACCAGTAAGATCGGACCAATACAACGCATAGCTCCCATACAATCGATTGTTCCGATAAATGGGTTTTGGCCTATAACTCTTGCAATCAAAAAGCTAGGCGAGCGAAATTTTGCAGGTTTAGTACGTATTATATTTGTAACCTGTGTAGTGAAAATCACTCAGATCGGACCAACAAAACATATAGCTCCCATATAATCGATAGTTTCGATAAATGGGTTTTGGGCTATAAATTTTGCAGTTAAGAAGCTAGGATCGTAAAATTTTGCAAAGTTGGTACTTATTATAAATGTGATGTGTATAATGAAAATCATACAGATCGGAGTAACATAACATATAGCTTCCATATAACCGATTGCTCCGATAAATGTGGTTTGGCCATGTAGGACACTTAAAAAAGATATGCGTATTCATGAAAGGTATAAAGCCTTCGGCACAGCCGAAGACAGCCCTTTCCTTACTTGTTTTTTTTTTGTTTTTGTTTAACATAAATTTTTTCGCTGTTGTCGCCTTTGTTATCATATTTATTTGATTGAGCTTGTTGTCTTTTAATTTGCAGCATTTTATTTTTACTGTACAGAGCAAAAAAGTGTTGTAAAAATAAAGTGGCGTTTTTTTAGTTCAGCTGTTGTGGTTTAAATTTGATTTTTTTTCACAAAAACATGTTGTGCTATAGCTCACAAGTGGACGCTTAAATTGTTGACGCTAATGGAAGTTTGTCGCAGCAATTTCTGGCCTTTTTTAGGCTCTGCAAATAGTTTTTATTGCTAAATTTAGATTTTCGATTGTCTAGAAATCGGCTACGTTTTAGTTATAAAAAGTGCGCCTAAAATTAGATTTAAATATTTGTAAACTTAGGCACGGTTTCAAAGAAATGTTTTCTTTTCGAGCTCAACCAGCTTGCTTAGTTCGATAAAGCAAAAGGTTTCGAAATCAGGAATAAAGGAGCTTACCGAAGTAATGGGGACAACACTTCTAAACTGGCGCAGACTAAGGTTTCATAGGTGCTTTCGCAATCAAGTGAGCTTTTATACAAGTAAAGCTGAAGAGCTTGAACTCAGTGGTACCTTCTTTTGCAAGAGCTGGAAATCTTTGGCGGGCAACTATTATTCCTGTCCTAGAAAGATTTTAACGCAGCTTTCCATAATGCGACTCCCATTGAGTCTGCGCCTAAAACCACACTAAAATACGCAAGCAACAGCTGTAGGGCAATATTAGCAAGTGAGTATCACCGGAGTCGTCGGAGTATCGTTAGAGGTGACTACCCCAATAGTAACGAACGTCTCTCGCGCAATGCTCTAGCCGATAAAGCGGCAGCCGCCGAAAGTAATTAATCGCCTCCTCACCACGTGTCGGGTCGGTCTCGACAGAGGAATAATTCGAAGTCCTCGGCTGAGATTGAAAACACAAGCAGAGGATTTTTCATTTTACGGTAGTTGTAGCTAGGTTCATGTCTTTAGTAACACTTATTTTTAACCTACATAAATATCCATCTATTATTAGTGTTTGATCTTAAACAATAATAAAAACTCTCTAAAATCCTTAACTTAAATATTTTCACAAAAGATAATTTGAGTTTGGCTTATGGTCATACATCCATACATTGAAGTGTTTGTTTTTAATAAACTTTCGCCTGAGTAAGGCAAGTACTTTGGTCATTATGCTTGACAAAACATGTTACCGCATAAAGTTATACAGAAAGTGTTGTTGTTGTTGTTTGTGTTTCTTTTGTTGTTGTTTTTTTCTTGTTTGCCATCGCCTTGCTATTTGGCTGTCATTGGTTGTGATGAACAACAAACTGTAAGTGACCACAATAGCCAAACCCTGCATACAAGGACAGGCGACTGCTGTTGCTGCATGCAAAACGAAATGAAAGTGACGCAATGTAAACAGACTATTAAGATGCACACGGGTGTACATAGCTATGCATGTATGTGTATGTGTGTGTCTTTAAGTTAAAAAGTACAAGCGTAAGTGCATATTACAGCTAGGACCTATGTATGTATGTGTTTTGTAAGTGAGAATGCGTGTGTGTATGTGCATTAATAAAGTTTTGTGCAAACAAAGTGAACACACACACACATGCATACATAGCACTATCGTGCACTGTAAATATTTATGTATGTTTGTTTGTATGAGTTGCATTGCTGTTTTACACTGCAAAAAATCGTGTGATGAATCTCTGAGCTGAGCGATCCCTTTAGTTACAGTTGGCTATAATTCAATTTGTGAAGCATACTTATAAGCGTGTAAGTAAGTTTAAGTTTTTATAGCATACTTTTAGGCGTTAAAATACCCATTTGGGTGAAAAGTGGATTAGGCGCTTTGTAACCCTTCGGGTCACTCTATGGAACATGCTCCAACAAATGTGAACAGTTCAACCCAATCCAAAATGTTCAGAACTAGCATTAGTCCCAACCTTCTTTACGAGTCGTCCCAGACTGTTCCAAGCCTAATCGCAGTTTTTGTAGTGTAGCTACTGTTGCTCATATGAGCTCTTACTTATGAACGTTCGTCCACTTACACCCTGTCATTGCTCATCTTGCTGTTGCATGCAATTTTAATTGAGTACTTAGTAGCAGCAGCAGCAGAAGATGTATGTAATACACTGGATTCTGCATGTCTATCGTAACTGTCTAAGCTAACTTGTTCGCAACAATTTTTTTACACACTTTGTGGTGCTTTGCTGTATGGGAGTTTTACTTTTATTTAGGTAAAGCCTGCAGCAGTGGTTGTTCAAGAATTTTGGGAAGGGGCTGCATTTCTTTTATTGACAGTGCCTGCGAAGTATGACTTTTTGATGCCGTAGTGGGGGGGTTTGGTCCCGAAACCCACCCCCCATTGGATGTGCCCCTGCTCTACTCACATTTTTAGCACAATTTTAAGCCAATTTTAACACTTAAAAATAAATTTTTTTACATTAGAACATTTTCTTATTTATGTAATTTTCAGCAAAAGAGTATTTAATTTTCTGAATATTTAATTTTTTTAATTTGTAAAGGACTCGTGCACGACTCGAGAAAAAAATTCATTAAAAATGTTTTGCTGAGTCAACGCTGCAGTCAACACTACTTTTTTCAATAGAATGCTTATTGTGTAACAATTTTTTGTGAACATTTTTTTTTTTTTTTTAAATATGGCGTCGGTAAAAATACCTGCCGATTCATGTATCAGGAAAGTTATGATAAGAGACAGCATTTATTTATTTATTTATTTATTTATTTATTTATTTATTTATTTATCTTTTTATCTTTTTATTGATTTATTTATTTATTTATTTATTTTTTATTTATTTATTTATTTATCTATTTATTTTAGTCTTGTTAAATATACAGTCAGTTCTGATAATGTTAGTCTTTATAGTAAATCTAAAATTAAAAAAAATCAATTAGTTGCATTTTCTAATCACTTCCATATTCACTAGTGATGTAGATACTGTATACTTTACCGGTTACGAAACACCGGGTACTTTAAATAAAGTACTTTACAAGGCTGATAGGCTATTTTTCCTAAATTTTTTTCTCAAAAATACTGGTAAATACGCTTCCCGACAGCAATTAAAAATTGTTACCATATCACTAGTTAATTGTACAACCCAGCCATTGCTTTGAAGTGCCCCAGCTGGCTAAGGCCTTTGAATATACCTGAAGTAAGTCTACTTGTCGTAAAAGCCGACTAAAATACAAGACTTGAAGTTTTGTGGGAGACAAACAAATTGTGCCTACAGAGCAATAGGGCTTCTACAAGAGGGTGCTAGTAAAAAAGAGTACCTCATATACAGTTGCGCTCAATATAATAGTAGTGAAATGAAATTTTATATCGTTCGATGAAACAAGAATCATTTATAATAATTTTCGTTTAAAATATAACGAATTCTGTAAGCGTAACAAAGTTAACACAAAGTTCAGGAAAGTTAAATAAACTTTAAAAATTTAATTCAAAATTGTTAAATCATTAGATTATTTCATAGTGAATAACTTGTTTGGTTTTAGTTCCCGTCCCTCTTCGTTTCTTGTGACAAAATTATTATTTCGATGCTGGAAACTATCGTGATTTAATGATTACTAGCAGGGTACCCGGCGTTGCTCGGGATGTAAGTAGTTAGGGGGCCTTTCAAAATCAATAATATACTTAAAGTTTTCATATTTATATAATATAGCTGACCCGGCAAACTTCGTTCTTCCCAAAATAGATTTTTTTATAAATTGTTCACTACTTCATTGTGCATACAACTTCAAAAATATAAAATTTTAGTATTCCGTTTAAGGCTACACGATACACAAAATTTTTAGTTTTCTGTCCCGGAGCGTAAGTAAATAGCGAAAAAATATTTCCTACACGGGAACTATTGATATCATTAATCTCCTGATCAATTTTCAGGTCCTAACTTTAAACGCTTTTACGATAACCCCACTTTTATGCGCAAAAATTGTTTTGATATCATTTAGCTCTATACCAATTTCCAGGTTCCTGCCTTAAATACTTTTAGAGATATTTAGCTTGAAAAATTAAATTAAATAATCGTATAACCCCTCACCAAATTTCAGTGGTGTAACCCGAATACTTAGAGAGATACGGACAATGAAAAATTCCATTTGTATGGGAGGTGCCACGCATACTTTTTCGTTACACCCAGTTGTTTTGGAGATGGTAAGGATCGATCCCATATAACCCCTTACCGAGTTTCAATGATCTAACAAAAATACTTCCAGAGATATCGACTAAGAAATATTTCATTCGTATGGGAGGTGCCACGCCCCTTTTTCGTTATCCCCAGTTTTTTTTGGAGGTGGTAGGGATCGATCTCATATAATCTCTCACCAAATTTCAGTGGTCTAATCTAAATACTTCCAGAGATATCGACTTAGAAGTATTTCATTCGTATGGGAGGTGCCACGCCCACTTTTTCGTTATCCCCAGTTGTTTTGGAGGTGGTAGGGATCGATCCCATATAACCCCTTACCGAGTTTCAATGGTCTAACATAAATACTTCCAGAGATACGGACAATGGAATATTTCATTCGTATGGGAGGTGCCACTCCCCTTTTTCTTTATCCCCAGTTTTTTTTGGAGGTGGTAGGGATCGATCTCATATAATCTCTCGCCAAATTTCAGTGGTCTAACCTAAATACTTCCAGAGATATCGACTAAGAAGTATTTCATTCGTATGGGAGGTGCCACGCCCCCCTTTTCGTTATCCCCAGTTTTTTTTGGAGGTGGAAGGGATCGATCTCATATAATCTCTCACCAAATTTCAGTGGTCTAACCTAAATAGTTCCAGAGATATCGACTAAGAAGTATTTCATTCGTATGGGAGGTGCCACGCCCACTTTGTCGTTATCCCCAGTTTTTTTGGAGGTGGTAGGGATCGATTCCATATAACCCCTAACCAAGTTTCAATGATCTTACCTAAATGCTTCCAGAGATATCGACTAAGAAGTATTTCATTCGTATGGGAGGTGCCACGCCCACTTTTTCGTTATACCCAGTTGTTTTGGAGGTGGTATGGATCGATCCCATATAACCCCTTACCGAGTTTCAATGGTCTAACATAAATACTTCCAGAGATACGGACAATGGAAAATTCCATTTGTATGGGAGGTGCCACGCCCACTATATATATCAAAATATTTTTTAGCCTGTGACCATCCCTGGAAGATGTACAGTGGGTGTGTAAAATTTGGTTACGATCGGTTTATAAGTTTAGGGCGCAAGTCGATCTATACCTACATACATATATATTTACATAATTTGAATTTTATATATATAGATTACCAAAGTTAACGACTGTCATATAATTAAACTGTTATACCAATTAATTGCTTGCAATCACTTAAAAAATAAGAATAAATTTAAAAAATAAGAATACATTTAAAAGGTAGTCATCAGTAACAAGCGAGCAGACCTGTTAAATAATGATTATTAATCTTAATCATTGATAATCAAATTAAATTTTTTATTGTTTTTGTAATAATTGATTAATTATGATAATCGAACATTTTTAGAATAATGAGGATTTATTCCGTTTTAAAATTTAATCTTAGGATTATTCCAAATTTCAATTTGATTAAAATTTTTGATTAGTTGCAATTAACGAGGATTAATAAGTGCCGTTTATGAGAAAAGAGGTGTCCTATATGACTAATGTTCAAGCTCATAAGATACATATATGTATATGGAATCAGGCTCATATCAGACAACTATCGCAAGCAGGGAAATTGCTTGATTTCGGACTAATAAATGAGCTCATAAAGATCATAAGCGCTCCCATTGAGGACTCCTTTCTGACTCATGTATGACTTCTATTGTTTGTTGGGAATATATAATTTTTTGGGATGAATTTATAAAAAAAAAAACACAAAAGTTTGCAATTTTTTAGTAATAATTAATATTGAAATATTTAAAATTTGTTATTAATTCTCGTTAATCGCAATTAATCAAAAATCTAAATCAAATTAAAATTTTTATTAATTTGATTTATTCTAGGATTAAATTTAAAAACGAAATAAATAACTATTAATGGAACACGAAATTTAGTTCTAATCGATTAATTATTCTAAGAATGTGCGATTATCATAATTTAATAATTTAATTAATAGGGCACATAGATTCAAATTTCAGTGCACCGCTTTATCAATGAAAAACGTAACAACCTCAACTTAACCCTAACATTGAAAACATTACAACAACAAATAAAACATATTTAATGACGTGCTTTTGTGCTGATAAGATACGGAAATCATATCTGATTACATTTTCACATACATATATAATATTTCTATATACAATGCAGTCAGTCTAATCACAAACTTCTAAGATGCTGCAGTTTTCAATTCGTTTGCTTTTTGCATTTTCATTACTAAGCGTGACCAGTTCCACCTTGCGAGAGAGAAAAAGTGTCAGCGATGCCGAATATTTGACAATAATTGTAGATGAAACAATGCGTAATTTATTAAAACAATGCAACAAAAGTGTTGCGTATGAGGAGGAGCATAAGTGCACAAGTGACTCAACGCTAGAACAACAACAAGAACAACCCATAACAATGAAAGAGTTAAGCGCATTAATGGAGAATACGTGAGTGAGAAAGCAAATTTATTTGTTGTTTGTTTGTTGTTTTTTTTTTTCATTTAAATTTGTATAACACGAACTCCACCTCCTCTCACCACATACACAGCGTGCGCTCACTCAGCGATTCCTTCACTACGCGCCTGCTGCAGCGGTTTCCCAAAAGCTGCGCCGATATTATACCATCCAACGTACGTGAACGTGATGGCGTCTATAGTCTACACATCTCCGGTTATACACCCATCAATGTTTATTGTTTAGCTGATATGGCAGGTGGTTGCCCATGGACGGTGGTACAAAGACGACAAGATAAAGATACCGATTTCAATTTGAATTGGGTTAATTACAAAGCCGGTTTTGGTGATCCACACAATAGCTATTTCTTAGGTATGGAGGCATTGTATTGGCTGACGAGCGACGCACCGCATGAGCTACAAATTGTTATGCGTTTAAATGAAGATAGCGTGGAGGAGATTGCACATTACGATCATTTTGCTATTGGCGATGAGGGTATGCAGTACTCGTTGAATGTGCTGGGTAAATTTAGTGGTAATGCCGCAGATGAGTTGTCACATTTGAGAGGTTATAAATTTCGTACAAAAGATCGTACGGGTTATTGTATTGGTAAGGAGCATGATGGTGGCTGGTGGAAGGAGGGTTGCGCACGCAGGTGATTTAATTTGTTTGATGAATGTTTGTTTGTTTGATAATTTTTCGCTTTCTTTTTAGTAAACTCAATGGCATGTATGCGCCTACGAAATGGGAAATACTCAAACAATACGGCATAATATGGGATAATAAGACAACGCTTGGTCAAAATTATTCGCTTTCATATGTGCATATGGCAATTAGGCCAAAATTTTGTTATTTAAGTAAAAATTGAGGAATAATAAAACAAATTCGTTCAACTGATCTCAATCTGCTGCTTTCGGCGTTTGCAACAGATTAATTGTTGTTTTTGTAAATATGATTTTGAAAAAATTCTGGAAATAACCACATCTCTGAGAATTGATTTTTCACAAGCTAACAAATGCAAGTTGTGACTCAATAAAATGTCATGTGTAGCCCACACATTGAGAGATTTATCCTATGTCTGCTGAGCAGCAAGGAATGCCCATTTTTCTATGAAAATACTATGGAACAGGGGACCGAACCTTACCCTGCCTCTGAGGAGTAGCAAGGGATTCCCAGTTTTCTGTGAAAATACTATAGAACAGGGGACCGAACCGTACCCTGCCTCTGCGGAGTAGCAAGGGATTCCCAGTTTTATGTGAAAATACTATGGAACAAGGGACCAAATCTTTTAGTACTACTACGCTCACCACTCGGCAAATTCGTTTAACCTCGCCTAACCTTGAAACCGTGGATTGTAGTCGCTTCGTACGACAGGCATATTATTGACCCAATATATCGTTGGTCTAGAAATACCAACTGTCTAACCAATCTGTTCCGATAGTCAAAGACTTTACTGGTGAATTTTATCAGACCTGTTAAATAATGATTATTAATCCCAATCATTGATGATAATCCAATTAAGTTTTGTGTTATTTTTGTAATAATTGGTTAATTACACTTTTAAAATACATAACTAATCGATTAGGATTAAATTTTGTGTTGGCTTAATAAGGATTTATTTCGTTTTCAAATTCAATTCTAAGATTAATCAAAATTTCAATTTGATTAAAATTTTTAATTAATTACGATTAACGACGATTAATAACAAATTTTAAATATTTCAAAATTTAATATATATAAATTTAATAAATAAAAACAATTGTTATTAATTCTCGTTAATCGCATTTAATCAAAAACTGTAATCAAATTTAAATTTTGCTTAATTTGACTAATCTTGGTATTAAATTTGAGAACGAAATAAATCCTCATCATTTCTGAGTAATCTAACACAAAATTTAATCTTAATCGATTAATTATTCTAAAAATTTTCAATAATCATAATTAATCAATTAAATTAATAGAGCATTCTAATATACATAATTGAATTTTAATTTTAGTCCAGATTTAACAGGTCTGAATTTTAGCTTATTTTATTTGAGCAAATCTCAAAGAGGCAACAAAAAATGGGTAGGTAGCCCTTTAGTCCTGGAGCGCAGCTCATCAACAGAAGTGCCGGTGTTTATTATCGTGTAGTCTTGTGCGTAGAAAAAGATGGCGACCTCTTCTCGTGGACTATGGAGTCTGAAGATGTGATCTTCAAAGTAATTTCGCTTGGCTTTCTCTATTCCACAAAGAGTGAGTGAGGAAACACGTCATATCGGTGGATCAATTATCGAATTGCAATTTTTTCGGTAAGACAAATGTTGTTGTTGTTTTCTGTTTACTACTTTCAAGTCGTCTCTACATACATACATAACTCTTTCAACTAAGTACAAACACATTATGCACCTGAGTACTCCATTTTTATTTCATTTGTAATATCAATAACCAGCGTCCACCTTCAACCCATCAAACGTGTATTAAAAGATAATCTTCAATGCGGGTTAAGCAATACGCTCGCTGCAATCACACTCATATCAACTCGTGCTCCAAGTTAAGTAGCTCAACAATATCTATAAGTTTAAGCAAATGTGATAAGTGATTTTACAGCTGTTCTAAATTGGCGCATAACACAGCACGTTATGGCGCGGCTTGCAAGGATGTGTGTTGCTGTTGGTATGTGCTCGAACAAGAATGAATGCGCGGTATTGCACACTCAACGGTTATACATACTCAATTTGATGTTAGTTACAAGAACAGAGTCGACCTTTGAATTTTGCTGTAGTTTCAAATAAAACAAAAACAAACAAAAAATCAAGCAAATCAGCTACTTAAGGGATTTCGTAAGTTTCTTATGTCAATAGCAATTTTCATTAGTTGCACTTAAGCACGACTATTCCTGTTCAGCAGCAGTTTTATTACATTTTTATCTTCTAGGTTTTGTTATTTTTTTTATGTTTTACTCGCAAGTTTATTGTGTCTAGTGGTCTGTGGTTAGTATACATACATAAATGTGTTACATACACTTGTATGCGCAAAAATAGTAGTGCAATTGAATATGATTTTTTTTTGACAAAATAGGAAAAAGCTTTGGTTTTAATTTATAACAGAAAGCACTTGTTTTTGTCAAGGATGTTGTATATTTTGTCCATAGAAAATTTTTGTTTGTGTCATGCGTTGTATGGAAAGAAATACTCAAGTTCCTCTACAAAGAAAAAATTCCAAAAATTCCGGCTACATTTTAAAGTTGTTACAAGTGTGCACATTATTGTACCAAAATGGAATCAATTTTTTTTTTTTTTAAATTCTGCCCCAAAAATATTGAACTTTTTATGTAAATTTTTTTAAGTTCAAATAATTATTTTTATATAAACTTTTGAGCTTTATTTTTATTTTTTGTAATAAAACTCGCTATAACTTAAATGAAAATGATTGAAAATACAGCTGTTTCTTATTTCTTCGCACAATATCCAATGTGTAATTCCACTACTATTATTTTGCACACAACTGTACCTACATATATTGTAAGTATTATTCGAAACTAGTGGGAAGTAATTGAATTTAATACGGTTAGACGACCGCGAAACCTTTACACAGCTGAGTTTCTATCATTGATTTAATCAGAAGAGAAATAGAGATAAAAGATAGTGAGGGAGAGAGGAACAAAGAGAGAGAGAGAGAAAGAGATAGGATGCATTAAACTCGATGCAGTACACATGGTACAATTAAATAGGTAAGCATCTTCAATACGCGATGGACCATATTAAACACGAGGCCTTGTGAAAATGGTTGGTAAGTCAATAGCACCAGTTACAAACTTGACAAGCCTTCAAGTACCTACTTCTCCATTAACTTGATGGTGCAAGTTTAGTTAAGGAGATCAACACAAACCAGCCAAACCGGGCCAAAACTAATAAAACTGATGAATACAAAGGGGATTCTACCTGATCGGTTTCGAAGGTTTAAAATAGGATAACTGATAGCCACGCCCCCTTTTCAGATAACTCCCACATTTTCTAGTGAGTATGATATTAATATTGAATATCTTCATAGCAATTTTCAAATCCCTAACTGGAACCCCTTTTCGGGATATTCAGCTTAAAATATTAAGATTGAGTGGGAGGTAACACGCCCCTTTTTTAATTCTATATCAGTATCACGAGCCCTTGAAGAGATATTCAGCACAAAAAGTTATGTTTGTATGGCAGGTACCACGCCCCTTTAATATTTTATATAATTATTAAACGGTTTTTATGCAACATTTTAGCCCCACATTAGACCACACAAAACTTGGAATCTGAAGTCAATCAAGCTCAATTTACACAAAAATAAGTGACCTTATATAGATAGTGTAAAACAACCATCATACCGCACCACTTAACACATGACCATTGAAAGGACAGAGATCGCCAGTCAATGGAGTATTATAACTAATCAAATCGCCAATTATAATTAGATATACCAAAAGCCGAAGCGAAAGGTGTGGCTAATATTTCCACCAACATGAACATTGTATTACTTGCATGATGGAACAAGTTCCTAGAGCATTAAAAGCGCTTTCTCCACACCCCAACCAACACAAATTTCTGAGTCACTGAGCTGAAAGCATGGCTTCTAACAAAGATGTTCGCTTGCTTTTTACGTCACTCAGTAAACAATTTATTAAAGTAAACACATCTACCTAATAAAATTATTTATTTTTATATTGTAATAATGAAACCAGTTGAATGATGTGGTGGAAATTTTTCACTGCTAACCAATGAAGCACGAAAATTTCTAACCCACACTTACACTCTTCACGCCTAATCCAACTTCAATCGAACTTCAATAAAAACCACTCGCACTTAAATTATCACACAAAATAATCAAAAGCAACTCTGCAACACTTAGATACTTAAAAAAAAATATATGTATGTATATAAATGTATTCTATATAAATAAATAAATATTCTACTCACGTAATTTGGAACGTTTACTGCAATCAATGTTATATGGCAAATCGCATTTTTCCTCCCGAGGACTATAATCATTGAAGACCATACCATCGGCACATAGGCGTTCAGTTGGTGTACCCTCACTAAAATTAATAAATATTTTTTTTTTTAATACAACAAAGGATGCTCAATGAAAAGGAAGTAGCAAAAGAATTATTGGCGTAAAAATTACTGTTAGTTATTACTTGTTGTTGTTGTTGTATGTAAAGTGTCTGTTGTTGATTTAGTATACATTTTAGATAAGAAATATTGATTGAAGCTTATTGCTGTGAGGCATACATTATTCATATTTATAGCTAAGTAGGTGGTGTGTGTAACGAAGGTGGAAGGTGAAAGGTGCAAATGGCTAAAGTGTTGGCAAGCTGACACGATTAACATAAACACCTAATGTGGCGTTAGAGAGGTAGCATTTTGCACATTAGGGTGGTACAATTTTATTTTTTTCTTAAAAGTGTATGATATATTCAAATTCAACATGGCTAGAAATGCGAACCCAAATTTGAAACGTTTTCGAATTAAAGAGTGGGCAGAGAGTTTTGAGTGAGAGTGAAGTTTGAAGTTGTTTTTGTATTACATCGAAACTTTTTCGGGGTAATTTCTGCACCTTTTCGGTATTATTTTTGGAACCATTTCTTTATTATTTTGGTATTACTCAGGGTCATTTCCGAACTTTTTCGGGTTAATTTCATTATTGATTTCCCGACACTTTCGGGACCATCTCGGAACTTCTTCCTGCTCATTTTTTAACTGTTCGCCGGGCTTCTTTGGAGTAATTTTGTGTCTTTTTCTGTATCATTAAGGGATCGTTGCGGAACCGTTTTCGGAATTTTTTTGGAACTGTTTTCGAATTTTTTCAGGTTCAGTGCTGGTTTCTTTCCCTGATTTCTCATTCAGCCATCTTTGAAGCTTTGCAGGCACATTTCGGAATTGATTTCCCGACTTTTTTGGGATCATTTCGGGACTGCTTCCGTATTATTTCTGGACCATTTTTTTATTATTTCGTCACTACTCAGGGTCATTTCTGAATTGTTTTCGATACTATTTCCAAACTTTTTTGGGATCATTTCAAGATTGTTTTCCTTACATTTTCAGGATCCTCTCGGGACATTTTCAGGCTCATTTTCTACTTGTTCTCGGTCTTTTTTGGTACTATTTTTTAGCTTTCTCTGTATCATTACGGGATAATTTCAGAACTGTTTTCGGGACTACATACTTCCGAATTTTTTCTGGTCATTGCTGGATTACTTCCCTTACTTCTTAGAATCATCTATAAACTTTTGCAGTGTCATTTCGGAATTGATTTCCCATCATCTCTAAACTTTTTCAGGCTCATTTCGAAACTGATTTCCCAATTTTTTCGGGATGGTTTAGGGACTTTATCCATATAATTTTCGACACTGTTTCGGCACTGTTCTTGGGTCTTTTTCGTAATAATTTCGGATTTTTTTTTGGAACACAGTGAAAACGTTTCGGGGTTTTCTCACGATAATTTTAGAATCATATTTTTAGCACTATTGTTACCATTTCTTCAACTTGCCATGAAATATTGGTATATACCTCCTCAAATTTTATACCGAAAAATTACGCCATCTATTATATATATGTACATACATACATTTATCTATGTACATACATGCCATTATTACCAATATTTAATGAGCTATGCTTAATGTGCGCGATGTACTATTTTCGGGACTTAGTTGTTTGTATTAAAAATTATTTTAATAATATACATACATAAGTGTTGTGAACTGGAAATATCATACGTCTGGATGGAGCGGAAAAGTGGTGTAGAAAAAATTTTAATTTTAATACTTGAATTTAAATTTATTTAAGAGTATATTTCTAAAGGGAGTATGAGGTTTCTACCCTAACACATGTTCCGTAGGACCCGTATAGCATCAAAATGGTCCTCCTCTAAGTTTTTTTGTTTTTTTACTCTTTCAAACTTACAAGCACGAATAATATTTATCACATTGATGCAAATCAGGAAAGAAGCCGTTCGCTTCAGGGCATTCATCGGTGGACACATAACCCTCTTCCGATGGTGGTGGATCTGTTGGGCGTTTTGGCATATGTCGCTGAGAACTTGGATGGCCGGGGCCTGCACGGAAGTTGCTACGTTGAGCGCAGGTGGTACCTGGAAGTAATAGGAAAAGTATTTTATTAAGCGCTTTGTTAAACTGATTGAGGGCGGAAAAGTTTTTAAGCAAAAAATTGTTGTTGTACTAAAAGTGAAATAAAAAGTCAAGAAACGTTTTTCGAGGGAATTAATACAATGGTTCATACAATTAATAAAAAGTAAACTAAAAATTTTCATTTCGCATGATGACAAAAGTAATAAGGAACAATAACAAAAATCACGGAAAGGTTTGATGGTCGCTAATAAAATTTTAACGGTTGAGTAAAAACGAGTCCCACTTACTCGAAAACCTTTTGCTGGTATCTCTCCTAATATTCTAGATTTATTCACTCACTTTATGTTGTTGTTTTTTTTGTGTAATGTACTCTAATCTACTCTATCTCAGCGTCTGCCACACAATTCAAAAATAATAACTCTCTCCATCTCCCACGCTCATCCACTCATTGTCAAAGCCATTGCCAATGTTGCAAATAATTTTCAAGCTTTCCTTCAAATTTTACACCTCTCCCATGGACACAAAGTCGTACTTACATTTTTCAAGATAAAACAAACAAACAATGAGGCAAGCCACCAACATATCCAGACATGTTTCACTTATGTAGCTGTCATAAGAATTGCCAAATTTAACATTTACATTTTTCTTACTCCATAAAAGTTTTTATGTTTCCTATTTTTTCGTGTCCATTCACTAACATCCTCTTTGCTTTTGTTCTGTTTTTGTGTTTATTTGTAGTATATTTTCATATTTACTCGTTGTGTTTTATGACTGTTTGTCTGTCAATCCGACTGTCTTGGGTATGCTTACGTGCAGCTGTCATTTCGCACTTTCTGCTGGCATTTTGCTATTTTACAGTTTAATACTATTTACCCAATTACTTGCACATGGTAGATACATATGTATATACTTTTTTTTAGACACAAAGTATGGCAAATATTATTATAACCCAACAAACAATTTATTTATTCCTGAAAAAATTATCGCTTGATTTATAAAGAAAGTTGCTCTAGAAAGAGTCTAACAGTTGACTAACTTTCAGGAAACAAAAAACCTTTGGAAACAAAATCCGTAGAGTATTTTTGAAATGCTAAACCCCAATATCCTTAAGTTTACCAACAGCTCTGGTAGCTGGAAAAATGCTCACGAGCTACATTTCTTTAATTATTTTAATTAATTTCGATTAGTTCAGGTTATCGATACATTTAAGTTGGGTGAGATCGAGGACTTTCTCTTTACATAAAGTCTCATTTGAGTAGAGATAAATTTGTGTATTATGGTTTGTTGGGTATTTATTTTATTAAATACAGGAAGCCGCTTACCTTACTTATGTGAAGGGAAAGTCGGTTGAAATTATATTAATATATATACTATCGACGTACGAAACGAAAAAATGGAGAGCATATGAACATTATCACTGCTCCGGAAATAATTTGTAGATGTAAACACGGGAGAGAGAGAAAAAAAGAAATGCAGAGAAATAAAGGGAGAGAAAGGAAGGAAGAGAGAAAGAAAAAGAAAGAGAGAAATACAGAGAGGAAACCAAAGAGGGATAGAGAAAGAAAGAGAGATATCAAAAAAGAGAGAAAGAAATAAGGAGAGAGAGTATGGGAAAGAAAGAGCGACAGAGAGGTGCACAACCAAGATAGAAAAAGAAAGGAAAATAGAGAGGGGCGAGAGAGAAAAATAAATAAAGAGAGAGAGATAGAGATAGAGATAAAGACATATATTAAAAACAAAGAAGGCGATGGAAATAAATAGAGAGAGAGAAATAAATAGACTAGATGAAAAAAGGAAAAATACGTAGAGAGAGCTAGAAAGGCAGAGAGTGAGAGAGAAAAACGGTAGAGAGGGAAAGAAAGAGAGATGGAGATAGAGATAGCTAGAAAGAAAGAGAGATAGAGAAAGAAATACAAAAAAAAGAAAAGGACGTAAAAGAAAGAAAGAGAAAGAAAGAAAATAAAGTCGAGGAAAAAGAGAAAGGAAGAGGGATAAGAGCCGGAAAGGACCAGAAAAATTTAAAAACAATTTACAGTCCCTAAAAAGTGGGATTAGTACCTGTTGTCCAATAGCAAGACAAAGTTTTGAAGGAAAGCTCAGAACTGCAAAAAATGGCGACTTTTAGAGTTACCAAACTAAGAGGACAGGACTGAACCATAACGTATTGAGAAACTCAAGACCGGCTTCCAAAGGCTTGACGCAGATCCACAAAGCTGCAAAATATTTTGTCACAAATTTACAGTGCGAAGGGCTGTGACCGTGCTAGAAAAAAAATGCCAACTAAGTCCAGAAAGTTTTGTAGTGTTTCTAAAACAGGGCCTTCTTTGTAAGATTGTAGTTTCAAAAATCAACTTCTTCTCTGGTGAAGAGGGCTTTCCGGTGGCGCAAGATTGTAGTAGAATGTGACGTGATAGCTTATCGAAAGATATGACGTATCTTTATTAATTTACTGAGGAGGTAGATATATTCAGTTAGCTTAAGGAGGATCAGAAAGGATCGATGTTCCACCTTATTTAAGAAAATACAAGTTCACTCATGCTCCTTTAATCGCTACGCCACCATATGAGGAGCTCTAATTTAAGCTCGCCAAAGTTTAATTAGTCAAATTATTTTTAATTAACACGCTCGGCAAACTTTTCACCGAATTCTGCTGTTGGTTTCCTCCACTTGAAATTTTGAACACTGCAGTTTTTGGCAATAATTAAAGTGATTAAAATTTAAACAATCCACCATAACAGCCCTGATACACATACATATGTACGAGTAAGCTTAATGCAAAGGAAAAGAGCGTCTGCCATCAAAATTCCAGCTAAATAAGCAAGTCATGAGAGCGAGTCCGTGACTGTTGTTTCGAGCAAAATTTTGGGTGTTAAATATGTAAACCACGACATTGCTAGTTAAGGATTTTGTTATGAGCATACGTTACAGGGATGCACCTACCCTGTAGGAAATTTAACGCCAAGTCAGTACTTTAACTACGCTTTTCGATAGCACAGAAAAATAAGAACCAATTTGTACCATTTTACTCATCTCATTTCCTGTTGGTTATCTTCTTAAATGAAGAAATTGGTTTAGAGTTAATAATGTCATAAGCAAACGTGTGTTGTTTGCACAAAAAGAAAATGCAACACTGGGTATACCGTTACACTGAAGTCTGCAACGCGTGCCAAAAATAACTTGTCACCCGGCATCAAAAGATGACAGTGGAGGGGCATTATTAGGATAACTAAAGAGCGAGAAATGCTATCAACAGGGGCGTGGTAGTAACAACTACTTAATACGTAAATAGACAGACGCTCACACACACACACACATACACTCATACATGCACACACATGGCAATATGCAAGTCAATGTGTTTTAGCGAGCGCGACATGATGCTGTGTTTAAAATTAGCGTTTTGGGATTAATTAAGTGCCACTTGAAAATGTCAAACGCCAACAATGCACATGCACTCATCGCCCCCGACTTAAGTTTGAGGTTATGTACATAAAATGTTCGATGCATAAATGGTTTGAGTAAGAGTTTGCTAAATATGTATGTGTGTGTGTAATGTCGTTGAGAGGTTTTGTTTGTGTGTCGAAATAATTGTGTCACAAGAGCAATAAAGCTATTACTATTTTAGTTACTTAATGTATTTGTTTTTGGTATATTCACACACACACACATGCGAGCGGGTGTGCGTTAAGGATGACGATAGCTGCGATGAAAGTAATCGAAATTTAAGCTAACTATAATTAAATTTGCGGTAATCATAGATTACAAGCTTACTTTAATGAGAGTAATTACAATTATTGGGCTCCAAGCGAAATCCATTACTCGATTCAATTACTTTTAACTTCGAATAAAGTAATCAAATAGTGAATAGGAGGATTATAAGACAATTACAAATACACTTACCGGAATTGCAAATTGTTTAATTACAATTACTGTAGTCTTAATTTAAACTACGTGTATAGTAATATTTTTATAAGTTTCAATGGATTACAAGTCGATTTAAATTAGAGTAATGGTACTCAGTTATAATTATCATTTTGGCGATTTGTTATATTAGGCGAAGTTGATTACTGGACTCGACTTCTTTTAGTTACGAATAAAGTAATCAAATAGTAATTAGGAGGATTTTGATACAATTACAAAAACACTAATCGTTATTGTAACTCTTTTAATTACAATTATTGTAATCTAAATTACAACTAAGAATATAGTGATATTTTTAAAAGTTCGAATAGATAAAACGTGATTAAATTGAAATCAATTGAAATTAAAGTAATGGTAATCAATTACAATTATAGACTTCGTTATACTAGACGGCGTCGCTTACTCGATTCGACTTCTTTTAATTACATTTAAAGTAATCACAATTTAAATTACGACAACAGTACGCCCTACATGGGTGCAATCGATTACATAAAACAGGCAGTATTGGTAATTTAAAAAAAATGGCATTACTATGCTCTACAAAGGTTGCATTACAGCTTAAAATGAGCAAAAATTTATTTCAGAAAAAAATTATTACATCAATAATTTAAAATTCTACTCAAAATCGATAGCAATAATCGTTGGTGTAATCGATTGCACATACTCGTACTCACTCGATTACACATCCACATATCAGTCTTAGCGTCCATCTCTTCTTACGACATACTCGTACATTAATGTATGTTATGCCATTGATATTCCCCAAAGGGTATTCTAATATGAGAGTAATGGAATTACAATAGTACTAAATAACTTACAATTCTCATATGGGTAATTATGTAATCTGTTAAGTGCAATCACTGGCAGCTAAGTTGAGACGTATCACAAAGCATTTGTACATTTGTAATTTGTGTCACTAATGACATGCGCGAAAAATTTTAAATTAATAGTGGTAACCAGAATGAAAACGGCAAACGGCAAGCGGCATCTGTCAAATTATTTTTACACGTGTTCTTATGGGGAGGAATTTTTTGAACACGACGCGACAAAGCGGCAATCAATCACAGATGCCGCTGTCGCCAGATTAAATCTAATTCTATTTTGACAAGCGGCAGATGGTGGCGTTTGGTTTTTTTGACAATAAAAACGAAAGGTAGAGTAAATAACTTGTAAAATAAGTTCCAATTATTACAGAATATGTCTCTTTCACACTTTTTACAACATTTTTTGCTACTTTTCAAGATGATTCACATCTGTCGCCCCTGCTCTCATTATAATCACGTCGCCAATGCTTGACGGCAAATATCGTCAATCTTCATTTTTCTCCGTTGTCGTTTGCCGCCGTCGTGTTCATTGTGGACGGGCCTAATGTCAGCTCGTTCATTTGAGCAAAATGTAGGTTAAGATAAAGCTTTAATTATTCTACAACATAAATTAATTTGAAAGCCTAAAAGCTCTACATAAGTTAGCGTTAGCCAAATTTGCGAGTGGCATAGCTACGCTGTTCGCACTCATATATATAATACTTCTATATTGCTAGTATCGTATCTTCCCAATATGCTGAAAGCGTGTCAATCATTATTACACGAGATGCTTATAATGCAAGTTGTGCGCATGCGCGAGTTTTATTAGTGTTAGTGCATTGAAGCAGCGCGGCGAAAAAAACTTATGGAAGGGGTAGACAGGGGCCACTGACTTGTTTACACAAATTGTACTTTATAGTAGCGTATAAAACCACAGTTGAGTAAATTAAATATGAAAATGCCAATATATTGAATATAAACCGTAATATATTTATTATTTGAGCTTATAGGGTTTCTATGGCTACGTGATCGTCCATAATATGGTTAGAAAATGCATTATTTAAATTTTGAAAAATTGTGAGAGCGAAACTGACTTTTGTACATTACATTAGTGCAAGAAATAATAAGAAAAAGCAAATAAATTCAATCTATGAAATATCCAAATATTTCATTGACCCCCTTTTATTCAAAAAAATTGACGACGCCAACCGAGATTTTGTCTTCTTCTCTCATTGTATGTCTGTACTGTAATGTTTGACACGCTTCACAGTTCTTTACTAGCAATATAGAAGTATTATATATATGTTCGCACTTCTCTTTATGTACTCAAATTGTAACAGGTCGCTTTTGCAGATATTCAAGAAAAATAAATAGGAGGGCTAATTTTTGAGAAGTTGTGTCTGTCTGTCTGTATGTACGATCGCACATCACTCTAAAACTGCGCATTAGAAACGAGTGCAACTTTTACCTTTGTTTTACTAGACGTCTGGTTTACAGTTTAGAATATCACTTGCTTTAATAACTCAAGCGCTGTAAGAGTTATCGATGAATATGTGAACCAGAGTGACCCAAAATGTGTTTTACAATATGGGTATCAAACGAAAGGTGTTAATGAGTACTCTACTTAGGGATATGATTAGTTTCCATATCTAAAATGGTTTCCGGATGGTGATTAAAATTGGACTCGGTCTACTATAACCTCTGAGGCATGGTGAATGAGGAAGTCCTGAGGGCTGTTTCACTTCTAATTTTTGTTTTTTTTTTGTTATTAGTTCATTTATCCCAAAAAAAATTTTAATTACATTAAAATAAATGCAAACAAATTACAAAAACAGTGTGGTATTAAATTAGCTAAATAATTGAAATTACCAACTAGATAATTGCAATTAAAGTGAAGTACAATTAAAAGCAGTAATTAGACAAAACTATTAGTTGCAATTCGGTTTAAAATTGTTACAATTATAGTGAAAGGTTACCACAATATAAAGTACCAAATGAAAGTACCAAATGAAAGCCACGTTAGTTGATAACAATAAAATATTTTGGTGTGTGTAGGAAGGACAAAGAGACAAATGTATATATACATTGCAGAAAATGGGTGTGGGCTAGGATGAATTTACGGTGAATCGTAAAGTATGAGTCGCAAAGGCACATGCTACCAATACCAGTGCTGAACTTTTTGCTTGAAAATATTCTATGGTTCAAGCTCGAAAATTAACTTTCCCCATCCTTATGTTCCACCTTTACCTTTTTCCTTTATTATTTCTTTTTATTGCCTCCTCCTGCACTATTCCTACTCCTACACCAATTTTTTATTTTTTCACCCATCAAAATTCACTTTTCCTGAAGAAATGTTCTTTTGGAAAATGTATGAAATCGGTCCACGCCCATTTTTATTTAAAGATTTTTAGAAGGAACTTAGCCCAATAAAAAGCGAATAGTTCTTTCAAAAATAACTTTATATCAATTCTATTGCACTTCTAGAAATATATAAAATTTCGAAAATGGGCATGGTCTCACCCCCTTTTATGTGTATTATTCTGTAAAACATCCATTACCAATACCTAAACAAAATCAAATTTGACGTAACAAAATTTGGTGAAAATTTTGATTTTATAATCGTTACTCTTTACTCACACCTATTCTCACAGGTGAAATAGGTCGAGGGCCACGCCCACTTTTTTAATTTAATTCGAAAAATCTTGTTTGTAAAATTTAAAGCACGTTATATATGTATGTATGTGCAAATTATAACAATAAAAATTGGCACACTTAATAAAAACAAAGCTGTAGCGCAAAATAAATTTTGTAGATTTTGTTTTAGTAGGCGTGGCGACGCCCATTTTTTATTAGCAAAACTATGCTATCTTCGAAGAAAGTTACTCGTAATTTTCTCTAGGCATTGATTTTGTTCATATTTACAGGATAGCTCAGTAGGTACCCGGAGAGTGTTTATGTAAAGTTTTATTTCGGGAAGTGGACCAGAGACCGAAATATTCTAAACTTTTTTATTTATCGCGCGATTTTTTCCACTAAATTTGGGCAGAACAAGGTCTGCCGGATCCTTCTAGTATATCATATTCATAACAAAACTTAAGCCCATCTTATTACCCACTTTAGTTCTATTTTTTTTAATTAAACAAGGGTCTCACTTGCTACTGTGTTCACTACAGGGTTAAGCAATACACACAATAGAGTCATGCACTAATTAACAAAACACACACACACACGCACCTATAGAGTGGCATGTCATTGAAAAAGTTCGAAAAGAATTTAAAAAAAATCTACACTCAATTTCAAATGCTCCCCTACAACAACACTAACTTTTAGCATAGACCAAAAACAACAACGCTCAAGTCAATTTCATTATAAATAAACTGATTTTGCTCTCGATATTGACACCAATAATATTGGCCATATGGAGTAATTGAATTCAGAGTACATATTTACCTTAACATCTATGTAGGCTGTCTTGACATTCGCTGTGGTATAGTGGGTAGCCTACAATACCAAGAATCTTAAGTTCGAATATTAAAACTAATTTTCAAATTATTTTTTTTTTTTAAACTTGGTTGCCTTTCGGATTTGGTCTACGCGAACACGCTCTCCTCTGGCAAGTGTAGCCTAGCAAACACATGAAAAGAAGCTGGGCCTAAATAACTTAAAAAATTAAGTAATGTAAATACTCTCACACGCGCTCACTTCTACCATCTTGAGCATTTACAGTAGCCTCCATTTGACAACATCTTACCTTGAGTAGACGTGCGTACCTACATTGGCTATTTAAGCTTGTTATTGTATTTACCGATATGAACATATTTAACCTTGAATGGTGTGCAATTTCGCGGAAATGACTTAAGTGCATGTCTTTGATATGAGTGAGTGGCGTCCAAGTACTTTAAGTAGCTCACTAAAGTTTGTAATGCAGAACATAAATTACATGGAAGCGTGTTGAGGTTTTTAGGAGTAAATACCACAAGCTCATACTAAGTGCGTCTCAGGCTAATTGTGTGGCTATTACGAATTACTTTCAAGATAATTGGGTCGGGATAACTCTGACGTACACAAAGAAGAAATATTCTCATCTTTCGTTTTGAAAGTCGACGCAAAATTATGACGAGCTTGTTACCTATTGTTCAGTTTCTTTAGCCAGAAACCCTTGGTTACTTATGAACTTGCTGAGACGAGGAGGAGCCTGAAGCAGCAAAATTATTTAAGAGATAAAGCCAAAGTACATTATCCATTTTGCATAATTCACAAGATGAGTAGGAGCTCAGTACCTTCATGTGTTATCACAGTGCCACCTTTGAGGCCTAGGTGTACTAAGGACTGTAAGACGGGCACTCTAACTTAGCCCAAAAATTTTTTTTCCAATTTATTAAACCAACTTTAACCCGTGGGGTTCACCACACATGACTTAAATAATTCCAAAGATATGGACTATGAAAATTTTCATTTATGTAGAAGGTGCCACGCCCTCTTTTTTGTCATCCCAAGTTTTCGTGCAGGTGTCAGGGATATAACCTCTGACCAAATTTCAGCATTCTAACCTTAATACTAAAGATACGGACTATGAAAAATTCCATTGGTATGGGAGGTGCCACGCCCCCTTTTTGGTTATCCCCAGTTTTCACGATTAATCCCATATAACCCTTAGCCAAATTACAGTGGTTGAACCTAAATACTTCCAGATATATGGACAGAAAAAGTTCAGAAATACAATTTTCAGAAATCAAAAGTCAGAAGGAAAAATTCAGAAAACTTTTTCCAGAAACCAAAAATTCAGAAACATATTTACGGTCATGCATTAACCTACTCGTTATCTACATTTTTATTTTTATACCGATATTATGAATGATTTTTTGGTTAGGTTTGAATGGCTTGTGCTGCACTTAATTGATAAATATTTAAAATTATAAGCCATGAGCGGCCATACGTTAACCCATTGACGACCTTAATTTTCTTTTAACTCTGAAATTAAATTTTTTCACATCAAAATAGTTTTACATAGGCTTAGTGGTGACCTAAACTTTTATTTTTATAAATTCTAAATAAATTGTTTTGCCGGTATGTTTAGCGTTATAACACAAGTAATTATGCATTAACCCTTTGGTGACCAATTTTTTTTTTTCTTTAGAATTCAAAATCGAATTCTTTAAATAGGAGTTGCTATAAATATTTGTAAGGTTCTTTGGCAAAGTAGTCTATCTAAACAATCAGAAAGTAAAAATTCTGAAAGTGAAATTCAGATCTAAAAGATCTTTTCCGCAAAATTTGATTTTTTTTCTGCCGTCTCACTGCTTTCTGAATTTTTATACTGAATTTTGCTTTCTGAATTTTGCTTTCTGAATTTTGACTTCTAACTTTTCACTTTCTGAAAAAAGATTTCTGAAAAAATGTGTTTCTGAATTTTTGTTTTCTGAATTTATGGGAGGAAGCGAAAAATACCATTGATAACTCAATAGCTCAATCGAAACCTTTACTTTCGTTGGTCTTTTTTGTGAACGAAAATCAACATTGAAGGTGGGGAAAAACGGGGAATGGATTGTTTTTTTACTGGGGCTGACGAGATGTGGGATAAGAGAACAACTTTGATATGCCTATATCAGAATTTTTCTTTGCAGATCGAGTTAGACACCCTCCACCTCAGTTATAATACTCAAAGTATAGGAAAAACAATTGACTTCCAGCATAAATCGTTCTTGTTTCAATTCGCAGCTCAAAAAAATGCCTGAGAGCTACAAAAAATCACTCAAAGTTTTCCACTCTGCCACAGCTTCATTTAAACTCAAGTAGCCAATAAGTCTTAAAGTCAGCCAGAACGCACAAAACTTCCTACTGAACACTCAAGCACTAGCAAACTACTCAATCGATTGAGCTTCATTTTGCTTTTGTTGCTAAACTTTTTCATAACTGCTTTTGACTTGCTGACAAAAGAAAAACAAACAAAAAACACTCAATAATATACCATACTCGAAAGTAAAAAGCAGCAGAAAAAAAGAAGTCAAAAAATACTCAATGAGCATGACGCATGACGCATGAGTAAGTAAGTGGCATTTCATCGACAGCGTCAACAAGCAAAGACTTAGTTTGTTTATGGTCAATTGCAGCAGACGAGCAAGTTTTCATACTACAACCACAAGTTGATTTTTATACATCACATATGTATGTATGTGTAAGTATGTAAGGTAGTTTGTAAGCATGTATGTATATAAATTTGTTAGTATTAATAAACAAAAAATGCAAACGCAAGCGTCTGAGCCGGTTTAACACTTTAAATATTCCATGCACGCACTTACAAATTACGGCCAATAACGTGCCATGTCCAGTTGGATACCACACCTAAGCTATAAATACTATGGGTTCGTTGCACATCGATTTACATATTTTCATTATTGATACATTGAAGCAATCAAGCATTTCTGTTACAATTTTTTATTTTCCCATGAACAAATTGAGTAAAGGAAAAGAGGAAAGATTTCTCAAACTGGATTTAGCTTTGGAAGAAGTTTGCCTTGAGTATATACATACATACATACATATGTATATTTGTAATATTTCTATGTAACTGGAGATTTTACATGCTCAATTGGCATGTGTTGAGTAAAAAGTTGTGTAGCGTCCAAAATAGGTCACCGATTTTTTTTTGTTTATAAATTTTTTTTTCTTTTTTCTTCTGGATAAAATTAGCATATAAAAACACCACGGCGCATAGTAAACAAGCTGTTGATGTATAAGTCAATTGGAAAATTAATGCAAGAAGCAGCATTTATATCAAGGAGAAGAACCGAAACTGAAACCGTTTAATTTTTGGAAACCGAAACGTCAACCGTATTCTTTTGTGATGAAATCGTGCTAAATCTTTTCGGTATTTTGCTTTTTTTTGGATATATATTTTCCCTTTGCAATATAGACTGTGCCCTCGGTAGAGAAATTTCGAATCGAAAATTTCCTGACCTCATTTTTTCCAAATAAAAAAAGAACACTTCATTTTAATTATAATATTGCTCTAAATAAAATCTTGTCATAATGTAGAATATACTGCGTATTTGCCACAAAAGGAGTCGACCGTTTTAATCTCGTTACTTTGAAAATTCGAAATCGAATTTCATTACAGTTTTTTTGGCAAAAATAAGTAGGATTCTTAGCTTTCATTTTTATATTATTCTAAGAATACTCTTTTGTTAATACAGTACTGTCTCTATTCCATCGAAAATTGTAGAACGTTTTTATCTCGGCATCAAAAATTCGAAATCGAAAATATCATGATTTAATTATTTTTTTTTTCATATTTGCAATTTTTTTTTTTTCAAATAAAATGCTACGAGTAATAGTGCTTTAAATAAAATATAATCCAGCGTTTTAATCTCGTTATTTCGAAAATTCGAAATCGAAAATTTCGTTCCTTTTTTTTGGCAAAAAAAAATATCCTTAGCTTTGATTATTATATTACTTTAATTAAAATCTTAGCGCGTTTTTATCTGGTATCGAAAATTCGAAATCGAAAATTTCATTACTTTTTTTTTGACAAAAAAAGCAAGACCCATTCGAAAAATTATGGAAATTATCTAATATTCTACAGAAAAAAAAATGAATTCTATTTTATTGAAATTTTCTTCATATTTGGCTTTATATTTAATATTATATGGTGACGTGCCATAATATCAATGGAATTAATGTCAATGAGTTATGTTTATAAATGTGAATTTATATCAGAATACGAAATAAAATGATGGCTGTTGGAAAGAAGTCCTAAAAAATCAGACCGGCTTTTAAACTACCTTAAAGTTAGGCCTTTTTACGAAAGAGAAAATCAATGCGGGCCCAATTTTATTTTTTTTTCTGATTTCTTAATTTACTATAAGAGAAATAAAGCAACAAATATTTAACTTGTTCGGCCTTCTCAAATAAAAGCTAACTAGTATAGCCTCGAACGAACCAAAAGCAATGCCGAAGAGGAAAGCTGAACCGAAATCCAAATTAAGTCGAAGGAAGAGGAAGCCGAAACCAAAATGAATATGGAAGAGGAAAGCGGGGCCAAAACTCGCCCCAAAATAATGTACACGGAAAAATCGGAACCGAAACCAAAATGAATTTCGAAGAAGAACCCAGGCCAAAACTCACACCGAAATTAATGTCGAAGAGGAAACCACGCCGAAACTTGTACCGAAATTAATTTCGAGGGAAACCGGAATCGCAAGAAATTTCAAGATGCAAACCGGAACAAAAATTAAATTTGAAGGAGAAACCGAAACTCGAATCGGTGGGATTCCGTAGTTTATGCATCAAAGTCTGAAATCATTGAATCAGATCAGTTTGAAAACTAGGATTTTTCCGATAATTTTTCTGTTTTTTTTTTTTTCAGAGCCATTAAAATAGGACCAACAAATTTTATATTTCTTGAAAAAATACGTTGTTTGCCAAGTATCCATCTGACACAGTCTAGGACTTTTATATATACTATACATATATATATATGGCGCGATATACAACAGTTATATTATCAACCTGCTGGGATAATTTTTTGCCGAGCTTCTCTTTCAATTTGTATCTAGTGTGCCGCTTTGAAATTTTTCCTACAAATTGGCGGGACCTACAGTTTTTCGCCGACTCCTAGCGGTATCTACAAAGCAGATGAATTTTTGCTGAAAAGCCTTTCATGGCAGAAATACACTCGGAAAGTTTGCCAAACCACTGCCGAGGGGCGACCCCGAACTTTTATATTAACCCAATATTCTCCCCTTTCGGTTCATTAAACAAAATTTTAATTAAACTTTTGGCGAGTTATTTTCTTCCTTTTAAGTGCCCTTGAAGAATTATTCTACTAAGTGTTTTTATATTTCATTGTTGGAAATGTTTTGTTTTCGCAAAATCTGTTTATGTCAGCAGTCCAAATTTCTTAGTTTAATTTTTACTGATTAATCACATCAATTAAAAAAAACAAAATTAATAAACCATAAACAATTTATTCAACCCTTGCTGACTGTAACATATCATACTTGACATTCAAGCAGCTGATTAATGACGTCTAGCACTTATTGGTCACCAACACACGTCAAGTTATTCATTGTAGTGTGCCAGCCACTAATCTGTCACAGAACTTTTAACAAGTGTTGCCATCCAATTGTTATCATTCAGTGCTTTTCTTGAAGCACTTTTTTAATGCACTCGATGTCACACTCAGTGGTTGAGCAAGCTCTGAACTATAGGGTCCCCCACCACTTTAACTAGACAAGTATATATCTACGTAAAGAACAAAAAATGGGTAATTTTGCTGAGAACTTTCTCATGGCATATACTCACTCTTAGGGTTGCTAACTATAACCAAAAAGTTACTCAGTTTTGAAAAAAAAAAAAAAAAAAAATTTCAGACCTCTTTTGGGCTTGTCTGTGGAGGTAATTGAACCTGCGACCTTTCGTCTTAGGAAGTTAGCATAATACCTCTGCCCCATGGAGGCCGCCACCATATACGAGTACGGTTAAATTAAAAGCTTTATCAATTTAACGTTATCAACACTGAAGATCTTTGCCTAGCATTTAAATATGTGGTCGTCTACTGAGCTGTCTTCATATAACGGCCTACTGAGTCAACTTGTCGGCTCTTTCTTGTGCGGCTTGTCACCTACGTAAATGAACCTGTATTTGCTTGCTTGGTAAGCCTACTTTATTATGCAATCTCATACCGCAAGTCATCATCTTTGTGGTTGATCTGTTTTGCTCAGTTTGTGGTGACCTTAAAGCGTTTCGTTTTACTGTAACCTGTTAGGGTTTTAGCGGTTTTTCGTGTTATTGAATGTTTTAGTTTTTGTTATGTTGTTGGAGACACTTTTTTTATATCCCACATATGGAAAACATTTAATAGTGAGCTGAGGTCGTCAAAATGGAGGTAAGGTTCAAGGGTCTCGATATGTATTCGAGAGCGATAGATGATACGAAATAATTAAAAGGTATTCGATTAATTTCTGTCCCTCTTTCCCTCTCTCCCCTCTCCCTCTTTTATCCTCCCTCTGTCTCTCTTCCACTCTCCATCTGTGCCTTCGTTCACCCCTTCAGCTTCCTATCTTAATCGTCACATTATATTAATGGACGTTCAAAGAAATTGGCATTTTCAATGGGGTTGGACCGAGACAGTGATATTGGTATGAGAAGTGTAGGTTCTACAGCTGAAAATATGTTTGGAATAATGAAAAAACTTATCACATGTGGGGCAGGCTTAAGGTATGGTGGGATTGAGTCAGTCAATTTTTAAATTTTTTCTTTTGCTTGAGATGTTTCTTTTCACAGTAATAAACACAGACAACAAACATGGGCTGTTTGATTTAAAAAGTGAGAAAATTTGTAATAGATCTTAGGTAGGTGACATGAAATAAACTCAAGTGGTATAACCCCAAGTAAAAAACCTTGGACTGAGACAAGACTTCAAAATAAATCTTCTTTGAAAGTCATACAAATATTTAATATTTTGCGATTTTTGAGCTCCAAGGTGCCATAACCCCTATTGACATTATGACACTTCCCACTAAACAAAGTTTGTCATGATCAAAAGCGTTTTACTTCGCATTATGTCATGGGCTGTTTGATTTGAAAAGTAAGAAAATGTGTAATAGAATTTAGTAGGTGACATGACATAAACCCAAGCGTCATAACCCCAAGTAAAATATCTGCAAATATCTCTACTTAAAAGTGAATCACTACCAAAAGACTTAGAAATAAATTGTTTATGTAAGTCATCGAATTATTCAATATTTTGTTATTTTTGAGCTCGAAGGTGTCATAACCACAATTGACATTATGACACTACGCATTGCAGAAAGCCTGCTATAATACAAAGCATTTCTTAGTAGTGAGTATACGGCGCTGATAACCACTCAGTTTCATTCCAGCTCGACTTTGACTTTTACTGCTTGTTTGTTAAAGAATTGAAAAGCTATAAAAATCAAATTTTTTTTTTTTTTTTTTAATAGTGGCCTTAATCTGCCTAATAACTGACTTAAACAAACTAATCGTTCATCAAATATACCCAACGAAATTATTTGCAAACCCGAATCAATTCTAAATGAAGTAAATTTTCAATGTCAAAGGTCAATAATTAGCAAATAAACTAATTTAAATGGCTAATTAAAAATATGCAACTATTTAAAATACAATTTAAAAATTACTTACCAACAACAATGGCGAATATGCAAATTTTTAAAAACGCCATTTTAATTATGCTGCATTAGAGTAAAAGAAAAAAATTATTATAATTACTAGGCACTAAACATTTATTTTTTTTTGTTACACTTCAAATATCAAATTCAAACAAAAAAAATCATAATAACTAGCTATTTAAATTAAATACCAACAGTTTTAAGTGTTCACAAAAAAAAAAAATTATAAAAATCAATTTGTTGCAAACACTTAATTTGGCTTATGAACAGATGTGCATTTTAATTAACACAACATATCTATTGTTTTCACATTTGTTATTATAGCACGTTAAAACATATGAAATCGCACATTTGACGCTAATTAAATACGTGTTTTGGTTAAATACACAAAAAAAAAAAAATTAGTCAATTTTGCAGTCGTGGCAAAATTTTTTTTTGCGCAAAACCATTTACTTTGGCTGAAGGTTTTTAATGACTTTCGTTTTGAATATTTTGCACTGCATTGTTGTTATACTTTTAATTATATTATCTTTTTATGTTTTATTAATTTTACTTATTATTCAAAAATTTTATTTCGACTTTTGTTTTTGTTATACCTGCTGCGTTTATTAAATTTCTTTCTTTAGTTTTTTTTCTTCTTGCTTTTTTGCGTTCACTTCTTTAAACTCCTAATCCACACTCAACGAACGCAGTCCTATCACAACTAGGAGAAGTCTTCAGCTACTCAACACATTAAATACATGTTTTCAGCTTTGAGCTCAGTTGTTTAGAAGCGGTTTTGAGCATATCTGCAATATACTGAAAAAGTTTTACATTGAGATACCCACCAAACAAATGTGTAAGCACTTTAGATAAAGAAGCTCCTACTCAAATTGATTAAATGGACTTAAAGTCAGTGGCACTGGGAACTCACGCTCACTACCTGAAGTCTACTTTTAGTCTGCTGAGCTTCGGATCAGCTTAGTAAGCGCTGCACTTAAGTCACTTTTTGCCAGGTGTTGAAGTTGTGCTGGCCAGTTGTCGACGCCAGACAATCTTTAAAACTACCATGGCTCACTAAAGGTCGTATCTGAATAAAGATTGGAGTAAATGAGGTCACTGCTCAAGAGTTGTCTATGTGATGCAATGGAATATTCTGTGGAGTAATCCAAGCTGTTTAAACTGCATAGAGAATTACGAGGTGGAATCATCATCAAGTCACTTCATGCTTAGCTGTCCGGCTTTTGTGATGACAAGGTGTAGCTATCTTGTTTTGTTTGTTTCTTTTGTCTTCGCTGGATATGTTAAAGATCGCTGTCTGTCTTATCCGAAATATTACTGTCACTTAGTAGGTATTTTCTAAATATTTGGTAGTAGCCTAGGAGTATTGTGTTATCTTCAGTGCCCTTTTTGGCTGATTTACCTTATGATAAGACTTAACGATCACAGGAGCAAGCCTTCTCTTAAAATATTGTAAAATATAATCCTACTCTAACACTCCTGGTTATTGCCAGGGTCATTCTTACTGTTCAGGCCGGTGTAACTGTTTCTTTTCGTTGTCACTGTGATTTTCTTCGGTCACTGATTCTTTTACAGTCAGTTTTGGGGTCAGTGTTCCTTTTCAGGGGCACTTTGGGGTCACTGTCACTGTTCCTTTTCACAGTCAATGGTCGGAACAATGTAACTGTTCATTTCATGTAATTTTTCACGGTCAGTTTTGGGGATCACTGTCACCGTTCCTGTCTGTAGTCACTGTGCCTTTTCATGGACAGTTTTGGTGTCTCTGTCACTGGTCCTGTTCGTGTTCACTGTTATTTTCCAAGGTCACTGTTTCTTTTCAGGGTCCCTTTTTCGATCACTGGTGCAGTACTGTTTCGATCCATTTCATATTTCCATTTACAGTCGCTGCTCCAAAGTTATAGTCACTGCAACTTTTCCATTATTTTGTATCCCATTTTCTTGACCTTGTATTCTCTTGATTCTTTCAGCTTCTTATAATGTCTTACTCCATATTTTGTTGGCTATTTATTATGTTTTTGTGAACTCAGAGCAAAAGGCATATTTCAATATTTCTATACTCTCGTCAGGCATTGCTCTAGGTTTAGAAACTCTAGAAATTCAAGTTGTAGCTTTTCTAATGGTAATAAATTTTTATAAATATTTCTGAAATAGTTTTCCTTTAGTTAAGTTTCTTAACTAGAACTTAGCATTTATTCAATGTGAATTTCCTAAAAGTTTTCTCTCCACATAAAAAAAAACAATAAAACTGCTTGACTCAAAATACACTAAGTTGATTGAGAGTCTCAATCAACCTTTTTTTTTTTTTTGTTTTCTCTCTTTTTTTTTTTTTTTTTTGCCACAAACTGTTATTTAGACCAGTAATTAGCAAAAGCGCATGCGCAGCGCTGCTTTCGTGAGTCAATTTAAAAAGTCTAAAATAAAAACTTTTGCTAATTAAGAATAATAACAAGTAAGGAAAGGGCTGTCTTCGGCTGTGCCGAAGGCTTTATACCTTTCATGAATGCCAAAGTACACTTATCGGAACAATCGATTGTATGGGAGCTATAGGTTATGTTGGTCCGATCTGGCTGATTATGCCTACATATGTTACATATAACGTTCCTACCTCTTTAACTGCAAAATTGATAGCCCAAAACCCATTTATCGAAACTATCGATTATATGGGAGCTATATGTTATGTTGGTCCGATCTCAATCATTTTCACTACACATGTTACGCATATAATATGTACTAAACCTGCAAAATTTCGCGCTTCTAGCTTTTTAATTACAAGAGTTATAGGCCAAAACCCGTTTATCGAAACAATCGATTGTATGGGAGCTATGCCTTGTATCGGTCCGATCTTGCTGGTTCCGACAAATGATTAATCCTATGCAAAATGGCGCCCGCTTGCAAAATTTCATCGAGATATCTCCAAAACTGAGGGACTAGTTTGCGTTCAAACAAACAGACGGACGGACGGACGGACGGACGGACAGACGGACATGGCTAATTCAACTCGCCTCATCGCCCTGATCATTTCGGTATACTTAATAGTGGGTCTATCTCTTCTTCTTCTCATACTTACAAACATCGGACCAAAGTTATAATACCATTTCATGTTCATGAAAGGTATAAAAATAAAAACAGACGCTTAAGCATTTGGAGTATAATATTAAGAGGAAATTAAGTAGTAGTTAAATGTCAATAAAGCTGTGGCCGTTATGAATTATTTTTTTGCTCATTCAGACGAGATCCGCGTCCTCGTCTATGATTCGGGATTTACCTGGCCAAGCCCTATATCGTATACGAATATATCAGTATAGCCTTATCTATTAGCCTCCTTTAGCGGCTTAGCCGACCAAAACACAGTATAACTCTAATTGGAAAACGAATTGGTGTTAAAAGACACCATTCAGCGGAATTCGGAACTTCTATTTGCAAGTTTTTATAAAAAAAATGAAATCGCCAAAGAAGAAATTTAGATTATTTTTTCACTTTTTAAAATCAATCTTCAGATTTATTTGGAAGAAATGAAAAAGTGGTTTACTATCAAAAATTAAGTACTTGTAGTAGGCTTTTGTATCAAGAGCTCGTAAAGCTTGCTGCGGATATCACGTTACAGTCATTGCCACTCTCACTTGTCACTGTCACTGCCATTGTGACGCTTACTAACACTGAATTCACTATACCTTGCCGATCACTGCTAGATACTGTTACTGTCATAGCGTTAATCGCTGCGACGGATGCTGGTCACTTAAATTCATTCATGTCACTGTAGCTTTAACCCTTACTATCGCCATTGTTATTTTTTTTCATCATCATCTACAAAATAATTCTTCTTCTTCTCTTCTTCTATATTCATTTTCATTTACTTTTCCCTTATTTTATTTTTCCATTTAAACTTTCTTTTTTATTTACCCTTCTTTTTCATTATCATCGTCATTATAATTCTAATGCTTTACTTTTCTTTAATTTCATATTTTTTTCTCTCTCTCTTTTCTTTTTTTATCATTCACGTTTCCTTCTCTATCTTTTAATACTACTTCGAATTTTTGATAATTTTACCATCTCTGTCATTTTGTTGTTCTCATTTGATTTAAGTCCACTCTCTTTGTATTCCTCTCACTATCTAGCTGCGCTCATAAAAACTTAGTCCTGTAGTTACTAATTGAATCAATATCATCAACGAGGTATGTACATACCTCATAAATCTAACATTATTTCTAAAAGCCTTATTTTCAAAGAATGCCCCCCATTCTTGCTCTCTTATTTTCAAGCAAGGTGAGCACCCACACCAAAAATCTCGCTCACAATTTGCCACTTTTGGTTAAAGCTGTTTTAAGCCGCTTAATTTCTGGTTGCGCTAAATAACAGCAAGCGCCCACAACTTATGGATTGACTTACAATTACCACGATCAAAGTAAACCAATTAAACGAGTACAAGCAATAATACGAGTATAAATCAGACACATACATACATACATACTACATACAAGTTTATATGCACGCACTTAAGCATTGGCACATCGACAAACATACAAAACGAAAAATTGCTTGAAATGTCTTGCCTTCAAAAGCAGTTAGCAAACTCGTATATGAGTCGCATGTTTTTTTTTCTTCTTCTTCTTCTTCTGCTTCTTTTACAGTTAATATGTAATGAGTATAAATTTGTTTAACATTTTCTTTCTTTCTTCTTCTTCATTGGCTTTGTCGTGAAATTGTTGCTTGTGCGCAGCTACATAAACCGGCTTTAAGCTTTTATAAATAAACGACGACAACAAAACCTGAATTGCAATTCGTGCCAAAGAGCAATGCAACAAGAAAACAATAACGGAGTTTAAAAAAAGAAACAAAAAAAAAATACAAAAAAAAAAACAACAAAAATATGCCAAGTTAAAAAAACTGCAAAACAGCTGGTTTTATGGCTGACAATAACGAATGATTGAATTAAAGTAGGAAGATAATTGAAAAAGCTGTCGCTATGCAGCAAAAGTCGATAAAAGGCAAAACTTGAAAAAATGCAACCAAAGGTATGGACAAAACGGAAATAACCAAAGACTGGCATGCGGTGGAGTAATGCCACTGTCGTTTAAGTTTTTGTAGTAATTGAGACATTTTAATTGATTCAGGGTGAATTTTTTAATAAGCACAGAAATGACATTTTGCACCATGTAAAAATCGTGAAATTCATTTTCTTTCTCTAATTTTTAGGTTTTGTGTGTTTAATGCATATTTTTTTTTTTTTTTGCATTGAATTTTCGGACTTTTAACAAGCGCAGGGGCAAGAACAAAATTTTTTTTTTTTAAATATAGTATTTTATTAACAAATAAATTTACCATTGAAAATAGTTCTTTAAAAATTTTTTTTTTTTCAAAAAATATTTTTTTATTTTTACATAAATATTAAATAGAATTGTTTATTTTTTTAAATTTTTCTTAAATAATAAGGGATGGCTTTTAATTGTAAAAAAACTGAAATTAAAAAAAAAAATGTGTACCTTTCTCTAGACCAATTTCGGAGGCTGCCAGACAAGAGCAAAATTTTTTTTTTAAATAATTTTTTTAATAAATGAAATTTTGCACCCTGTAAAAATCGTGACATTCGTTTGCTCTCTATAATTTTTAGGTTTTGTGTTTTTTTGCATTGAATTTTCGGACTTTTAACAAGCGCAGGAGCAAGAACAATTTTTTTTTTAAATAATTTTTTTAATAAATATTTTTTTTTCAAATAATCTTTTTAAAAATTATTGGTTTTATATATAATTTTTTTAAAAAAATATTTTTTTTTTTTGAAAATAATATTTTTTTTTAAATAATTGGTTTTCCAAAAATAATTTTTTTTAATAAATTTAAATTATAATTGTTTATTTTTTTAAATTTTTCCTAATAAATTAGTTAGTAAGTGATAGCTTTTAATTGTAAACTGAAATTTAAAAAAAATTTATAACCTTTCCTTAGACCAGTTTCGAAGGCTGCTAGACTTCTGCAGCTTTTATTGATTACAAAAAAAAAAAATAAAAATATAAGAAAAAAAATTTTTGCAAAATTTTGTATTTTTTACCTTGAGCTTATTTTTGGCCATGGACACGTCATTTATTTTTTAGTTGCAATAATAATAAGGAATAATATTTCTACTCAACTAATGATACTCAATTGATATTAACGGCTGTATTCGCTATATATTTTTAAACAGGATGTTCCTTTCAAAAAAATTTAATCTAAGCCTAAGTTGAAATGATAGGCTAATTTCGTATACAAACGAAATGAGATGTGGACTAATAGCTCTACAAACAATACATCGCTCATTGATATTAAGAGTCAAACATAATAGTTATAAAAAAATTTTTTTTTGCTGTTTTTACAGGGTGCTCCAAAAAATATTTCTATTTCTTCAGTTTAACTGTTACGAGGTGATTGAACCCACCACCAGAAAATTAAAAGGTTTTCTAGCAACATCCAAATTCGACAGCAGAGAAAGGTGGCGGCCTGGACTCATGCGGAAAAAGGAGCTGGATTTTTACTTGAAACAACTTTCTCTTTCTAATTGGATTCAGTTGACGGTAAAAAAGGGAGAGGCAAATCGTTTTAATCGATCGCCGTATAATCGATAAATCAATCGATAGTTTGCCATCACCATCACTTAATAACCGCAACATACTAAAACCAATCTATGCGATAATTTTATGCAACCACAATCGATATTTAAATTTAAATATTCATCCATTTACGCGCTGATAGCAAACATAAAAATCATATAAAAATAGACAAAACAATAAAAGTGTAATATTCAACGCTTTAACGCCTAACGAAATTGCTTCATAATAACAAGCCAAGCAGAATACGCACACAGTCTACCACAATTGTTGACCTTCACCTGTTTCCCCCTCTCTTTTATGCCATGGCATAATTGGCTCTTCGTACTTCCTTTTCAACTTGCTGCGAGTTCTTCGTAGCACAACATAATTTGCACACTGCTTACTTCCTGCCAGAGCAACAGCACTCCTTTACAATTCCCCCTTCACCTTTTCACAAGTTCATAATTGTCAGCATATTCGCCATCGCAATTATTAACTCATGTACAACAACAAGAGAGTTTATCAGTCGTCTTACTTATACCTTTTGTACTTGCGTATGTCTGTATGTGTGTACATATATATGTATGTAAATGACAAATGATAAACAAGAAAATGCCTGCGGTGTTGTGCAATGTTTTACGATTTTGCCATTGCAAACAGAAAATGTCACGCATACGCCCTGTCAAGCATGAATGAATGGGAGTGAATGGTAGGGTTGTGAGATTTTGAATATTTTGAGCACCGTTTTCAAAGTGTGAGCTTACATGTGGAGCTTCAAATCATGAAATCGTTGAGAATTCCAGCTTTAATGCTAAAGCGCGCTAAAAAAGCTGATAATTCACTAAAAAATTATATAAGAATTTATAAAAAAAAATTGTTTTTGCATAAAAAATATAAGCAAAATTTAATTAAATTCAATTTCAACTATTTTAATAATTTATGAAAGTTAATGTGTCATAATTATTTTAAATAAAATCAAACACAAAATATATTTTTTTTACATACAAACATTTCTCAACAATTTGTTCTTTGCACAACAAAAACAAAATTTAAATTTTTTGGCATAACTGATATTAACATTTATGAAAATTATTATTTGAAAATTTGTAAGGTAAAAATAAAAGCCAAATTTAGGTTGTTTTTTTTGGAAAAATAAGATTAATTTTTTTACATAAAAAGCCAAATTTTAACTATTTTTTACATATCAAAACCAAATTAAACATTTTTTTGAAAAAGGCTATAAGAATTTATTAAAAACTTAATAATGTTATTCATCAAAATGTTGCAGTGCTGCTTTAGGCTTAGTTTATACCTTTATTTTATCGTTATATAGCTTTCATAAATAAAATAAATATTTATCCAAAAAAAAACATACATACGTACATAAATTTAAGAAATTTTTTCACTTAAAAATAAATTCGATTGAAACTAGTTTTTTGCATAGAAAAGTTAAATTATAACGATTTTTTACTTAAAAATTAAAGGTCCAATTTTTTATTACGTAAAACACAAAATTCCGAAATTTAAACAATTTTTTTTAATGAAAAGTATGGCTTTTTTACTTCAAAAATAAAAGTAAAATTTGAAGAATTTTTTTTTGACAAAAATAATAATAATAGTTGAAATTGAATTTATGTATATTTTACTTGCTTGAAAACATTTTTTTTTTAAATAAATAAGCAAAACTTTCATTATTTTTTTGGCTTAGAAAAAAATTCCAGTTTTAATTATTTTTGAAATAAAAAAAAAAATTTAATATTTTTTTACTAAGAAAGCAAAAGTACATTTTTTCAATTAAAAGATTAATATCCGGCTGCAAATATTTTTTTACAAAAAAAAAATTTTTTTTCCAAAAATAAATATAACATTTGAACTTTTTTTTTTAAAAGATTATTAATATTTATGAAAATTTAACTTTACTTACTTAAAAAAGAAACGCGAAATTGTTTTTGCATTAAAAAGTTAAATTTTAATTATTTCTTTGACTTCGAAAATAAAATTCCAATTTGAATTCGTTTTTTACATAAAGAGACCAAATTTTAACTATAACTTTTTACTCATTTTTTTGCTTTGGTAGTAGTGTGGTTTTAGGCGCAATTTTACTGAAACCCGTTACTAAGAAACGCGTCACTGCTGAAGAAATGTCTTTATGTACGAGTACCATACCGATAAGCAATTTCCTCATCATACATGCGCCATATTTGCTAGTGACTTTTGGGTTCTTACGTACAACACCCGAAGCAGTTAATTTGAATATTCCCGTTGAATTTGCAGAAAAAGAAGAAAAAGAAGTTGAAAGAACCAACGACATTCAAACGAGTGCGAAATTTTGTGACTAACGGGGTGTAGAAGGAAACTAACTTTTTTTGTCTTGTATAACCCAGCTACGCCCGCATCAGCTCAATTATGTACGTTGCAGCAGCATGACATTTGCCTTGACTAAGACTAAAGTTGATTGTTGTTGTTGTTGTTGCTGGTGGTGCTGCTTCTGCTGCTGCTCTTATTACTATTGGCCATAGTATTGGAAACGTGCATAAATTTGCATTTGATTGCGCTAAAATGAGCGTGAAACAAAATTCGTTTTGAATAAATTAAATTAAAATCGGGTTCACTCTCTTGGTGTGTGTGTGTGTGGCTCAGTTTTATACGAAACACAAAAGCCTATTCGATAAAGTGTCACAACAAAAGAGAGTAGAGCAAAAAATGTTAACATACATTCTGGCTGTAAGCCATGGTAGCGTTGAAACCTGCAGTCAAATTAACTAGTTGGAGACTACTTCAAAATCAAAGCAGTTAAATAATATTTTTATTTGAATTGAGTTTTCAAAAAGCAGCAATTGATAATTTAAAAAAAAACAGTTTATAAATCAAAAAAATTATTTTAAAAAAGCGAAAATAGTTCAAACAAAATCAGAAATTATTTCAGCATAATTTCGGGATTTTTAATGACACAGTTTTTTGTCATCAATACCGAAAATGGTCCCAAAGACCAAATCATCTAAAATGGTCACAATAGTCCTAAAATTTCACAGCAATCCCGAATTTAACTCGCAAGAAACGGGAAAATAGTTAACCGAACACGGTCTCTAAATAATACAGAATTGTCTCGAAAAAATTTGCCAAAACGTGCCTAAAATTTTGGAAAAAACAATCCCGAAAAAAATCAAAAAATCATCCCTGAAAATTCCCGAAATAGTTTCGACTATATTCCGAAAACAATCTCGAAATTATTCCGAAATTGTGTCGAAACTATCATGATATGATGCCGAAAGCATCTAGAAAACTATCCGAAGTAACGATAAAAGCCTCAGAGGCAATTTCAAATCAACCCAAAAATATGACAACAGCCCCGCATTGATTCAGGCGAATATTCAAAAATGCTCACGAAGATGTACTGAAACAGTCTCGAAATTATCTAGATAACTAGCAACAACACTTTCGAATGTTACCCACAAAAGTCCCGAAATGATACCGAAAATGATCTTGAAGAGACCTGAAAAAGTTGCAAAACCGTTCTGGAAGCACCCTGAAATTAGACGGAAATAGTTACGAAAACAATTCGGAAATGATCCCGAACGAACAATAAATTCACCCTCAAAAAATTTAAAAAATAAAATAAATTTTTTTTTAAATTTTTCGTGCTGAAAAAGTTTAAGTTTAAAAACCATGTTCCCAGAGTTTGGACTCCATACAGATTTGAGCTTTTTTGAACTAATTTTGATTACATTAAAATAAACTAGTTCTTAACCAGTACCTTTTTTTGACTAGTTTGCCATCACACTACCACAAAGTGACTGTAATAACTGCATACAACAACAATTCACAGAATGTCAGTTACAATACGAAATGACAGCAAGAAGTTCCAGGCGAATAGTTCATTTGTCATTTGGCAGACAGAAAACTCAAAAAACTGTCCTGATGCAACAACAACAATACCGTAAAAAGAGCACATCATAAAAGTTTTGACTCAAATATACGCATGCAATTTGATTGAGATTCATAGAAAGTTGAAGTAAAAAATATGCTTTGCGTTTTCTCATCTCTGGAACTCGTTGCATTTGCACTTTTGCTGGGCAGACAGTGCAGTGAATGAAAAATGCTTTTGTTCTTATTAGGATTTCGTTTGTCTTCTTAGCTTCTTTGTAATCGTTTTGTCAGTATTTTAACTAATTTTTTGGAAATTGTTTGAATGATGCTGCGGTGTTTTGTTTTGTATTACTCATTTGCATTGCATGCTTAGGAGGTAAGCTTCTTGGATAAATGACAAAATGCCTAAGAAATGCTTTGATTGTGGTGGTTTCAATGGGTGCAATGGTATATTGATTTCCATTGCATTGGAGTATCAATCGATTCTTTGGAAAAATTTCACCTTTTTTATACATAAATAATCTTAGTTCTCCTCTGGAAAACACTTCGATATCAATTTGAATTGGACCATCAATCTCCACTTAGAGTAAAATGAAAAAAAAACAACCAAATCCACCACCTGCCTAACCTCACTTTCAAGTTTTTACTTTTATGCAATTCAATAGTATCACAATTGACAAAATTCTTTTTTATTTCATTGTATAAAAGCAAGTGCATGTGCTCTTAGTAATTTAATTTTATATAATACAATTGTCTATTGAACTATACTGAAAAAGTGGTTTCGTCTCCAATTGATAAATAAGTTGGATATGGACCCGGTCTATGAAAAGGTGGTTTATGACTCAAAAAAAAAATTGCGAGAAACACCTGTTAACGATAAACAATGCCATATGCTTGCACAGAAATGACAGAAAGGAGGAAACATTTTTGTACACTTCTAAGCAAGGTAGGACTTTCTAGATTTCACCACGTGAAAGAGCGTCCCAAAAACTACCGAAACCACTACTCTCACCAATTCCGAGTAAATCAAGTTTAAAGATTTTCAATGTCCAAATAGCCATAACTTCTACAATTTTGCTAGCATTACCATAGTTTATACATTTTTGGATAGCTCGGGTAATAGCCTTTCCAAAAATGTATAAACATCCGCGGATTTGTCAATTTGAAAAAGTGCCGACTTTGACCCCTCTATCACTCACCAATTTCGAGTAATTCAAGTTTACAGATTTTCAGTGTTCAAATGGTCATAACTTCTACAATTTTGCTAGATTACCATAGTTTATACATTTTTGGCTAAGCTAGGACGCACGGTTTAGAAGCTATGGGCATTTTAAAATTTGGATGGGAAAATTGGCACCACGTCCACAGTTTTCATCCGATTTTCAAAATTCAAAAAGTAATGGAATGTCCGAATTGCCTACTAAAAAGTGCCAACTTTGGCTATGCTAGGACGCACGGTTTAGAAGTTATGGGCATTTTAAAATTTGGATGGGAAAATTGGCACCACGTCGACAGTTTTCGTCCGATTTTCAAAATTCAAAAAGTGATGGGATCTCCGAATTGCCTACTAAAAAAGTGCAAAGTTTGGCTATGCTAGGACGCACGGTTTAGAAGTTATGGCCATTTTAAGATTTGGATGGGAAAATTGTCACCACGTCCACATTTTTCATCCGATTTTCAAAACTCAAAAAGTAATGGAATCTCCGAATTGCCTACTAAAAAAGTGCAAAGTTTGCCTATGCTAGGACGCACGGTTTAGAAGTTATGGCCATTTTAAAATTTGGATGGGAAAATTGGCACCACGTCCACAGTTTTCATCCGATTTTCAAAATTCAAAAAGTAATGGAATGTCCGAATTGCCTACTAAAAAGTGCCAACTTTGGCTATGCTAGGACGCACGGTTTAGAAGTTATGGGCATTTTAAAATTTGGATGGGAAAATTGGCACCACGTCGACAGTTTTCGTCCGATTTTCAAAATTCAAAAAGTAATGGAATCTCCGAATTGCCTACTAAAAAAGTGCAAAGTTTGGCTATGCTAGGACGCACGGTTTAGAAGTTATGGCCATTTTAAAATTTGGATGGGAAAATTGGCACCACGTCCACAGTTTTCGTCCGATTTTCAAAATTCAAAAAGTGATGGGATCTCCGAATTGCCTACTAAAAAAGTGCAAAGTTTGGCTATGCTAGGACGCACGGTTTAGAAGTTATGGCCATTTTAAGATTTGGATGGGAAAATTGTCACCACGTCCACATTTTTCATCCGATTTTCAAAACTCAAAAAGTAATGGAATCTCCGAATTGCCTACTAAAAAAGTGCAAAGTTTGCCTATGCTAGGACGCACGGTTTAGAAGTTATGGCCATTTTAAAATTTGGATGGGAAAATTGGCACCACGTCCACAGTTTTCGTCCGATTTTCAAAATTCAAAAAGTGATGGGATCTCCGAATTGCCTACTAAAAAAGTGCAAAGTTTGGCTATGCTAGGACGCACGGTTTAGAAGTTATGGCCATTTTAAGATTTGGATGGGAAAATTGGCACCACGTCCACATTTTTCATCCGATTTTCAAAACTCAAAAAGTAATGGAATCTCCGAATTGCCTACTAAAAAAGTGCAAAGTTTGCCTATGCTAGGACGCACGGTTTAGAAGTTATGGCCATTTTAAGATTTGGATGGGAAAATTGTCACCACGTCCACATTTTTCATCCGATTTTCAAAACTCAAAAAGTAATGGAATCTCCGAATTGCCTACTAAAAAAGTGCAAAGTTTGCCTATGCTAGGACGCACGGTTTAGAAGTTATGGCCATTTTAAGATTTGGATGGGAAAATTGTCACCACGTCCACATTTTTCATCCGATTTTCAAAACTCAAAAAGTAATGGAATCTCCGAATTGCCTACTAAAAAAGTGCAAAGTTTGCCTATGCTAGGACGCACGGTTTAGAAGTTATGGCCATTTTAAAATTTGGATGGGAAAATTGGCACCACGTCCACAGTTTTCGTCCGATTTTCAAAATTCAAAAAGTGATGGGATCTCCGAATTGCCTACTAAAAAAGTGCAAAGTTTGGCTATGCTAGGACGCACGGTTTAGAAGTTATGGCCATTTTAAGATTTGGATGGGAAAATTGGCACCACGTCCACATTTTTCATCCGATTTTCAAAACTCAAAAAGTAATGGAATCTCCGAATTGCCTACTAAAAAAGTGCAAAGTTTGCCTATGCTAGGACGCACGGTTTAGAAGTTATGGCCATTTTAAAATTTGGATGGGAAAATTGGCACCACGTCCACAGTTTTCGTCCGATTTTCAAAATTCAAAAAGTGATGGGATCTCCGAATTGCCTACTAAAAAAGTGCAAAGTTTGGCTATGCTAGGACGCACGGTTTAGAAGTTATGGCCTTTTTAAAATTTGGATGGGAAAATTGGCACCACGTCCACATTTTTCATCCGATTTTCAAAATTCAAAAAGTAATGGAATCTCCGAATTGCCTACTAAAAAAGTGCAAAGTTTGCCTATGCTAGGACGCACGGTTTAGAAGTTATGGCCATTTTAAAATTTGGATGGGAAAATTGGCACCACGTCCACAGTTTTCGTCCGATTTTCAAAATTCAAAAAGTGATGGGATCTCCGAATTGCCTACTAAAAAAGTGCAAAGTTTGGCTATGCTAGGACGCACGGTTTAGAAGTTATGGCCATTTTAAAATTTGGATGGGAAAATTGGCACCACGTCCACAGTTTTCGTCCGATTTTCAAAATTCAAAAAGTGATGGGATCTCCGAATTGCCTACTAAAAAAGTGCAAAGTTTGCCTATGCTAGGACGCACGGTTTAGAAGTTATGGCCATTTTAAAATTTGGATGGGAAAATTGGCACCACGTCCACAGTTTTCGTCCGATTTTCAAAATTCAAAAAGTGATGGGATCTCCGAATTGCCTACTAAAAAAGTGCAAAGTTTGGCTATGCTAGGACGCACGGTTTAGAAGTTATGGCCATTTTAAAATTTGGATGGGAAAATTGGCACCACGTCCACAGTTTTCGTCCGATTTTCAAAATTCAAAAAGTGATGGGATCACCGAATTGCCTACTAAAAAAGTGCAAAGTTTGGCTATGCTAGGACGCACGGTTTAGAAGTTATGGCCTTTTTAAAATTTGGATGGGAAAATTGGCACCACGTCCACATTTTTCATCCGATTTTCAAAATTCAAAAAGTAATGGAATCTCCGAATTGCCTACTAAAAAAGTGCAAAGTTTGCCTATGCTAGGACGCACGGTTTAGAAGTTATGGCCATTTTAAAATTTGGATGGGAAAATTGGCACCACGTCCACAGTTTTCGTCCGATTTTCAAAATTCAAAAAGTGATGGGATCACCGAATTGCCTACTAAAAAAGTGCAAAGTTTGGCTATGCTAGGACGCACGGTTTAGAAGTTATGGCCTTTTTAAAATTTGGATGGGAAAATTGGCACCACGTCCACATTTTTCATCCGATTTTCAAAATTCAAAAAGTAATGGAATCTCCGAATTGCCTACTAAAAAAGTGCAAAGTTTGCCTATGCTAGGACGCACGGTTTAGAAGTTATGGCCATTTTAAAATTTGGATGGGAAAATTGGCACCACGTCCACAGTTTTCGTCCGATTTTCAAAATTCAAAAAGTGATGGGATCACCGAATTGCCTACTAAAAAAGTGCAAAGTTTGGCTATGCTAGGACGCACGGTTTAGAAGTTATGGCCTTTTTAAAATTTGGATGGGAAAATTGGCACCACGTCCACATTTTTCATCCGATTTTCAAAATTCAAAAAGTAATGGAATCTCCGAATTGCCTACTAAAAAAGTGCAAAGTTTGGCTATGCTAGGACGCACGGTTTAGAAGTTATGGCCATTTTAAAATTTGGATGGGAAAATTGGCACCACGTCCACAGTTTTCGTCCGATTTTCAAAATTCAAAAAGTGATGGGATCTCCGAATTGCCTACTAAAAAAGTGCAAAGTTTGGCTATGCTAGGACGCACGGTTTAGAAGTTATGGCCATTTTAAGATTTGGATGGGAAAATTGGCACCACGTCCACAGTTTTCGTCCGATTTTCAAAATTCAAAAAGTGATGGGATCACCGAATTGCCTACTAAAAAAGTGCAAAGTTTGGCTATGCTAGGACGCACGGTTTAGAAGTTATGGCCATTTTAAGATTTTGGTGGGAAAATTGGCACCACGTCCACATTTTTCATCCGATTTTCAAAATTCAAAAAGTAATGGAATCTCCGAATTGCCTACTAAAAAAGTGCAAAGTTTGCCTATGCTAGGACGCACGGTTTAGAAGTTATGGCCATTTTAAAATTTGGATGGGAAAATTGGCACCACGTCCACAGTTTTCGTCCGATTTTCAAAATTCAAAAAGTGATGGGATCACCGAATTGCCTACTAAAAAAGTGCAAAGTTTGGCTATGCTAGGACGCACGGTTTAGAAGTTATGGCCTTTTTAAAATTTGGATGGGAAAATTGGCACCACGTCCACATTTTTCATCCGATTTTCAAAATTCAAAAAGTAATGGAATCTCCGAATTGCCTACTAAAAAAGTGCAAAGTTTGGCTATGCTAGGACGCACGGTTTAGAAGTTATGGCCATTTTAAAATTTGGATGGGAAAATTGGCACCACGTCCACAGTTTTCGTCCGATTTTCAAAATTCAAAAAGTGATGGGATCACCGAATTGCCTACTAAAAAAGTGCAAAGTTTGCCTATGCTAGGACGCACGGTTTAGAAGTTATGGCCATTTTAAAATTTGGATGGGAAAATTGGCACCACGTCCACAGTTTTCGTCCGATTTTCAAAATTCAAAAAGTGATGGGATCACCGAATTGCCTACTAAAGTGCAAAGTTTGGCTATGCTAGGACGCACGGTTTAGAAGTTATGGCCATTTTAAAATTTGGATGGGAAAATTGGCACCACGTCCACAGTTTTCGTCCGATTTTCAAAATTCAAAAAGTAATGGAATCTCCGAATTGCCTACTAAAAAAGTGCAAAGTTTGCCTATGCTAGGACGCACGGTTTAGAAGTTATGGCCATTTTAAAATTTGGATGGGAAAATTGGCACCACGTCCACAGTTTTCGTCCGATTTTCAAAATTCAAAAAGTGATGGGATCACCGAATTGCCTACTAAAAAAGTGCAAAGTTTGGCTATGCTAGGACGCACGGTTTAGAAGTTATGGCCTTTTTAAAATTTGGATGGGAAAATTGGCACCACGTCCACATTTTTCATCCGATTTTCAAAATTCAAAAAGTAATGGAATCTCCGAATTGCCTACTAAAAAAGTGCAAAGTTTGGCTATGCTAGGACGCACGGTTTAGAAGTTATGGCCATTTTAAAATTTGGATGGGAAAATTGGCACCACGTCCACAGTTTTCGTCCGATTTTCAAAATTCAAAAAGTGATGGGATCACCGAATTGCCTACTAAAAAAGTGCAAAGTTTGCCTATGCTAGGACGCACGGTTTAGAAGTTATGGCCATTTTAAAATTTGGATGGGAAAATTGGCACCACGTCCACAGTTTTCGTCCGATTTTCAAAATTCAAAAAGTGATGGGATCACCGAATTGCCTACTAAAGTGCAAAGTTTGGCTATGCTAGGACGCACGGTTTAGAAGTTATGGCCATTTTAAAATTTGGATGGGAAAATTGGCACCACGTCCACAGTTTTCGTCCGATTTTCAAAATTCAAAAAGTGATGGGATCACCGAATTGCCTACTAAAAAAGTGCAAAGTTTGCCTATGCTAGGACGCACGGTTTAGAAGTTATGGCCTTTTTAAAATTTGGATGGGAAAATTGGCACCACGTCCACATTTTTCATCCGATTTTCAAAATTCAAAAAGTAATGGAATCTCCGAATTGCCTACTAAAAAAGTGCAAAGTTTGCCTATGCTAGGACGCACGGTTTAGAAGTTATGGCCATTTTAAAATTTGGATGGGAAAATTGGCACCACGTCCACAGTTTTCGTCCGATTTTCAAAATTCAAAAAGTGATGGGATCACCGAATTGCCTACTAAAAAAGTGCAAAGTTTGGCTATGCTAGGACGCACGGTTTAGAAGTTATGGCCTTTTTAAAATTTGGATGGGAAAATTGGCACCACGTCCACATTTTTCATCCGATTTTCAAAATTCAAAAAGTAATGGAATCTCCGAATTGCCTACTAAAAAAGTGCAAAGTTTGGCTATGCTAGGACGCACGGTTTAGAAGTTATGGCCATTTTAAAATTTGGATGGGAAAATTGGCACCACGTCCACAGTTTTCGTCCGATTTTCAAAATTCAAAAAGTGATGGGATCACCGAATTGCCTACTAAAAAAGTGCAAAGTTTGCCTATGCTAGGACGCACGGTTTAGAAGTTATGGCCTTTTTAAAATTTGGATGGGAAAATTGGCACCACGTCCACAGTTTTCGTCCGATTTTCAAAATTCAAAAAGTAATGGAATCTCCGAATTGCCTACTAAAAAAGTGCAAAGTTTGGCTATGCTAGGACGCACGGTTTAGAAGTTATGGCCTTTTTAAAATTTGGATGGGAAAATTGGCACCACGTCCACATTTTTCATCCGATTTTCAAAATTCAAAAAGTGATGGGATCACCGAATTGCCTACTAAAAAAGTGCAAAGTTTGCCTATGCTAGGACGCACGGTTTAGAAGTTATGGCCTTTTTAAAATTTGGATGGGAAAATTGGCACCACGTCCACATTTTTCATCCGATTTTCAAAATTCAAAAAGTAATGGAATCTCCGAATTGCCTACTAAAAAAGTGCAAAGTTTGGCTATGCTAGGACGCACGGTTTAGAAGTTATGGCCATTTTAAAATTTGGATGGGAAAATTGGCACCACGTCCACAGTTTTCGTCCGATTTTCAAAATTCAAAAAGTGATGGGATCACCGAATTGCCAACTAAAAAAGTGCAAAGTTTGGCTATGCTAGGACGCACGGTTTAGAAGTTATGGCCATTTTAAGATTTGGATGGGAAAATTGGCACCACGTCCACATTTTTCATCCGATTTTCAAAATTCAAAAAGTAATGGAATCTCCGAATTGCCTACTAAAAAAGTGCAAAGTTTGCCTATGCTAGGACGCACGGTTTAGAAGTTATGGCCTTTTTAAAATTTGGATGGGAAAATTGGCACCACGTCCACATTTTTCATCCGATTTTCAAAATTCAAAAAGTAATGGAATCTCCGAATTGCCTACTAAAAAAGTGCAAAGTTTGGCTATGCTAGGACGCACGGTTTAGAAGTTATGGCCATTTTAAAATTTGGATGGGAAAATTGGCACCACGTCCACAGTTTTCGTCCGATTTTCAAAATTCAAAAAGTGATGGGATCACCGAATTGCCTACTAAAAAAGTGCCAACTTTGGCTATGCTAGGACGGACGGTTTAGAAGTTATGGCCATTTTAAAATTTGGATGGGAAAATTGGCACCACGTCCACAGTTTTCATCCGATTTTCAAAATTCAAAAAGTGATGGGATCTCCGAATTGCCTACTAAAAAAGTGCAAAGTTTGGCTATGCTAGGACGCACGGTTTAGAAGTTATGGCCATTTTAAAATTTGGATGGGAAAATTGGCACCACGTCCACAGTTTTCATCCGATTTTCAAAATTCAAAAAGTGATGGGATCTCCGAATTGCCTACTAAAAAAGTGCCAACTTTGGCTATGCTAGGACGGACGGTTTAGAAGTTATGGCCATTTTAAAATTTGGATGGGAAAATTGGCACCACGTCCACAGTTTTCATCCGATTTTCAAAATTCAAAAAGTGATGGGATCTCCGAATTGCCTACTAAAAAAGTGCCAACTTTGGCTATGCTAGGACGGACGGTTTAGAAGTTATGGCCATTTTAAGATTTGGATGGGAAAATTGGCACCACGTCCACATTTTTCATCCGATTTTCAAAATTCAAAAAGTAATGGAATCTCCGAATTGCCTACTAAAAAAGTGCAAAGTTTGCCTATGCTAGGACGCACGGTTTAGAAGTTATGGCCTTTTTAAAATTTGGATGGGAAAATTGGCACCACGTCCACATTTTTCATCCGATTTTCAAAATTCAAAAAGTAATGGAATCTCCGAATTGCCTACTAAAAAAGTGCAAAGTTTGGCTATGCTAGGACGCACGGTTTAGAAGTTATGGCCATTTTAAAATTTGGATGGGAAAATTGGCACCACGTCCACAGTTTTCGTCCGATTTTCAAAATTCAAAAAGTGATGGGATCACCGAATTGCCTACTAAAAAAGTGCCAACTTTGGCTATGCTAGGACGGACGGTTTAGAAGTTATGGCCATTTTAAAATTTGGATGGGAAAATTGGCACCACGTCCACAGTTTTCATCCGATTTTCAAAATTCAAAAAGTGATGGGATCTCCGAATTGCCTACTAAAAAAGTGCAAAGTTTGGCTATGCTAGGACGCACGGTTTAGAAGTTATGGCCATTTTAAAATTTGGATGGGAAAATTGGCACCACGTCCACAGTTTTCATCCGATTTTCAAAATTCAAAAAGTGATGGGATCTCCGAATTGCCTACTAAAAAAGTGCCAACTTTGGCTATGCTAGGACGGACGGTTTAGAAGTTATGGCCATTTTAAAATTTGGATGGGAAAATTGGCACCACGTCCACAGTTTTCATCCGATTTTCAAAATTCAAAAAGTGATGGGATCTCCGAATTGCCTACTAAAAAAGTGCCAACTTTGGCTATGCTAGGACGGACGGTTTAGAAGTTATGGGCATTTTAAAATTTGGATGGGAAAATTGGCACCACGTCCACAGTTTTCGTCCGATTTTCAAAATTCAAAAAGTAATGGGATCTCCGAATTGCCTACTAAAAAAGTGCAAAGTTTGGCTATGCTAGGACGGACGGTTTAGAAGTTATGGCCATTTTAAAATTTGGATGGGAAAATTGGCACCACGTCCACAGTTTTCATCCGATTTTCAAAATTCAAAAAGTGATGGGATCTCCGAATTGCCTACTAAAAAAGTGCCAACTTTGGCTATGCTAGGACGCACGGTTTAGAAGTTATGGCCATTTTAAAATTTGGATGGGAAAATTGGCACCACGTCCACAGTTTTCATCCGATTTTCAAAATTCAAAAAGTGATGGGATCTCCGAATTGCCTACTAAAAAAGTGCAAAGTTTGGCTATGCTAGGACGCACGGTTTAGAAGTTATGGCCATTTTAAGATTTGGATGGGAAAATTGGCACCACGTCCACAGTTTTCATCCGATTTTCAAAATTCAAAAAGTGATGGGATCTCCGAATTGCCTACTAAAAAAGTGCCAACTTTGGCTATGCTAGGACGGACGGTTTAGAAGTTATGGGCATTTTAAAATTTGGATGGGAAAATTGGCACCACGTCCACATTTTTCATCCGATTTTCAAAATTCAAAAAGTAATGGAATCTCCGAATTGCCTACTAAAAAAGTGCAAAGTTTGGCTATGCTAGGACGGACGGTTTAGAAGTTATGGCCATTTTAAAATTTGGATGGGAAAATTGGCACCACGTCCACAGTTTTCATCCGCTTTTCAAAATTCAAAAAGTGATGGGATCTCCGAATTGCCTACTAAAAAAGTGCAAAGTTTGGCTATGCTAGGACGCACGGTTTAGAAGTTATGGCCATTTTAAAATTTGGATGGGAAAATTGGCACCACGTCCACAGTTTTCATCCGATTTTCAAAATTCAAAAAGTGATGGGATCTCCGAATTGCCTACTAAAAAAGTGCCAACTTTGGCTATGCTAGGACGCACGGTTTAGAAGTTATGGCCATTTTAAAATTTGGATGGGAAAATTGGCACCACGTCCACAGTTTTCATCCGATTTTCAAAATTCAAAAAGTGATGGGATCTCCGAATTGCCTACTAAAAAAGTGCAAAGTTTGGCTATGCTAGGACGCACGGTTTAGAAGTTATGGCCATTTTAAAATTTGGATGGGAAAATTGGCACCACGTCCACAGTTTTCATCCGATTTTCAAAATTCAAAAAGTGATGGGATCTCCGAATTGCCTACTAAAAAAGTGCCAACTTTGGCTATGCTAGGACGGACGGTTTAGAAGTTATGGGCATTTTAAAATTTGGATGGGAAAATTGGCACCACGTCCACATTTTTCATCCGATTTTCAAAATTCAAAAAGTAATGGAATCTCCGAATTGCCTACTAAAAAAGTGCAAAGTTTGGCTATGCTAGGACGGACGGTTTAGAAGTTATGGCCATTTTAAAATTTGGATGGGAAAATTGGCACCACGTCCACAGTTTTCATCCGATTTTCAAAATTCAAAAAGTGATGGGATCTCCGAATTGCCTACTAAAAAAGTGCCAACTTTGGCTATGCTAGGACGGACGGTTTAGAAGTTATGGCCATTTTAAAATTTGGATGGGAAAATTGGCACCACGTCCACAGTTTTCATCCGATTTTCAAAATTCAAAAAGTGATGGGATCTCCGAATTGCCTACTAAAAAAGTGCAAAGTTTGGCTATGCTAGGACGGACGGTTTAGAAGTTATGGCCATTTTAAAATTTGGATGGGAAAATTGGCACCACGTCCACAGTTTTCATCCGATTTTCAAAATTCAAAAAGTGATGGGATCTCCGAATTGCCTACTAAAAAAGTGCAAAGTTTGGCTATGCTAGGACGGACGGTTTAGAAGTTATGGCCATTTTAAAATTTGGATGGGAAAATTGGCACCACGTCCACAGTTTTCATCCGATTTTCAAAATTCAAAAAGTGATGGGATCTCCGAATTGCCTACTAAAAAAGTGCCAACTTTGGCTATGCTAGGACGGACGGTTTAGAAGTTATGGCCATTTTAAAATTTGGATGGGAAAATTGGCACCACGTCCACAGTTTTCATCCGATTTTCAAAATTCAAAAAGTGATGGGATCTCCGAATTGCCTACTAAAAAAGTGCCAACTTTGGCTATGCTAGGACGCACGGTTTAGAAGTTATGGCCATTTTAAAATTTGGATGGGAAAATTGGCACCACGTCCACAGTTTTCATCCGATTTTCAAAATTCAAAAAGTGATGGGATCTCCGAATTGCCTACTAAAAAAGTGCAAAGTTTGGCTATGCTAGGACGCACGGTTTAGAAGTTATGGCCATTTTAAGATTTGGATGGGAAAATTGGCACCACGTCCACAGTTTTCATCCGATTTTCAAAATTCAAAAAGTGATGGGATCTCCGAATTGCCTACTAAAAAAGTGCCAACTTTGGCTATGCTAGGACGGACGGTTTAGAAGTTATGGGCATTTTAAAATTTGGATGGGAAAATTGGCACCACGTCCACATTTTTCATCCGATTTTCAAAATTCAAAAAGTGATGGGATCTCCGAATTGCCTACTAAAAAAGTGCCAACTTTGGCTATGCTAGGACGGACGGTTTAGAAGTTATGGGCATTTTAAAATTTGGATGGGAAAATTGGCACCACGTCCACATTTTTCATCCGATTTTCAAAATTCAAAAAGTAATGGAATCTCCGAATTGCCTACTAAAAAAGTGCAAAGTTTGGCTATGCTAGGACGGACGGTTTAGAAGTTATGGCCATTTTAAAATTTGGATGGGAAAATTGGCACCACGTCCACAGTTTTCATCCGATTTTCAAAATTCAAAAAGTGATGGGATCTCCGAATTGCCTACTAAAAAAGTGCCAACTTTGGCTATGCTAGGACGGACGGTTTAGAAGTTATGGCCATTTTAAAATTTGGATGGGAAAATTGGCACCACGTCCACAGTTTTCATCCGATTTTCAAAATTCAAAAAGTGATGGGATCTCCGAATTGCCTACTAAAAAAGTGCAAAGTTTGGCTATGCTAGGACGGACGGTTTAGAAGTTATGGCCATTTTAAAATTTGGATGGGAAAATTGGCACCACGTCCACAGTTTTCATCCGATTTTCAAAATTCAAAAAGTGATGGGATCTCCGAATTGCCTACTAAAAAAGTGCAAAGTTTGGCTATGCTAGGACGGACGGTTTAGAAGTTATGGCCATTTTAAAATTTGGATGGGAAAATTGGCACCACGTCCACAGTTTTCATCCGATTTTCAAAATTCAAAAAGTGATGGGATCTCCGAATTGCCTACTAAAAAAGTGCCAACTTTGGCTATGCTAGGACGGACGGTTTAGAAGTTATGGCCATTTTAAAATTTGGATGGGAAAATTGGCACCACGTCCACAGTTTTCATCCGATTTTCAAAATTCAAAAAGTGATGGGATCTCCGAATTGCCTACTAAAAAAGTGCCAACTTTGGCTATGCTAGGACGCACGGTTTAGAAGTTATGGCCATTTTAAAATTTGGATGGGAAAATTGGCACCACGTCCACAGTTTTCATCCGATTTTCAAAATTCAAAAAGTGATGGGATCTCCGAATTGCCTACTAAAAAAGTGCAAAGTTTGGCTATGCTAGGACGCACGGTTTAGAAGTTATGGCCATTTTAAGATTTGGATGGGAAAATTGGCACCACGTCCACAGTTTTCATCCGATTTTCAAAATTCAAAAAGTGATGGGATCTCCGAATTGCCTACTAAAAAAGTGCCAACTTTGGCTATGCTAGGACGGACGGTTTAGAAGTTATGGGCATTTTAAAATTTGGATGGGAAAATTGGCACCACGTCCACATTTTTCATCCGATTTTCAAAATTCAAAAAGTAATGGAATCTCCGAATTGCCTACTAAAAAAGTGCAAAGTTTGGCTATGCTAGGACGGACGGTTTAGAAGTTATGGCCATTTTAAAATTTGGATGGGAAAATTGGCACCACGTCCACAGTTTTCATCCGCTTTTCAAAATTCAAAAAGTGATGGGATCTCCGAATTGCCTACTAAAAAAGTGCAAAGTTTGGCTATGCTAGGACGCACGGTTTAGAAGTTATGGCCATTTTAAAATTTGGATGGGAAAATTGGCACCACGTCCACAGTTTTCATCCGATTTTCAAAATTCAAAAAGTGATGGGATCTCCGAATTGCCTACTAAAAAAGTGCCAACTTTGGCTATGCTAGGACGCACGGTTTAGAAGTTATGGCCATTTTAAAATTTGGATGGGAAAATTGGCACCACGTCCACAGTTTTCATCCGATTTTCAAAATTCAAAAAGTGATGGGATCTCCGAATTGCCTACTAAAAAAGTGCAAAGTTTGGCTATGCTAGGACGGACGGTTTAGAAGTTATGGCCATTTTAAAATTTGGATGGGAAAATTGGCACCACGTCCACAGTTTTCATCCGATTTTCAAAATTCAAAAAGTGATGGGATCTCCGAATTGCCTACTAAAAAAGTGCCAACTTTGGCTATGCTAGGACGGACGGTTTAGAAGTTATGGCCATTTTAAAATTTGGATGGGAAAATTGGCACCACGTCCACAGTTTTCATCCGATTTTCAAAATTCAAAAAGTGATGGGATCTCCGAATTGCCTACTAAAAAAGTGCCAACTTTGGCTATGCTAGGACGGACGGTTTAGAAGTTATGGGCATTTTAAAATTTGGATGGGAAAATTGGCACCACGTCCACAGTTTTCGTCCGATTTTCAAAATTCAAAAAGTAATGGGATCTCCGAATTGCCTACTAAAAAAGTGCAAAGTTTGGCTATGCTAGGACGCACGGTTTAGAAGTTATGGCCATTTTAAGATTTGGATGGGAAAATTGGCACCACGTCCACATTTTTCATCCGATTTTCAAAATTCAAAAAGTAATAAAATCTCCGAATTGCCTACTAAAAAAGTGCAAAGTTTGGCTATGCTAGGACGCACGGTTTAGAAGTTATGGCCATTTTAAGATTTGGATGGTAAAATTGGCACCACGTCCACATTTTTCATCCGATTTTCAAAATTCAAAAAGTAATAAAATCTCCGAATTGCCTACTAAAAAAGTGCAAAGTTTGGCTATGCTAGGACGCACGGTTTAGAAGTTATGGCCATTTTAAAATTTGGATGGCCATTTTAAAATTTGGATGGGAAAATTGGCACCACGTCCACAGTTTTAGTCCGATTTTCAAAATTCAAAAAGTAATAAAATCTCCGAATTGCCTACTAAAAAAGTGCAAAGTTTGGCTATGCTAGGACGCACGGTTTAGAAGTTATGGCCATTTTAAAATTTGCATGGGAAAATTGGCACCACGTCCACAGTTTTCATCCGATTTTCAAAATTCAAAAAGTGATGGGATCTCCGAATTGCCTACTAAAAAGTGCCAACTTTGGCTATGCTAGGACGGACGGTTTAGAAGTTATGGGCATTTTAAAATTTGGATGGGAAAATTGGCACCACGTCCACATTTTTCATCCGATTTTCAAAATTCAAAAAGTAATGGAATCTCCGAATTGCCTACTAAAAAAGTGCAAAGTTTGGCTATGCTAGGACGGACGGTTTAGAAGTTATGGCCATTTTAAAATTTGGATGGGAAAATTGGCACCACGTCCACAGTTTTCATCCGATTTTCAAAATTCAAAAAGTGATGGGATCTCCGAATTGCCTACTAAAAAAGTGCCAACTTTGGCTATGCTAGGACGGACGGTTTAGAAGTTATGGCCATTTTAAAATTTGGATGGGAAAATTGGCACCACGTCCACAGTTTTCATCCGATTTTCAAAATTCAAAAAGTGATGGGATCTCCGAATTGCCTACTAAAAAAGTGCCAACTTTGGCTATGCTAGGACGGACGGTTTAGAAGTTATGGGCATTTTAAAATTTGGATGGGAAAATTGGCACCACGTCCACATTTTTAATCCGATTTTCAAAATTCAAAAAGTAATGGGATCTCCGAATTGCCTACTAAAAAAGTGCAAAGTTTGGCTATGCTAGGACGCACGGTTTAGAAGTTATGGCCATTTTAAGATTTGGATGGGAAAATTGACACCACGTCCACACTTTTCATCCGATTTTCAAAATTCAAAAAGTAATAAAATCTCCGAATTGCCTACTAAAAAAGTGCAAAGTTTGGCTATGCTAGGACGCACGGTTTAGAAGTTATGGCCATTTTAAGATTTGGATGGGAAAATTGGCACCACGTCCACATTTTTCGTCCGATTTTCAAAATTCAAAAAGTAATAAAATCTCCGAATTGCCTACTAAAAAAGTGCAAAGTTTGGCTATGCTAGGACGCACGGTTTAGAAGTTATGGCCATTTTAAGATTTGGATGGGAAAATTGGCACCACGTCCACAGTTTTAGTCCGATTTTCAAAATTCAAAAAGTAATAAAATCTCCGAATTGCCTACTAAAAAAGTGCAAAGTTTGGCTATGCTAGGACGCACGGTTTAGAAGTTATGGCCATTTTAAGATTTGGATGGGAAAATTGACACCACGTCCACACTTTTCATCCGATTTTCAAAATTCAAAAAGTAATAAAATCTCCGAATTGCCTACTAAAAAAGTGCAAAGTTTGGCTATGCTAGGACGCACGGTTTAGAAGTTATGGCCATTTTAAGATTTGGATGGGAAAATTGGCACCACGTCCACATTTTTCGTCCGATTTTCAAAATTCAAAAAGTAATAAAATCTCCGAATTGCCTACTAAAAAAGTGCAAAGTTTGGCTATGCTAGGACGCACGGTTTAGAAGTTATGGCCATTTTAAGATTTGGATGGGAAAATTGGCACCACGTCCACATTTTTAATCCGATTTTCAAAATTCAAAAAGTAATGGGATCTCCGAATTGCCTACTAAAAAAGTGCAAAGTTTGGCTATGCTAGGACGCACGGTTTAGAAGTTATGGCCATTTTAAGATTTGGATGGGAAAATTGACACCACGTCCACACTTTTCATCCGATTTTCAAAATTCAAAAAGTAATAAAATCTCCGAATTGCCTACTAAAAAAGTGCAAAGTTTGGCTATGCTAGGACGCACGGTTTAGAAGTTATGGCCATTTTAAAATTTGGATGGCCATTTTAAAATTTGGATGGGAAAATTGGCACCACGTCCACAGTTTTAGTCCGATTTTCAAAATTCAAAAAGTAATAAAATCTCCGAATTGCCTACTAAAAAAGTGCAAAGTTTGGCTATGCTAGGACGCACGGTTTAGAAGTTATGGCCATTTTAAGATTTGGATGGGAAAATTGGCACCACGTCCACATTTTTCGTCCGATTTTCAAAATTCAAAAAGTAATGGGATCTCCGAATTGCCTACTAAAAAAGTGCAAAGTTTGGCTATGCTAGGACGCACGGTTTAGAAGTTATGGCCATTTTAAAATTTGGATGGGAAAATTGGCACCACGTCCACATTTTTCGTCCGATTTTCAAAATTCAAAAAGTAATGGGATCTCCGAATTGCCTACTAAAAAAGTGCAAAGTTTGGCTATGCTAGGACGCACGGTTTAGAAGTTATGGCCATTTTAAGATTTGGATGGGAAAATTGGCACCACGTCCACATTTTTCGTCCGATTTTCAAAATTCAAAAAGTAATGGAATCTACGAGTTGCCTACTAAAAAAGTGCAAAGTTTGGCTATGCTAGGACGCACGGTTTAGAAGTTATGGCCATTTTAAGATTTGGATGGGAAAATTGGCACCACGTCCACATTTTTCGTCCGATTTTCAAAATTCAAAAAGTAATGGAATCTCCGAATTGCCTTCTAAAAAAGTGCAAAGTTTGGCTATGCTAGGACGCACGGTTTAGAAGTTATGGCCATTTTAAGATTTGGATGGGAAAATTGGCACCACGTCCACAGTTTTCATCCGATTTTCAAAATTCAAAAAGTAATGGAATCTACGAGTTGCCTACTAAAAAAGTGCAAAGTTTGGCTATGCTAGGACGCACGGTTTAGAAGTTATGGCCATTTTAAGATTTGGATGGGAAAATTGGCACCACGTCCACATTTTTCGTCCGATTTTCAAAATTCAAAAAGTAATGGAATCTCCGAATTGCCTACTAAAAAAGTGCAAAGTTTGGCTATGCTAGGACGCACGGTTTAGAAGTTATGGCCATTTTAAGATTTGGATGGGAAAATTGGCACCACGTCCACAGTTTTCATCCGATTTTCAAAATTCAAAAAGTAATGGAATCTACGAGTTGCCTACTAAAAAAGTGCAAAGTTTGGCTATGCTAGGACGCACGGTTTAGAAGTTATGGCCATTTTAAGATTTGGATGGGAAAATTGGCACCACGTCCACAGTTTTCATCCGATTTTCAAAATTCAAAAAGTAATGGAATCTACGAGTTGCCTACTAAAAAAGTGCAAAGTTTGGCTATGCTAGGACGCACGGTTTAGAAGTTATGGCCATTTTAAGATTTGGATGGGAAAATTGGCACCACGTCCACATTTTTCGTCCGATTTTCAAAATTCAAAAAGTAATGGAATCTACGAATTGCCTTCTAAAAAAGTGCAAAGTTTGGCTATGCTAGGACGCACGGTTTAGAAGTTATGGCCATTTTAAGATTTGGATGGGAAAATTGGCACCACGTCCACAGTTTTCATCCGATTTTCAAAATTCAAAAAGTAATGGAATCTACGAGTTGCCTACTAAAAAAGTGCAAAGTTTGGCTATGCTAGGACGCACGGTTTAGAAGTTATGGCCATTTTAAGATTTGGATGGGAAAATTGGCACCACGTCCACATTTTTCGTCCGATTTTCAAAATTCAAAAAGTAATGGAATCTACGAGTTGCCTACTAAAAAAGTGCAAAGTTTGGCTATGCTAGGACGCACGGTTTAGAAGTTATGGCCATTTTAAGATTTGGATGGGAAAATTGGCACCACGTCCACATTTTTCGTCCGATTTTCAAAATTCAAAAAGTAATGGAATCTACGAATTGCCTTCTAAAAAAGTGCAAAGTTTGGCTATGCTAGGACGCACGGTTTAGAAGTTATGGCCATTTTAAGATTTGGATGGGAAAATTGGCACCACGTCCACAGTTTTCATCCGATTTTCAAAATTCAAAAAGTAATGGAATCTACGAGTTGCCTACTAAAAAAGTGCAAAGTTTGGCTATGCTAGGACGCACGGTTTAGAAGTTATGGCCATTTTAAGATTTGGATGGGAAAATTGGCACCACGTCCACATTTTTCGTCCGATTTTCAAAATTCAAAAAGTAATGGAATCTACGAATTGCCTTCTAAAAAAGTGCAAAGTTTGGCTATGCTAGGACGCACGGTTTAGAAGTTATGGCCATTTTAAGATTTGGATGGGAAAATTGGCACCACGTCCACAGTTTTCATCCGATTTTCAAAATTCAAAAAGTAATGGAATCTACGAGTTGCCTACTAAAAAAGTGCAAAGTTTGGCTATGCTAGGACGCACGGTTTAGAAGTTATGGCCATTTTAAGATTTGGATGGGAAAATTGGCACCACGTCCACATTTTTCGTCCGATTTTCAAAATTCAAAAAGTAATGGAATCTACGAATTGCCTTCTAAAAAAGTGCAAAGTTTGGCTATGCTAGGACGCACGGTTTAGAAGTTATGGCCATTTTAAGATTTGGATGGGAAAATTGGCACCACGTCCACAGTTTTCATCCGATTTTCAAAATTCAAAAAGTAATGGAATCTACGAGTTGCCTACTAAAAAAGTGCAAAGTTTGGCTATGCTAGGACGCACGGTTTAGAAGTTATGGCCATTTTAAGATTTGGATGGGAAAATTGGCACCACGTCCACATTTTTCGTCCGATTTTCAAAATTCAAAAAGTAATGGAATCTCCGAATTGCCTTCTAAAAAAGTGCAAAGTTTGGCTATGCTAGGACGCACGGTTTAGAAGTTATGGCCATTTTAAGATTTGGATGGGAAAATTGGCACCACGTCCACATTTTTCGTCCGATTTTCAAAATTCAAAAAGTAATGGAATCTCCGAATTGCCTACTAAAAAAGTGCAAAGTTTGGCTATGCTAGGACGCACGGTTTAGAAGTTATGGCCATTTTAAAATTTGGATGGGAAAATTGGCACCACGTCCACATTTTTCGTCCGATTTTCAAAATTCAAAAAGTAATGGAATCTCCGAATTGCCTACTAAAAAAGTGCAAAGTTTGGCTATGCTAGGACGCACGGTTTAGAAGTTATGGCCATTTTAAAATTTGGATGGGAAAATTGGCACCACGTCCACATTTTTCGTCCGATTTTCAAAATTCAAAAAGTAGTGGGATCTCCGAATTGCCTACTAAAAAAGTGCAAAGTTTGGCTATGCTAGGACGCACGGTTTAGAAGTTATGGCCATTTTAAAATTTGGATGGGAAAATTGGCACCACGTCCACATTTTTCGTCCGATTTTCAAAATTCAAAAAGTAATGGGATCTCCGAATTGCCTACTAAAAAAGTGCAAAGTTTGGCTATGCTAGGACGCACGGTTTAGAAGTTATGGCCATTTTAAAATTTGGATGGGAAAATTGGCACCACGTCCACATTTTTCGTCCGATTTTCAAAATTCAAAAAGTAGTGGGATCTCCGAATTGCCTACTAAAAAAGTGCAAAGTTTGGCTATGCTAGGACGCACGGTTTAGAAGTTATGGCCATTTTAAAATTTGGATGGGAAAATTGGCACCACGTCCACATTTTTCGTCCGATTTTCAAAATTCAAAAAGTAATGGGATCTCCGAATTGCCTACTAAAAAAGTGCAAAGTTTGGCTATGCTAGGACGCACGGTTTAGAAGTTATGGCCATTTTAAAATTTGGATGGGAAAATTGGCACCACGTCCACATTTTTCGTCCGATTTTCAAAATTCAAAAAGTAGTGGGATCTCCGAATTGCCTACTAAAAAAGTGCAAAGTTTGGCTATGCTAGGACGCACGGTTTAGAAGTTATGGCCATTTTAAGATTTGGATGGGAAAATTGGCACCACGTCCACATTTTTCGTCCGATTTTCAAAATTCAAAAAGTAATGGAATCTACGAATTGCCTTCTAAAAAAGTGCAAAGTTTGGCTATGCTAGGACGCACGGTTTAGAAGTTATGGCCATTTTAAGATTTGGATGGGAAAATTGGCACCACGTCCACAGTTTTCATCCGATTTTCAAAATTCAAAAAGTAATGGAATCTACGAGTTGCCTACTAAAAAAGTGCAAAGTTTGGCTATGCTAGGACGCACGGTTTAGAAGTTATGGCCATTTTAAGATTTGGATGGGAAAATTGGCACCACGTCCACATTTTTCGTCCGATTTTCAAAATTCAAAAAGTAATGGAATCTACGAATTGCCTTCTAAAAAAGTGCAAAGTTTGGCTATGCTAGGACGCACGGTTTAGAAGTTATGGCCATTTTAAGATTTGGATGGGAAAATTGGCACCACGTCCACAGTTTTCATCCGATTTTCAAAATTCAAAAAGTAATGGAATCTACGAGTTGCCTACTAAAAAAGTGCAAAGTTTGGCTATGCTAGGACGCACGGTTTAGAAGTTATGGCCATTTTAAGATTTGGATGGGAAAATTGGCACCACGTCCACATTTTTCGTCCGATTTTCAAAATTCAAAAAGTAATGGAATCTCCGAATTGCCTTCTAAAAAAGTGCAAAGTTTGGCTATGCTAGGACGCACGGTTTAGAAGTTATGGCCATTTTAAGATTTGGATGGGAAAATTGGCACCACGTCCACATTTTTCGTCCGATTTTCAAAATTCAAAAAGTAATGGAATCTCCGAATTGCCTACTAAAAAAGTGCAAAGTTTGGCTATGCTAGGACGCACGGTTTAGAAGTTATGGCCATTTTAAAATTTGGATGGGAAAATTGGCACCACGTCCACATTTTTCGTCCGATTTTCAAAATTCAAAAAGTAATGGAATCTCCGAATTGCCTACTAAAAAAGTGCAAAGTTTGGCTATGCTAGGACGCACGGTTTAGAAGTTATGGCCATTTTAAAATTTGGATGGGAAAATTGGCACCACGTCCACATTTTTCGTCCGATTTTCAAAATTCAAAAAGTAATGGGATCTCCGAATTGCCTACTAAAAAAGTGCAAAGTTTGGCTATGCTAGGACGCACGGTTTAGAAGTTATGGCCATTTTAAAATTTGGATGGGAAAATTGGCACCACGTCCACATTTTTCGTCCGATTTTCAAAATTCAAAAAGTAGTGGGATCTCCGAATTGCCTACTAAAAAAGTGCAAAGTTTGGCTATGCTAGGACGCACGGTTTAGAAGTTATGGCCATTTTAAAATTTGGATGGGAAAATTGGCACCACGTCCACATTTTTCGTCCGATTTTCAAAATTCAAAAAGTAATGGGATCTCCGAATTGCCTACTAAAAAAGTGCAAAGTTTGGCTATGCTAGGACGCACGGTTTAGAAGTTATGGCCATTTTAAAATTTGGATGGGAAAATTGGCACCACGTCCACATTTTTCGTCCGATTTTCAAAATTCAAAAAGTAGTGGGATCTCCGAATTGCCTACTAAAAAAGTGCAAAGTTTGGCTATGCTAGGACGCACGGTTTAGAAGTTATGGCCATTTTAAAATTTGGATGGGAAAATTGGCACCACGTCCACATTTTTCGTCCGATTTTCAAAATTCAAAAAGTAATGGGATCTCCGAATTGCCTACTAAAAAAGTGCAAAGTTTGGCTATGCTAGGACGCACGGTTTAGAAGTTATGGCCATTTTAAAATTTGGATGGGAAAATTGGCACCACGTCCACATTTTTCGTCCGATTTTCAAAATTCAAAAAGTAGTGGGATCTCCGAATTGCCTACTAAAAAAGTGCAAAGTTTGGCTATGCTAGGACGCACGGTTTAGAAGTTATGGCCATTTTAAAATTTGGATGGGAAAATTGGCACCACGTCCACATTTTTCATCCGATTTTCAAAATTCAAAAAGTGATGGGATCTCCTAATTGCCTACTAAAAAAGTGCAAAGTTTGGCTATGCTAGGACGCACGGTTTAGAAGTTATGGCCATTTTAAAATTTGGATGGGAAAATTGGCACCGCGTCCACATTTTTCGTCCGATTTTCAAAATTCAAAAAGTGATGGGATCTCCTAATTGCCTACTAAAAAAGTGCAAAGTTTGGCTATGCTAGGACGCACGGTTTAGAAGTTATGGCCATTTTAAAATTTGGATGGGAAAATTGGCACCACGTCCACATTTTTCATCCGATTTTCAAAATTCAAAAAGTGATGGGATCTCCTAATTGCCTACTAAAAAAGTGCAAAGTTTGGCTATGCTAGGACGCACGGTTTAGAAGTTATGGCCATTTTAAAATTTGGATGGGAAAATTGGCACCACGTCCACATTTTTCATCCGATTTTCAAAATTCAAAAAGTGATGGGATCTCCTAATTGCCTACTAAAAAAGTGCAAAGTTTGGCTATGCTAGGACGCACGGTTTAGAAGTTATGGCCATTTTAAAATTTGGATGGGAAAATTGGCACCACGTCCACATTTTTCATCCGATTTTCAAAATTCAAAAAGTGATGGGATCTCCTAATTGCCTACTAAAAAAGTGCAAAGTTTGGCTATGCTAGGACGCACGGTTTAGAAGTTATGGCCATTTTAAAATTTGGATGGGAAAATTGGCACCACGTCCACATTTTTCATCCGATTTTCAAAATTCAAAAAGTGATGGGATCTCCTAATTGCCTACTAAAAAAGTGCAAAGTTTGGCTATGCTAGGACGCACGGTTTAGAAGTTATGGCCATTTTAAAATTTGGATGGGAAAATTGGCACCACGTCCACATTTTTCGTCCGATTTTCAAACTTCAAAAAGTGATGGGATCTCCTAATTGCCTACTAAAAAAGTGCAAAGTTTGGCTATGCTAGGACGAACGGTTTAGAAGTTATGGCCATTTTAAAATTTGGATGGGAAAATTGGCACCACGTCCACATTTTTCATCCGATTTTCAAAATTCAAAAAGTGATGGGATCTCCTAATTGCCTACTAAAAAAGTGCAAAGTTTGGCTATGCTAGGACGCACGGTTTAGAAGTTATGGCCATTTTAAAATTTGGATGGGAAAATTGGCACCACGTCCACATTTTTCATCCGATTTTCAAAATTCAAAAAGTGATGGGATCTCCTAATTGCCTACTAAAAAAGTGCAAAGTTTGGCTATGCTAGGACGCACGGTTTAGAAGTTATGGCCATTTTAAAATTTGGATGGGAAAATTGGCACCACGTCCACATTTTTCATCCGATTTTCAAAATTCAAAAAGTGATGGGATCTCCTAATTGCCTACTAAAAAAGTGCAAAGTTTGGCTATGCTAGGACGCACGGTTTAGAAGTTATGGCCATTTTAAAATTTGGATGGGAAAATTGGCACCACGTCCACATTTTTCATCCGATTTTCAAAATTCAAAAAGTGATGGGATCTCCTAATTGCCTACTAAAAAAGTGCAAAGTTTGGCTATGCTAGGACGCACGGTTTAGAAGTTATGGCCATTTTAAAATTTGGATGGGAAAATTGGCACCACGTCCACATTTTTCATCCGATTTTCAAAATTCAAAAAGTGATGGGATCTCCTAATTGCCTACTAAAAAAGTGCAAAGTTTGGCTATGCTAGGACGCACGGTTTAGAAGTTATGGCCATTTTAAAATTTGGATGGGAAAATTGGCACCACGTCCACATTTTTCGTCCGATTTTCAAAATTCAAAAAGTAATGGAATCTCCGAATTGCCTACTAAAAAAGTGCAAAGTTTGGCTATGCTAGGACGAACGGTTTAGAAGTTATGGCCATTTTAAAATTTGGATGGGAAAATTGGCACCACGTCCACATTTTTCGTCCGATTTTCAAAATTCAAAAAGTGATGGGATCTCCGAATTGCCTACTAAAAAAGTGCAAAGTTTGGCTATGCTAGGACGCACGGTTTAGAAGTTATGGCCATTTTAAAATTTGGATGGGAAAATTGGCACCACGTCCACATTTTTCGTCCGATTTTCAAAATTCAAAAAGTAATGGAATCTCCGAATTGCCTACTAAAAAAGTGCAAAGTTTGGCTATGCTAGGACGAACGGTTTAGAAGTTATGGCCATTTTAAAATTTGGATGGGAAAATTGGCACCACGTCCACATTTTTCATCCGATTTTCAAAATTCAAAAAGTAATGGAATCTCCGAATTGCCTACTAAAAAAGTGCAAAGTTTGGCTATGCTAGGACGAACGGTTTAGAAGTTATGGCCATTTTAAAATTTGGATGGGAAAATTGGCACCACGTCCACATTTTTCGTCCGATTTTCAAAATTCAAAAAGTGATGGGATCTCCGAATTGCCTACTAAAAAAGTGCAAAGTTTGGCTATGCTAGGACGAACGGTTTAGAAGTTATGGCCATTTTAAAATTTGGATGGGAAAATTGGCACCACGTCCACATTTTTCATCCGATTTTCAAAATTCAAAAAGTAATGGAATCTCCGAATTGCCTACTAAAAAAGTGCAAAGTTTGGCTATGCTAGGACGAACGGTTTAGAAGTTATGGCCATTTTAAAATTTGGATGGGAAAATTGGCACCACGTCCACATTTTTCATCCGATTTTCAAAATTCAAAAAGTAATGGAATCTCCGAATTGCCTACTAAAAAAGTGCAAAGTTTGGCTATGCTAGGACGAACGGTTTAGAAGTTATGGCCATTTTAAAATTTGGATGGGAAAATTGGCACCACGTCCACATTTTTCATCCGATTTTCAAAATTCAAAAAGTAATGGAATCTCCGAATTGCCTACTAAAAAAGTGCAAAGTTTGGCTATGCTAGGACGAACGGTTTAGAAGTTATGGCCATTTTAAAATTTGGATGGGAAAATTGGCACCACGTCCACATTTTTCATCCGATTTTCAAAATTCAAAAAGTAATGGAATCTCCGAATTGCCTACTAAAAAAGTGCAAAGTTTGGCTATGCTAGGACGAACGGTTTAGAAGTTATGGCCATTTTAAAATTTGGATGGGAAAATTGGCACCACGTCCACATTTTTCGTCCGATTTTCAAAATTCAAAAAGTAATGGAATCTCCGAATTGCCTACTAAAAAAGTGCAAAGTTTGGCTATGCTAGGACGAACGGTTTAGAAGTTATGGCCATTTTAAAATTTGGATGGGAAAATTGGCACCACGTCCACATTTTTCGTCCGATTTTCAAAATTCAAAAAGTGATGGGATCTCCGAATTGCCTACTAAAAAAGTGCAAAGTTTGGCTATGCTAGGACGAACGGTTTAGAAGTTATGGCCATTTTAAAATTTGGATGGGAAAATTGGCACCACGTCCACATTTTTCATCCGATTTTCAAAATTCAAAAAGTAATGGAATCTCCGAATTGCCTACTAAAAAAGTGCAAAGTTTGGCTATGCTAGGACGAACGGTTTAGAAGTTATGGCCATTTTAAAATTTGGATGGGAAAATTGGCACCACGTCCACATTTTTCATCCGATTTTCAAAATTCAAAAAGTAATGGAATCTCCGAATTGCCTACTAAAAAAGTGCAAAGTTTGGCTATGCTAGGACGAACGGTTTAGAAGTTATGGCCATTTTAAAATTTGGATGGGAAAATTGGCACCACGTCCACATTTTTCATCCGATTTTCAAAATTCAAAAAGTAATGGAATCTCCGAATTGCCTACTAAAAAAGTGCAAAGTTTGGCTATGCTAGGACGAACGGTTTAGAAGTTATGGCCATTTTAAAATTTGGATGGGAAAATTGGCACCACGTCCACATTTTTCGTCCGATTTTCAAAATTCAAAAAGTAATGGAATCTCCGAATTGCCTACTAAAAAAGTGCAAAGTTTGGCTATGCTAGGACGAACGGTTTAGAAGTTATGGCCATTTTAAAATTTGGATGGGAAAATTGGCACCACGTCCACATTTTTCGTCCGATTTTCAAAATTCAAAAAGTGATGGAATCTCCGAATTGCCTACTAAAAAAGTGCAAAGTTTGGCTATGCTAGGACGAACGGTTTAGAAGTTATGGCCATTTTAAAATTTGGATGGGAAAATTGGCACCACGTCCACATTTTTCGTCCGATTTTCAAAATTCAAAAAGTGATGGGATCTCCTAATTGCCTACTAAAAAAGTGCAAAGTTTGGCTATGCTAGGACGCACGGTTTAGAAGTTATGGCCATTTTAAAATTTGGATGGGAAAATTGGCACCACGTCCACATTTTTCGTCCGATTTTCAAAATTCAAAAAGTAATGGAATCTCCGAATTGCCTACTAAAAAAGTGCAAAGTTTGGCTATGCTAGGACGAACGGTTTAGAAGTTATGGCCATTTTAAAATTTGGATGGGAAAATTGGCACCACGTCCACATTTTTCATCCGATTTTCAAAATTCAAAAAGTAATGGAATCTCCGAATTGCCTACTAAAAAAGTGCAAAGTTTGGCTATGCTAGGACGCACGGTTTAGAAGTTATGGCCATTTTAAAATTTGGATGGGAAAATTGGCACCACGTCCACATTTTTCGTCCGATTTTCAAACTTCAAAAAGTGATGGGATCTCCTAATTGCCTACTAAAAAAGTGCAAAGTTTGGCTATGCTAGGACGCACGGTTTAGAAGTTATGGCCATTTTAAAATTTGGATGGGAAAATTGGCACCACGTCCACATTTTTCATCCGATTTTCAAAATTGAAAAAGTAATGGAATCTCCGAATTGCCTACTAAAAAAGTGCAAAGTTTGGCTATGCTAGGACGCACGGTTTAGAAGTTATGGCCATTTTAAAATTTGGATGGGAAAATTGGCACCACGTCCACAGTTTTCGTCCGATTTTCAAAATTCAAAAAGTGATGGGATCTCCGAATTGCCTACTAAAAAAGTGCAAAGTTTGGCTATGCTAGGACGAACGGTTTAGAAGTTATGGCCATTTTAAAATTTGGATGGGAAAATTGGCACCACGTCCACAGTTTTCATCCGATTTTCAAAATTCAAAAAGTGATGGGATCTCCTAATTGCCTACTAAAAAAGTGCAAAGTTTGGCTATGCTAGGACGAACGGATTAGAAGTTATGGCCATTTTAAAATTTGGATGGGAAAATTGGCACCACGTCCACATTTTTCGTCCGATTTTCAAACTTCAAAAAGTGCTGGGATCTCCTAATTGCCTACTAAAAAAGTGCAAAGTTTGGCTATGCTAGGACGCACGGTTTAGAAGTTATGGCCATTTTAAAATTTGGATGGGAAAATTGGCACCACGTCCACATTTTTCGTCCGATTTTCAAAATTCAAAAAGTAATGGAATCTCCGAATTGCCTACTAAAAAAGTGCAAAGTTTGGCTATGCTAGGACGAACGGTTTAGAAGTTATGGCCATTTTAAAATTTGGATGGGAAAATTGGCACCACGTCCACATTTTTCATCCGATTTTCAAAATTCAAAAAGTAATGGAATCTCCGAATTGCCTACTAAAAAAGTGCAAAGTTTGGCTATGCTAGGACGAACGGTTTAGAAGTTATGGCCATTTTAAAATTTGGATGGGAAAATTGGCACCACGTCCACATTTTTCGTCCGATTTTCAAAATTCAAAAAGTAATGGAATCTCCGAATTGCCTACTAAAAAAGTGCAAAGTTTGGCTATGCTAGGACGAACGGTTTAGAAGTTATGGCCATTTTAAAATTTGGATGGGAAAATTGGCACCACGTCCACATTTTTCATCCGATTTTCAAAATTGAAAAAGTAATGGAATCTCCGAATTGCCTACTAAAAAAGTGCAAAGTTTGGCTATGCTAGGACGCACGGTTTAGAAGTTATGGCCATTTTAAAATTTGGATGGGAAAATTGGCACCACGTCCACATTTTTCGTCCGATTTTCAAAATTCAAAAAGTGATGGGATCTCCGAATTGCCTACTAAAAAAGTGCAAAGTTTGGCTATGCTAGGACGAACGGTTTAGAAGTTATGGCCATTTTAAAATTTGGATGGGAAAATTGGCACCACGTCCACAGTTTTCGTCCGATTTTCAAAATTCAAAAAGTGATGGGATCTCCGAATTGCCTACTAAAAAAGTGCAAAGTTTGGCTATGCTAGGACGAACGGTTTAGAAGTTATGGCCATTTTAAAATTTGGATGGGAAAATTGGCACCACGTCCACATTTTTCGTCCGATTTTCAAAATTCAAAAAGTAATGGAATCTCCGAATTGCCTACTAAAAAAGTGCAAAGTTTGGCTATGCTAGGACGAACGGTTTAGAAGTTATGGCCATTTTAAAATTTGGATGGGAAAATTGGCACCACGTCCACAGTTTTCGTCCGATTTTCAAAATTCAAAAAGTGATGGGATCTCCGAATTGCCTACTAAAAAAGTGCAAAGTTTGGCTATGCTAGGACGAACGGTTTAGAAGTTATGGCCATTTTAAAATTTGGATGGGAAAATTGGCACCACGTCCACATTTTTCGTCCGATTTTCAAAATTCAAAAAGTAATGGAATCTCCGAATTGCCTACTAAAAAAGTGCAAAGTTTGGCTATGCTAGGACGAACGGTTTAGAAGTTATGGCCATTTTAAAATTTGGATGGGAAAATTGGCACCACGTCCACATTTTTCGTCCGATTTTCAAAATTCAAAAAGTAATGGAATCTCCGAATTGCCTACTAAAAAAGTGCAAAGTTTGGCTATGCTAGGACGCACGGTTTAGAAGTTATGGCCATTTTAAAATTTGGATGGGAAAATTGGCACCACGTCCACATTTTTCGTCCGATTTTCAAAATTCAAAAAGTAATGGAATCTCCGAATTGCCTACTAAAAAAGTGCAAAGTTTGGCTATGCTAGGACGCACGGTTTAGAAGTTATGGCCATTTTAAAATTTGGATGGGAAAATTGGCACCACGTCCACATTTTTCGTCCGATTTTCAAAATTCAAAAAGTAATGGAATCTCCGAATTGCCTACTAAAAAAGTGCAAAGTTTGGCTATGCTAGGACTAACGGTTTAGAAGTTATGGCCATTTTAAAATTTGGATGGGAAAATTGGCACCACGTCCACATTTTTCGTCCGATTTTCAAAATTCAAAAAGTAATGGAATCTCCGAATTGCCTACTAAAAAAGTGCAAAGTTTGGCTATGCTAGGACGAACGGTTTAGAAGTGATGGGATCTCCGAATTGCCTACTAAAAAAGTGCAAAGTTTGGCTATGCTAGGACGAACGGTTTAGAAGTTATGGCCATTTTAAAATTTGGATGGGAAAATTGGCACCACGTCCACATTTTTCGTCCGATTTTCAAAATTCAAAAAGTAATGGAATCTCCGAATTGCCTACTAAAAAAGTGCAAAATTTGGCTATGCTAGGACGAACGGTTTAGAAGTTATGGCCATTTCAAAATTTGGATGGGAAAATTGGCACCACGTCCACATTTTTCGTCCGATTTTCAAAATTCAAAAAGTGATGGGATCTCCGAATTGCCTACTAAAAAAGTGCAAAGTTTGGCTATGCTAGGACGAACGGTTTAGAAGTTATGGCCATTTTAAAATTTGGATGGGAAAATTGGCACCACGTCCACATTTTTCGTCCGATTTTCAAAATTCAAAAAGTAATGGAATCTCCGAATTGCCTACTAAAAAAGTGCAAAGTTTGGCTATGCTAGGACGAACGGTTTAGAAGTTATGGCCATTTTAAAATTTGGATGGGAAAATTGGCACCACGTCCACATTTTTCGTCCGATTTTCAAAATTCAAAAAGTAATGGAATCTCCGAATTGCCTACTAAAAAAGTGCAAAGTTTGGCTATGCTAGGACGAACGGTTTAGAAGTTATGGCCATTTTAAAATTTGGATGGGAAAATTGGCACCACGTCCACATTTTTCGTCCGATTTTCAAAATTCAAAAAGTGATGGAATCTCCGAATTGCCTACTAAAAAAGTGCAAAGTTTGGCTATGCTAGGACGAACGGTTTAGAAGTTATGGCCATTTTAAAATTTGGATGGGAAAATTGGCACCACGTCCACATTTTTCGTCCGATTTTCAAAATTCAAAAAGTGATGGGATCTCCGAATTGCCTACTAAAAAAGTGCAAAGTTTGGCTATGCTAGGACGAACGGTTTAGAAGTTATGGCCATTTTAAAATTTGGATGGGAAAATTGGCACCACGTCCACATTTTTCGTCCGATTTTCAAAATTCAAAAAGTGATGGGATCTCCGAATTGCCTACTAAAAAAGTGCAAAGTTTGGCTATGCTAGGACGAACGGTTTAGAAGTTATGGCCATTTTAAAATTTGGATGGGAAAATTGGCACCACGTCCACATTTTTCGTCCGATTTTCAAAATTCAAAAAGTAATGGAATCTCCGAATTGCCTACTAAAAAAGTGCAAAGTTTGGCTATGCTAGGACGAACGGTTTAGAAGTTATGGCCATTTTAAAATTTGGATGGGAAAATTGGCACCACGTCCACATTTTTCGTCCGATTTTCAAAATTCAAAAAGTGATGGAATCTCCGAATTGCCTACTAAAAAAGTGCAAAGTTTGGCTATGCTAGGACGAACGGTTTAGAAGTTATGGCCATTTTAAAATTTGGATGGGAAAATTGGCACCACGTCCACATTTTTCGTCCGATTTTCAAAATTCAAAAAGTGATGGAATCTCCGAATTGCCTACTAAAAAAGTGCAAAGTTTGGCTATGCTAGGACGCACGGTTTAGAAGTTATGGCCATTTTAAAATTTGGATGGGAAAATTGGCACCACGTCCACATTTTTCGTCCGATTTTCAAAATTCAAAAAGTAATGGAATCTCCGAATTGCCTACTAAAAAAGTGCAAAGTTTGGCTATGCTAGGACGCACGGTTTAGAAGTTATGGCCATTTTAAAATTTGGATGGGAAAATTGGCACCACGTCCACATTTTTCGTCCGATTTTCAAAATTCAAAAAGTGATGGAATCTCCGAATTGCCTACTAAAAAAGTGCAAAGTTTGGCTATGCTAGGACGCACGGTTTAGAAGTTATGGCCATTTTAAAATTTGGATGGGAAAATTGGCACCACGTCCACATTTTTCGTCCGATTTTCAAAATTCAAAAAGTGATGGAATCTCCGAATTGCCTACTAAAAAAGTGCAAAGTTTGGCTATGCTAGGACGCACGGTTTAGAAGTTATGGCCATTTTAAAATTTGGATGGGAAAATTGGCACCACGTCCACATTTTTCGTCCGATTTTCAAAATTCAAAAAGTGATGGAATCTCCGAATTGCCTACTAAAAAAGTGCAAAGTTTGGCTATGCTAGGACGCACGGTTTAGAAGTTATGGCCATTTTAAAATTTGGATGGGAAAATTGGCACCACGTCCACATTTTTCGTCCGATTTTCAAAATTCAAAAAGTAATGGAATCTCCGAATTGCCTACTAAAAAAGTGCAAAGTTTGGCTATGCTAGGACGAACGGTTTAGAAGTTATGGCCATTTTAAAATTTGGATGGGAAAATTGGCACCACGTCCACATTTTTCGTCCGATTTTCAAAATTCAAAAAGTGATGGAATCTCCGAATTGCCTACTAAAAAAGTGCAAAGTTTGGCTATGCTAGGACGAACGGTTTAGAAGTTATGGCCATTTTAAAATTTGGATGGGAAAATTGGCACCACGTCCACATTTTTCATCCGATTTTCAAAATTCAAAAAGTAATGGGATCTCCGAATTGCCTACTAAAAAAGTGCAAAGTTTGGCTATGCTAGGACGCACGGTTTAGAAGTTATGGCCATTTTAAAATTTGGATGGGAAAATTGGCACCACGTCCACATTTTTCATCCGATTTTCAAAATTCAAAAAGTAATGGAATCTCCGAATTGCCTACTAAAAAGTGCAAAGTTTGGCTATGCTAGGACGCACGGTTTAGAAGTTATGGCCATTTTAAAATTTGGATGGGAAAATTGGCACCACGTCCACATTTTTCATCCGATTTTCAAAATTCAAAAAGTAATGGAATCTCCGAATTGCCTACTAAAAAAGTGCAAAGTTTGGCAATGCTAGGACGCACGGTTTAGAAGTTATGGCCATTTTAAAATTTGGATGGGAAAATCGGCACCACGTCCACATTTTTCATCCGATTTTCAAAATTCAAAAAGTTATGGAATCTCCGAATTGCCTACTAAAAAAGTGCAAAGTTTGGCTATGCTAGGACGCACGGTTTAGAAGTTATGGCCATTTTAAAATTTGGATGGGAAAATCGGCACCACGTCCACATTTTTCATCCGATTTTCAAAATTCAAAAAGTTATGGAATCTCCGAATTGCCTACTAAAAAAGTGCAAAGTTTGGCTATGCTAGGACGCACGGTTTAGAAGTTATGGCCATTTTAAAATTTGGATGGGAAAATTGGCACCACGTCCACATTTTTCATCCGATTTTCAAAATTCAAAAAGTAATGGAATCTCCGAATTGCCTACTAAAAAGTGCAAAGTTTGGCTATGCTAGGACGCACGGTTTAGAAGTTATGGCCATTTTAAAATTTGGATGGGAAAATTGGCACCACGTCCACATTTTTCATCCGATTTTCAAAATTCAAAAAGTAATGGAATCTCCGAATTGCCTACTAAAAAAGTGCAAAGTTTGGCAATGCTAGGACGCACGGTTTAGAAGTTATGGCCATTTTAAAATTTGGATGGGAAAATCGGCACCACGTCCACATTTTTCATCCGATTTTCAAAATTCAAAAAGTTATGGAATCTCCGAATTGCCTACTAAAAAAGTGCAAAGTTTGGCTATGCTAGGACGCACGGTTTAGAAGTTATGGCCATTTTAAAATTTGGATGGGAAAATTGGCACCACGTCCACATTTTTCATCCGATTTTCAAAATTCAAAAAGTAATGGAATCTCCGAATTGCCTACTAAAAAGTGGAAAGTTTGGCTATGCTAGGACGCACGGTTTAGAAGTTATGGCCATTTTAAAATTTGGATGGGAAAATTGGCACCACGTCCACATTTTTCATCCGATTTTCAAAATTCAAAAAGTAATGGAATCTCCGAATTGCCTACTAAAAAAGTGCAAAGTTTGGCAATGCTAGGACGCACGGTTTAGAAGTTATGGCCATTTTAAAATTTGGATGGGAAAATCGGCACCACGTCCACATTTTTCATCCGATTTTCAAAATTCAAAAAGTTATGGAATCTCCGAATTGCCTACTAAAAAAGTGCAAAGTTTGGCTATGCTAGGACGCACGGTTTAGAAGTTATGGCCATTTTAAAATTTGGATGGGAAAATTGGCACCACGTCCACATTTTTCATCCGATTTTCAAAATTCAAAAAGTAATGGAATCTCCGAATTGCCTACTAAAAAGTGCAAAGTTTGGCTATGCTAGGACGCACGGTTTAGAAGTTATGGCCATTTTAAAATTTGGATGGGAAAATTGGGACCACGTCCACATTTTTCATCCGATTTTCAAAATTCAAAAAGTAATGGAATCTCCGAATTGCCTACTAAAAAAGTGCAAAGTTTGGCAATGCTAGGACGCACGGTTTAGAAGTTATGGCCATTTTAAAATTTGGATGGGAAAATCGGCACCACGTCCACATTTTTCATCCGATTTTCAAAATTCAAAAAGTTATGGAATCTCCGAATTGCCTACTAAAAAAGTGCAAAGTTTGGCTATGCTAGGACGCACGGTTTAGAAGTTATGGCCATTTTAAAATTTGGATGGGAAAATCGGCACCACGTCCACATTTTTCATCCGATTTTCAAAATTCAAAAAGTTATGGAATCTCCGAATTGCCTACTAAAAAAGTGCAAAGTTTGGCTATGCTAGGACGCACGGTTTAGAAGTTATGGCCATTTTAAAATTTGGATGGGAAAATTGGCACCACGTCCACATTTTTCATCCGATTTTCAAAATTCAAAAAGTAATGGAATCTCCGAATTGCCTACTAAAAAAGTGCAAAGTTTGGCTATGCTAGGACGCACGGTTTAGAAGTTATGGCCATTTTAAAATTTGGATGGGAAAATTGGCACCACGTCCACATTTTTCATCCGATTTTCAAAATTCAAAAAGTAATGGAATCTCCGAATTGCCTACTAAAAAGTGCAAAGTTTGGCTATGCTAGGACGCACGGTTTAGAAGTTATGGCCATTTTAAAATTTGGATGGGAAAATTGGGACCACGTCCACATTTTTCATCCGATTTTCAAAATTCAAAAAGTAATGGAATCTCCGAATTGCCTACTAAAAAAGTGCAAAGTTTGGCAATGCTAGGACGCACGGTTTAGAAGTTATGGCCATTTTAAAATTTGGATGGGAAAATCGGCACCACGTCCACATTTTTCATCCGATTTTCAAAATTCAAAAAGTTATGGAATCTCCGAATTGCCTACTAAAAAAGTGCAAAGTTTGGCTATGCTAGGACGCACGGTTTAGAAGATATGGCCATTTTAAAATTTGGATGGGAAAATTGGCACCACGTCCACATTTTTCATCCGATTTTCAAAATTCAAAAAGTAATGGAATCTCCGAATTGCCTACTAAAAAAGTGCAAAGTTTGGCTATGCTAGGACGCACGGTTTAGAAGTTATGGCCATTTTAAAATTTGGATGGGAAAATTGGCACCACGTCCACATTTTTCATCCGATTTTCAAAATTCAAAAAGTAATGGGATCTCCGAATTGCCTACTAAAAAAGTGCAAAGTTTGGCTATGCTAGGACGCACGGTTTAGAAGTTATGGCCATTTTAAAATTTGGATGGGAAAATTGGCACCACGTCCACATTTTTCATCCGATTTTCAAAATTCAAAAAGTAATGGAATCTCCGAATTGCCTACTAAAAAGTGCAAAGTTTGGCTATGCTAGGACGCACGGTTTAGAAGTTATGGCCATTTTAAAATTTGGATGGGAAAATTGGCACCACGTCCACATTTTTCATCCTATTTTCAAAATTCAAAAAGTAATGGAATCTCCGAATTGCCTACTAAAAAGTGCAAAGTTTGGCTATGCTAGGACGCACGGTTTAGAAGTTATGGCCATTTTAAAATTTGGATGGGAAAATTGGCACCACGTCCACATTTTTCATCCGATTTTCAAAATTCAAAAAGTAATGGAATCTCCAAATTGCCTACTAAAAAGTGCCAACTTTGGCTATGCTGCGACGTGTCGTTTAGAAGTTATGGGCATTTGAAAATTTGGATGGGAGAATTGGCCCCACGTCCACATTTTCCATCCGATTTTTAAAATTCAAAAAGTATTGGAATCTTCAAATTGCCTACTAAAAAAGTGCCAACTTTGGCTATGCTGCGACGTGTCGTTTAGAAGTTATGGGCATTTGAAAATTTGGATGGGAGAATTGGCCCCACGTCCACATTTTTCTTCCGATTTTCAAAATTCAAAAAGTATTGGAATCTTCAAGTTGCCTACTAAAAAAGTGCAAAGTTTGGCTATGCTAGGACGCACGGTTTAGAAGTTATGGGCATTTGAAAATTTGGATGGGTAAATTGGCCCCACGTCCACATTTTTCATCCGATTTTCAAAATTCAAAAAGTATTGGAATCTTCAAATTGCCTACTAAAAAGTGCCAACTTTGGCTATGCTGCGACGCACCGTTTAGAAGTTATGGGCATTTGAAAATTTGGATGGGAAAATTGGCCCCACGTCCACATTTTCCATCCGATTTTTAAAATTCAAAAAGTATTGGAATCTTCAAGTTGCCTACTAAAAAAGTGCCAACTTTGGCTATGCTGCGACGTGTCGTTTAGAAGTTATGGGCATTTGAAAATTTGGATGGGAGAATTGGCCCCACGTCCATATTTTTCTTCCGATTTTCAAAATTCAAAAAGTAATGGAATCTCCAAATTGCCTACTAAAAAGTGCCAACTTTGGCTATCCTGCGACGCACCGTTTAGAAGTTATGGGCATTTTAAAATTTGGATGGGAGAATTGGCCCCACGTCCACATTTTTCGTCCGATTTTCAAAATTCAAAAAGTAATGGAATCTCCGAATTGCCTACTAAAAAAGTGCAAAGTTTGGCAATGCTAGGACGCACGGTTTAGAAGTTATGGCCATTTTAAAATTTGGATGGGAAAATTGGCACCACGTCCACATTTTTCGTCCGATTTTCAAAATTCAAAAAGTGATGGAATCTCCGAATTGCCTACTAAAAAAGTGCAAAGTTTGGCTATGCTAGGACGAACGGTTTAGAAGTTATGGCCATTTTAAAATTTGGATGGGAAAATTGGCACCACGTCCACATTTTTCGTCCGATTTTCAAAATTCAAAAAGTGATGGAATCTCCGAATTGCCTACTAAAAAAGTGCAAAGTTTGGCTATGCTAGGACGCACGGTTTAGAAGTTATGGCCATTTTAAAATTTGGATGGGAAAATTGGCACCACGTCCACATTTTTCGTCCGATTTTCAAAATTCAAAAAGTAATGGAATCTCCGAATTGCCTACTAAAAAAGTGCAAAGTTTGGCTATGCTAGGACGAACGGTTTAGAAGTTATGGCCATTTTAAAATTTGGATGGGAAAATTGGCACCACGTCCACATTTTTTATCCGATTTTCAAAATTCAAAAAGTAATGGAATCTCCGAATTGCCTACTAAAAAAGTGCAAAGTTTGGCTATGCTAGGACGAACGGTTTAGAAGTTATGGCCATTTTAAAATTTGGATGGGAAAATTGGCACCACGTCCACATTTTTCGTCCGATTTTCAAAATTCAAAAAGTGATGGAATCTCCGAATTGCCTACTAAAAAAGTGCAAAGTTTGGCTATGCTAGGACGAACGGTTTAGAAGTTATGGCCATTTTAAAATTTGGATGGGAAAATTGGCACCACGTCCACATTTTTCATCCGATTTTCAAAATTCAAAAAGTAATGGAATCTCCGAATTGCCTACTAAAAAAGTGCAAAGTTTGGCTATGCTAGGACGCACGGTTTAGAAGTTATGGCCATTTTAAAATTTGGATGGGAAAATTGGCACCACGTCCACATTTTTCATCCGATTTTCAAAATTCAAAAAGTAATGGAATCTCCGAATTGCCTACTAAAAAAGTGCAAAGTTTGGCAATGCTAGGACGCACGGTTTAGAAGTTATGGCCATTTTAAAATTTGGATGGGAAAATTGGCACCACGTCCACATTTTTCATCCGATTTTCAAAATTCAAAAAGTAATGGAATCTCCGAATTGCCTACTAAAAAAGTGCAAAGTTTGGCTATGCTAGGACGCACGGTTTAGAAGTTATGGCCATTTTAAAATTTGGATGGGAAAATTGGCACCACGTCCACATTTTTCATCCGATTTTCAAAATTCAAAAAGTAATGGAATCTCCGAATTGCCTACTAAAAAGTGCAAAGTTTGGCTATGCTAGGACGCACGGTTTAGAAGTTATGGCCATTTTAAAATTTGGATGGGAAAATTGGCACCACGTCCACATTTTTCATCCGATTTTCAAAATTCAAAAAGTAATGGAATCTCCGAATTGCCTACTAAAAAAGTGCAAAGTTTGGCAATGCTAGGACGCACGGTTTAGAAGTTATGGCCATTTTAAAATTTGGATGGGAAAATCGGCACCACGTCCACATTTTTCATCCGATTTTCAAAATTCAAAAAGTTATGGAATCTCCGAATTGCCTACTAAAAAAGTGCAAAGTTTGGCTATGCTAGGACGCACGGTTTAGAAGTTATGGCCATTTTAAAATTTGGATGGGAAAATCGGCACCACGTCCACATTTTTCATCCGATTTTCAAAATTCAAAAAGTTATGGAATCTCCGAATTGCCTACTAAAAAAGTGCAAAGTTTGGCTATGCTAGGACGCACGGTTTAGAAGTTATGGCCATTTTAAAATTTGGATGGGAAAATTGGCACCACGTCCACATTTTTCATCCGATTTTCAAAATTCAAAAAGTAATGGAATCTCCGAATTGCCTACTAAAAAGTGCAAAGTTTGGCTATGCTAGGACGCACGGTTTAGAAGTTATGGCCATTTTAAAATTTGGATGGGAAAATTGGCACCACGTCCACATTTTTCATCCGATTTTCAAAATTCAAAAAGTAATGGAATCTCCGAATTGCCTACTAAAAAAGTGCAAAGTTTGGCAATGCTAGGACGCACGGTTTAGAAGTTATGGCCATTTTAAAATTTGGATGGGAAAATCGGCACCACGTCCACATTTTTCATCCGATTTTCAAAATTCAAAAAGTAATGGAATCTCCGAATTGCCTACTAAAAAAGTGCAAAGTTTGGCAATGCTAGGACGCACGGTTTAGAAGTTATGGCCATTTTTATGGCCATTTTAAAATTTGGATGGGAAAATTGGCACCACGTCCACATTTTTCATCCTATTTTCAAAATTCAAAAAGTAATGGAATCTCCGAATTGCCTACTAAAAAAGTGCAAAGTTTGGCTATGCTAGGACGCACGGTTTAGAAGTTATGGCCATTTTAAAATTTGGATGGGAAAATCGGCACCACGTCCACAGTTTTCGTCCGATTTTCAAAATTCAAAAAGTAATGGAATCTCCGAATTGCCTACTAAAAAAGTGCAAAGTTTGGCTATGCTAGGACGCACGGTTTAGAAGTTATGGCCATTTTAAAATTTGGATGGGAAAATTGGCACCACGTCCACATTTTTCATCCTATTTTCAAAATTCAAAAAGTAATGGAATCTCCGAATTGCCTACTAAAAAAGTGCAAAGTTTGGCTATGCTAGGACGCACGGTTTAGAAGTTATGGCCATTTTAAAAATTGGATGGGAAAATTGGCACCACGTCCACATTTTTCATCCTATTTTCAAAATTCAAAAAGTAATGGAATCTCCGAATTGCCTACTAAAAAAGTGCAAAGTTTGGCTATGCTAGGACGCACGGTTTAGAAGTTATGGCCATTTTAAAATTTGGATGGGAAAATCGGCACCACGTCCACAGTTTTCGTCCGATTTTCAAAATTCAAAAAGTAATGGAATCTCCGAATTGCCTACTAAAAAAGTGCAAAGTTTGGCTATGCTAGGACGCACGGTTTAGAAGTTATGGCCATTTTAAAATTTGGATGGGAAAATTGGCACCACGTCCACATTTTTCATCCTATTTTCAAAATTCAAAAAGTAATGGAATCTCCGAATTGCCTACTAAAAAAGTGCAAAGTTTGGCTATGCTAGGACGCACGGTTTAGAAGTTATGGCCATTTTAAAATTTGGATGGGAAAATCGGCACCACGTCCACAGTTTTCGTCCGATTTTCAAAATTCAAAAAGTAATGGAATCTCCGAATTGCCTACTAAAAAAAGTGCAAAGTTTGGCTATGCTAGGACGCACGGTTTAGAAGTTATGGCCATTTTAAAATTTGGATGGGAAAATCGGCACCACGTCCACATTTTTCATCCGATTTTCAAAATTCAAAAAGTTATGGAATCTCCGAATTGCCTACTAAAAAAGTGCAAAGTTTGGCTATGCTAGGACGAACGGTTTAGAAGTTATGGCCATTTTAAAATTTGGATGGGAAAATTGGCACCACGTCCACATTTTTCGTCCGATTTTCAAAATTCAAAAAGTGATGGAATCTCCGAATTGCCTACTAAAAAAGTGCAAAGTTTGGCTATGCTAGGACGAACGGTTTAGAAGTTTTAAAATTTGGATGGGAAAATCGGCACCACGTCCACATTTTTCGTCCGATTTTCAAAATTCAAAAAGTGATGGAATCTCCGAATTGCCTACTAAAAAAGTGCAAAGTTTGGCTATGCTAGGACGCACGGTTTAGAAGTTTTAAAATTTGGATGGGAAAATCGGCACCACGTCCACAGTTTTCGTCCGATTTTCAAAATTCAAAAAGTAATGGAATCTCCGAATTGCCTACTAAAAAAGTGCAAAGTTTGGCTATGCTAGGACGCACGGTTTAGAAGTTATGGCCATTTTAAAATTTGGATGGGAAAATTGGCACCACGTCCACATTTTTCATCCTATTTTCAAAATTCAAAAAGTAATGGAATCTCCGAATTGCCTACTAAAAAAGTGCAAAGTTTGGCTATGCTAGGACGAACGGTTTAGAAGTTATGGCCATTTTAAAATTTGGATGGGAAAATTGGCACCACGTCCACATTTTTTATCCGATTTTCAAAATTCAAAAAGTAATGGAATCTCCGAATTGCCTACTAAAAAAGTGCAAAGTTTGGCTATGCTAGGACGAACGGTTTAGAAGTTATGGCCATTTTAAAATTTGGATGGGAAAATTGGCACCACGTCCACATTTTTCGTCCGATTTTCAAAATTCAAAAAGTGATGGAATCTCCGAATTGCCTACTAAAAAAGTGCAAAGTTTGGCTATGCTAGGACGAACGGTTTAGAAGTTATGGCCATTTTAAAATTTGGATGGGAAAATTGGCACCACGTCCACATTTTTCATACTATTTTCAAAATTCAAAAAGTAATGGAATCTCCGAATTGCCTACTAAAAAAGTGCAAAGTTTGGCTATGCTAGGACGCACGGTTTAGAAGTTATGGCCATTTTAAAATTTGGATGGGAAAATCGGCACCACGTCCACAGTTTTCGTCCGATTTTCAAAATTCAAAAAGTAATGGAATCTCCGAATTGCCTACTAAAAAAGTGCAAAGTTTGGCTATGCTAGGACGCACGGTTTAGAAGTTATGGCCATTTTAAAATTTGGATGGGAAAATTGGCACCACGTCCACATTTTTCATCCTATTTTCAAAATTCAAAAAGTAATGGAATCTCCGAATTGCCTACTAAAAAAGTGCAAAGTTTGGCTATGCTAGGACGCACGGTTTAGAAGTTATGGCCATTTTAAAATTTGGATGGGAAAATTGGCACCACGTCCACATTTTTCATCCTATTTTCAAAATTCAAAAAGTAATGGAATCTCCGAATTGCCTACTAAAAAAGTGCAAAGTTTGGCTATGCTAGGACGCACGGTTTAGAAGTTATGGCCATTTTAAAATTTGGATGGGAAAATCGGCACCACGTCCACAGTTTTCGTCCGATTTTCAAAATTCAAAAAGTAATGGAATCTCCGAATTGCCTACTAAAAAAGTGCAAAGTTTGGCTATGCTAGGACGCACGGTTTAGAAGTTATGGCCATTTTAAAATTTGGATGGGAAAATTGGCACCACGTCCACATTTTTCATCCTATTTTCAAAATTCAAAAAGTAATGGAATCTCCGAATTGCCTACTAAAAAAGTGCAAAGTTTGGCTATGCTAGGACGCACGGTTTAGAAGTTATGGCCATTTTAAAATTTGGATGGGAAAATCGGCACCACGTCCACAGTTTTCGTCCGATTTTCAAAATTCAAAAAGTAATGGAATCTCCGAATTGCCTACTAAAAAAGTGCAAAGTTTGGCTATGCTAGGACGCACGGTTTAGAAGTTATGGCCATTTTAAAATTTGGATGGGAAAATTGGCACCACGTCCACATTTTTCATCCTATTTTCAAAATTCAAAAAGTAATGGAATCTCCGAATTGCCTACTAAAAAAGTGCAAAGTTTGGCTATGCTAGGACGCACGGTTTAGAAGTTATGGCCATTTTAAAATTTGGATGGGAAAATTGGCACCACGTCCACATTTTTCATCCTATTTTCAAAATTCAAAAAGTAATGGAATCTCCGAATTGCCTACTAAAAAAGTGCAAAGTTTGGCTATGCTAGGACGCACGGTTTAGAAGTTATGGCCATTTTAAAATTTGGATGGGAAAATCGGCACCACGTCCACAGTTTTCGTCCGATTTTCAAAATTCAAAAAGTAATGGAATCTCCGAATTGCCTACTAAAAAAGTGCAAAGTTTGGCTATGCTAGGACGCACGGTTTAGAAGTTATGGCCATTTTAAAATTTGGATGGGAAAATTGGCACCACGTCCACATTTTTCATCCTATTTTCAAAATTCAAAAAGTAATGGAATCTCCGAATTGCCTACTAAAAAAGTGCAAAGTTTGGCTATGCTAGGACGCACGGTTTAGAAGTTATGGCCATTTTAAAATTTGGATGGGAAAATCGGCACCACGTCCACAGTTTTCGTCCGATTTTCAAAATTCAAAAAGTAATGGAATCTCCGAATTGCCTACTAAAAAAGTGCAAAGTTTGGCTATGCTAGGACGCACGGTTTAGAAGTTATGGCCATTTTAAAATTTGGATGGGAAAATTGGCACCACGTCCACATTTTTCATCCGATTTTCAAAATTCAAAAAGTAATGGAATCTCCGAATTGCCTACTAAAAAAGTGCAAAGTTTGGCTATGCTAGGACGCACGGTTTAGAAGTTATGGCCATTTTAAAATTTGGATGGGAAAATTGGCACCACGTCCACATTTTTCATCCGATTTTCAAAATTCAAAAAGTAATGGGATCTCCGAATTGCCTACTAAAAAAGTGCAAAGTTTGGCTATGCTAGGACGCACGGTTTAGAAGTTATGGCCATTTTAAAATTTGGATGGGAAAATTGGCACCACGTCCACATTTTTCATCCGATTTTCAAAATTCAAAAAGTAATGGAATCTCCGAATTGCCTACTAAAAAGTGCAAAGTTTGGCTATGCTAGGACGCACGGTTTAGAAGTTATGGCCATTTTAAAATTTGGATGTTAAAATTGGCACCACGTCCACATTTTTCATCCTATTTTCAAAATTCAAAAAGTAATGGAATCTCCGAATTGCCTACTAAAAAGTGCAAAGTTTGGCTATGCTAGGACGCACGGTTTAGAAGTTATGGCCATTTTAAAATTTGGATGGGAAAATTGGCACCACGTCCACATTTTTCATCCGATTTTCAAAATTCAAAAAGTAATGGAATCTCCAAATTGCCTACTAAAAAGTGCCAACTTTGGCTATGCTGCGACGTGTCGTTTAGAAGTTATGGGCATTTGAAAATTTGGATGGGAGAATTGGCCCCACGTCCACATTTTCCATCCGATTTTTAAAATTCAAAAAGTATTGGAATCTTCAAATTGCCTACTAAAAAAGTGCCAACTTTGGCTATGCTGCGACGCACCGTTTAGAAGTTATGGGCATTTGAAAATTTGGATGGGAAAATTGGCCCCACGTCCACATTTTCCATCCGATTTTTAAAATTCAAAAAGTATTGGAATCTTCAAATTGCCTACTAAAAAAGTGCCAACTTTGGCTATGCTGCGACGTGTCGTTTAGAAGTTATGGGCATTTGAAAATTTGGATGGGAGAATTGGCCCCACGTCCATATTTTTCTTCCGATTTTCAAAATTCAAAAAGTAATGGAATCTCCAAATTGCCTACTAAAAAGTGCCAACTTTGGCTATCCTGCGACGCACCGTTTAGAAGTTATGGGCATTTTAAAATTTGGATGGGAGAATTGGCCCCACGTCCACATTTTTCTTCCGATTTTCAAAATTCAAAAAGTATTGGAATCTTCAAATTGCCTACTAAAAAAGTGCCAACTTTAACCCTTAACGAGGACAACAGAAAGACTAACGCAGAAGGTCGAACCATTCTGCCAAAGAAAACCTAATTGCACCCGCGAACGAGGCCACAGAAAACCTAACGCAGAAAGGCGAACCTTTCTGCCACTGAAAATTAATCCACCTGCCACGACAAGTTAGCAGCAGATGGACCCACCCTCGTATACATACCCCAAAATACAAAATAAATAAACATATATATATAAATTACCAATGTCACTCGCCCTGGAGGACACTTACTCCATCATACCGCAATTTAATCATATATCACATATCAAAAAGCAACCGCATGAAATCCTGCAAAGAAAATAAACCTTTAATATGTAATAAAAATATTTATCTAGGGCGACACATTTTTTGGTGGGTAATGCAACTGCGCTGCTACCGAATCGCCACAGCATTTCGGGCAGCGCTAATAAAACTTACCTAATCCTGTCCAGATGTCCATGCGCCGTCCAGGCGATCAACCATACCTGCCTGCATATGCCCATCGTAATCTGAAAAGAAAGAAATAATATTAAATTTGCATTTAAAATTTCAATAATACACAAATTTACTTACCTCTGCTACTGCTGGTGACCACGCGTGCCGGAAACAAGAAAAATAATGAATTGTGTCATTTTTTCTCTATTACGCTAGCAGAGAAAAAATGAACAATGAATTTTCTTTTGTTTGGCACTTCTTCTATGCAAATACCTGCCATAGTGAGTAGGTGTAAATATGTATTTACGACATATTTTTATTGTCGCGAGCTTAGCTTGACCACTCACTCGCAAAGCGTGAGTAAACATATATATGTATGTGTGGTTCAATTGAACCGTCGCTCAATGCCAGCGCCATACATATATGTAAATATGTTTGCTAGGGATCACGCCAGCGCGCTAGTGATGCTACGGATTTTGGTCAACGTGTAAAAAACCCGACATGCCAAAAAGTCGGGACCGCTTAATACGGGCGAAGGGGGGACGAAATCTACGTTCGTCCCGCACCTCGGCGACCGTGCCGAGACAAAAAAAAATTAAAAAAGTCCAAAAAATAAAAAGTTTTTTTTCGCTTCGAAAAAATGTTTGTTTTGGATGTTGAATTTTTTTTCCATTTTGGGTTTGTTTTTTCGGAGGGGCAAAACAACCATAACAAACCCGAAAACCGCGCTCCACTCACACTCTCTACCCGGATCGGTACCGAATGTCAATACTGACCAAAGCGGAAATGTCGCTGTGTGCGAAGCCCTAGTGAGCACCAGTGAACTGTAGCAAAATACATATATGTACATATGTACCAAAAATAGCAAAACGCACTACAGGGTGATCCCTTAGTTGCAATAAAGTTTTTTTTTGAATGCGTTCCGGTGGGACGGTGCCGTACGGCAATCTTTTGCAAAAATGATGTCTGCCAATCATTTAAATAGTTGCCTTAGCCTCATAAGTAAAGTAAAATCATGTACAATTTCTCCAGATTATAGCCCTCTCGCCACCCACGCTTACCAGCGTCGTTCATATAACGGCGCAAGCATCGAACCTGGTTCGGAACCACGGCCATTCCGACCAGTATCTACACGGGGTATCGGACTCACTGCCGTTCCGACCCTTTCGAACGAGTTTCATATAAACTCGACAATTTAGACTGGCCATTCAGCCGTGCCAGCTAAATCCTTTTTCTATCGAAAATTTAGACTGGCCACTCAGCCGTGCCAGCTAAATACAAGCCACGGGACTCACACCTGCGTAGACTGGCCACACTGCCGCGCCATCTACGCTACCTTAACAATTAGTATGTAAGATTAGATTAAGCCGAAAATAAAAATAAATTTTTTTTTTTCTTCTCGTTGATGTAACATATCGCTTCCCTGGTTCAACAACGACGCAATTGTAAAATAAAAAGTTTTGGTGAAGCAAGTTTAAATATTTGTACTCGCATACGTTATGGACGATTGGAACAACTTCGCAAGCGTCTAGGGCGGAAACTATTTGTAATACAATTATAAAATTGATACACGGCAAAGATTAATACTTTTTATATCTTTTGTAAGCGTTATCTCGAAATTTTGAAATTGACAATTGCGTCGTTGTTGAACTAGGGAAGCGATATGTATGTACGTAAATCAATATACTGGCAAGAAATATACAACTTTTTATTTTAAAATTTTCTTCCACCTAGCTCTAGGTACGAAGGAGAGGTACTGCCAGACGAAAAAACCTCAAACTTCGGGAGGTCGCTCAAGGGCAGACAGTGGTGACTGCGCCATCCGGCACTCACCATCCTAGCTTTAAGCCAGTAGTTGTAAGACGACGGAAATCCCGGGGGCGGATTAGGATGTTGCGTATCGCAAGGGGGCCGACATGTTTAGGCCCGATACCTAAAGCCACCCTAATGTCACTTTTTAGTTTATACAAAACCCCAACACCAAGCCGCCTACATGTATGTACATGCACGCATATTCATCCCTGCAAAAAACCGAAATCCTCCGTTCCATACTCCATAGAGTACTCCTTAAGGAGTATCGGAGTACTCCAACACTTATCCTCGCTCATATAAAAAAGGTGGTCCAATTTACATGGCGATGGCCGGTAATTGGATCACCTAATCCGACTCGGAGTACTCCATTTCTTTGCTTTTGAATACTCTATAGACCACCTACATGAGAGTACTCCCAAAATACTCCTATTGGATTACTCTATGGACTATTCAACAGCAAAGCGAGAGAGGGAGTAGGTGGTCCTCAAAAAGAACACATACTCCCTCTCTCGCTTTCCTGCAAAGTACTCTATAGAGTAATATTTTGTCAGCATTTTCAAAGTACTCTCACGTAGGTGTTCCATAGACTATTCAGCAGGGTGCTCCGATATGGATTAGGTGATCCAATCACCGGATATGGGCTTATAAATTGGACCACCTTTTTGTATGAATGAGGATAAATGTTGGAGTACTCCCATACTCCAACGTTTTTTACAGGGATGTTTGTCAGCAAACATATACATGCATGTGGGTGTGCATGTGTCGGTTCACCTCCCCTTAAAACCGGAGGCTGAAATTCGGGGTTCAACGGTTGTCCGCGACTTTGACCCCTCTATCTGTTACCAATTCCGAGAAAATCAAGTTTAAAGATTTTCAATGTTCAAATGGCCATAACTTCTACAATTTTGCTAGTTTACCATAGTTTATACATTTTTGCATAGCTGGAGTAATAGCCGTTCCAAAAATGTATAAACATCTCTTTAAAACCTTAGTTTGTGTTTTTCGATATTTTTTAGCCCTTTTAGACTGCTAAATCGTTGAGAAGGCTTTGTGGCTACTATTGTCCAACCACAAGCTTCCGAAGGCCAAGCTGATTATTTCATCTCACCTCTTCCATATTTAGTACAGCGTTAAAGTAGTTTAAGTGATGTGAAATGTATATTCGATAATCACTTTTTGTAAATCAAAGTTTAACTTTAAAGCTCATAATAATTAAATTTTCAATTGAAAAATATTTCAATTCGGGTCAAACAAACCAAATGCATGTAAAAATTTATTATTTTAATTGGAAAATATGTATATACCACCTTTTTACGAAAAAAAAAAAAACCAAATTGTGTAATAAGATTAATAGCTTTTTGCGCTTCCCACACACACACGCACAGTACTTCCCTCCGTAAACTTCTACCAACACCAAAGTTGACCACATTCCTTATTAACTTTTCAGCTCATCTCATAACGCTTCAAAAGTGGCTCAATAAACCCGTCAAATGGCTTAAAATTCATAACAACAAAAATATAAATAAAAATGAAATATATGTCAATAAATATGTATGTATTTATTTTAACAGCAAAAAGAGGAGTAAGGCATATGTTGGTATGCGCTTTTAATGCCTTGGCCAATGCACCATGAAGCTTACACAATTTCACTTAACCCGCTTAAGTTGGGGGCACAAAAAAATGTATGCCACTTTAATTTGGTAGAGCACTGCGACGTGGTATTATGCTGCTAAAGTCGGGTTTTGTTTTTGTTTTTGTTTTTGTTGTTCTGGTTGTTTTTGTTTTTCTGCTGATGTTTTCACTACCCTGGTATAATCACTTTTTCAGCAGCCACCATTTTTTTTTTTTTTTGAGCAAAAACCAGAACAGTTAACAGTTCAATATTCATACTTTTTCTTAATAAAGCTGAGTGAGCTTATTGCAACCCTGCAGTCAACGAAAGTCATTTTAAACTAGCTAATAACTAGTACTGGAATCAAGCTCATATCGGATGACCATCGCAAGAAGGAAAATACCCTCAATCCGGACTCATTAGCGAGGTCATAAAGAGCATAAACGCTCCCATTACGGACTCCTTTCTGACTCATTTATGACTCCTATGGTTTGTTGGGAATAAATAATTTTTTTTTATGAATTTAAAAAAAAAAAAATATAAAATTGTAAAATTTTTTAATTTTAATTAATATTAAGATATTTAGAATTTGTTATTAATCCTCGTTAATCGCAATTGATTTTAATCAAAATGAAATTTTAATTAATTTGATTAATTATAGGATTCAATTTGAAACCGAAATAAATCCTCAATAATCCCGATTAATCGAACACAAAATTTCATCCTAATCGATTAATTATTCTAAAAATGTTCGATTAACATAATTAATCAATTAAATTAATAAAGCAGTTTAATATAAGTGATTTTTAATTTTAATCCAGATAAAACAGAACTGGTTCTTGGACTAGTTTTTTTCAAATAATTTTCACATTTCAGTGCATACAAAAGTTCTAAACCTTCTCACCAAACCTTCTGTAAAATTTCTCACCCATATTATTGCTTACCATAAAATATGCAACGATTTATATATAATAATCCTGTCACATGATGCTCTATATTAAAACAAGAGCATAAGCCTAAAAGCATGCAACCATGCCACACCACGCCAATACCACTAAAACTAGTTGTTGTTCTATTACACACATATTGACAACTTTACAACATGATATGCATCCAACGATGACATGAAAATAATGACAGTGGAAGTAGTGTTGAGTTGTTGTCTGAAAAAGCACATCACTTTCTTTATCAATATTCAGCCAGAAATACTATTTAACTAATCTCCATTGAGAGCCATCTGCGACTAAACCACTTTGGTCTACGGTTGGCTATAATTTAATATAAATAAGAACATCTTTATTTTTGTAGCATACTTTTGGGGTGTAAGTTAATTTTGGGTTGCATGTCGATTCTAGTTTTTATAGCATACTTATAGGAGTAGGGTTGCATATCGATTCTAGTTTTTATAGCATACTTATAGGTGTTAGAAGTACACGTTTTGGGTAGAAAGTGGAGTAGTCTTCACATTCACTAACACATTCTCATATTTACACCGCTATTTTTTCCCATCACTGATATACATACATACATATGTTGTAAATTGGTTTTGTACATATGTATACCACATAGTTTCAATTCAGAGCTGTGACAATCTTCTGCCAATTGCTTTGTCATCATGTGTGAGCGCCCAGATTGCGGCAAATGCAGTTGCAAGCACAACATGCAAAATATGTGAGATATGTTTGTGTATGTAGTGCACACATACATACATGTGATACATAATTTTAACTGCCGATACATTCATAATAACCAACCACTAAAAAACGCATAGTCATGCATCAACATGTAGAATATGTATGTGTGTGTGTGTGTGTATGTGGGATTGATTCTTTATTAACAAATTGCATGCTGCTAATGCGTAAGAGACTTACAAAGAGTGCCAAAACAAGCACATCACACACACACATAAGCATACCACGTAAGCATTGAGCATACACTGAAAAAATATCAAACAAGCCAATTCTAAAGGGAGTAATCCGTTTTCAATACCTTTCATCTATAGTCGGTTACAATTGACCCCTACTATTCCGTAATAGGTGTATTTGATTTTAATTTCTGTAGCCTATTTTTAGGTGTTGAAAGGAAATTTGTCCGACCCGTGGTGGAATCTGTTAGACACTACCCTTTTGGGAATGAGAGGAACAAATTAGTATCTTCACAGACAAGCTCAAACAAAGTAGGTCACTGCAAACCAAATAAAGCGCTCGAAGCATACCCTCCTTTGCAAGTCATCCCATATTCATCCCATAGACTAATCGCATTTTTTGCAGGGTATACATATACGTAACACGTTTTTACTGAGGTCCACATTGCAGTGATTGATGTGTCGCTGCGTACAATATTTTTACGCTATAATGAAAGTAGGAGCAACACGAAGGGTCAAACCACTACACAATTCGTTTGGCTTATGTAACTCTATTATGTGTTGCGTGTTGTGATTAAAGCTATCGCACTGATGAAATGCAATTTTATATTTATACTTTTTTTGGTGGCATACTTTTAGGGGCATCAGAGATAAAATTCACTATGCTGCCGTTTTTTGAAAGTGTTTGGGTAAAATATTTATGTTAAAATGGTAGTGCAATAAAGATATGCCGACAAATGAAAAAATAAAGAATATACAGAAAATTTAATGCGAAACTAATATTTCTCCCAGTGGCTTCGAGTGTACGAATATCAACAATTTACAATGATTTCAGGACAATTTTGTTGGAATTAATTGGAACTTACTCCTACACTCCAGTTTTAGAGAGTTTTAGATCTTGGTATGCTGAGAATATTTTCAAAAAAATTTTATTTTATTTTATTTCATGTTATTTTATTTTATTTTATTTTATTTTATTTTATTTTATTTTATTTTATTTTACTTTATTTTATTTTATTTTATTTTATTTTATTTTATTTTATTTTATTTTATTTTATTTTATTTTATTTTATTTTATTTTATTTTATTTTATTTTATTTTATTTTATTTTATTTTATTTTATTTTATTTTATTTTATTTTATTTTATTTTATTTTATTTTATTTTATTTTATTTTATTTTATATTATTTTATTTTATTTTATTTTATTTTATTTTAAAGTCAGCTTAAAAATTTAACTCGCATGTTAATTTCCAGTTTATTCTGTTCTGCACAAATAATTTAATTCAAAACTTTCCCCTCTATTATAACGACCAGAATCACGCATGAGTAGCGCACTCAACCTCAAACGCTCACCACTTACTTGCATTTCTATAGAGCTACCATTTTTTTAAATGAAATCCTTTTCAATAAAATTGCACCACTTGCGTTATAACTGGTAATATTTGCCTAGCTATCACATAGCATTAACCCTTTAACGCACATATGTAATTATAAAATCTAAGCAAAACAAACCTTCATTTTCTAGATAATAGCAAATATTTACGTTGACGGAAGTCAGTGCAAAACACACACACACGCACACACATTCCAACAACAACATTCATCATTGCCCTAGTGTGTTGGCCGTCATTTTCAGGGCTTATTTGCTGGCGCTATTTATGTATGAAGTTTGCAGCATTGAAGTGACTTTGATTGCAGTTGGCAGCAAGGCAAAATGTTATATGGGAACTTGGGAACGACGACTAAGAGAATACGAATAAATGTTTAATGACAAAGTTAGAGTAGTAAAGTTGGGACAAAAAGGGCACACAAGCTTAGAGCGCTGAATGTTAAGTTAATTGCTTGAAAACCAATATGCAAATCGTTAGCGCATTAGCGTTTTGAAGCGGAATTTGTGTTAAGGAGGGAGCGATTATCAAATAAGGCAGAATTTCTTATTCATTTTTTTTTTATCTTGTTTTTAAATTTTTTTTTTTATAGCGACCTTTTTATTTATTTATTTGTTTATTTATTTATTTTTCGAAAAGTCAAAAAACAACATGGTTTCTTACTGACTAAAACCTAAGTAAATCTAATTACAACAACGAGTTAAGTAAGTTATGACAAACAGATTTCGAAGAAGATATATCAAAAGAAGTCGAACTCCAGATCTCGTTCAACTCCCGCAAAGACCTCACTAACGGAGCATTCCTCGCATAGTTGGTAGACGCGTGCTTGATATAAAAAGGATAATGAGACCGAAGAGACCTAGAAGGAATCAGAAAATTAATCGAAATTAGCAAAGAGGGGCAATCAATATCGCCACTGATCAGCCCAAAAACGAAGGACAAGGAAAGAGTTGTTCTTCTGAATTCCAGCGATTTTAAGTTTATCAGGAGAAGACGGGAATTGTAGGAAGGGATTGGGTCAGAGAAACGGAGGGATCTTGAGAATTTAAGTTCAAAAATTAAGATTCTATTTTGTATTTAATGAAATATTTTAAAATTTTAGACCCCTTCTTGATAATAAAGAAAAAAGTTTATAAAGCTCTAATAATTCAAAATCAAATATGAAAATATCATAAAGGACAATAATAATAGTTTTAATAAATTTAATCTTTTAATTTAAATTAAAAATTTAATTTTTTAAAAGCTTAGTTTATAGTAAATGTTTCTTATTGAAAAATAAAAAATAAAAAAATTTTTATTTAAGCAGTTTTTACGATAAAAGTCATAAGCTTTAAGCTCCCTGTTAGTGGAATATAAAATATGTATATCTAAACCATAAGTCAATGCCTCCAGCGTTTTCTCGGTCAGTTAGTCACTCCCATGGGGTCGTTATTTAACATAGCAACAACACTAACAACAATAAAGATAGCAGCAGTAATGGCCATTTAGCATTCGCTTTCTAAAAACATTCACTCAACCGCATTTTTCATTTAAAACTTAGAATTGTGGTTTGATCGCATACGCGTTGATAGTTACTGATGGCTTGATGGTTGGTTTTTAGCAGAGGGCGCTGCGCATTTGAGTGTAAAATACGCGCTTTCCAACAAACTGACGTTTTGTCCATTTTGAAGTTTTAGTTTCCTGCAATTGCATAATGTGTTGCCTGCTTTTAGGCGTCTCACCATTGCGTGATTTATACTGCTTAATGTGACATTGAAAAAATAGTCCAAAATTTCAGTTCAACATTATCTGCGTCACATTTTAGTTGAAAATGAATTTGAATGCAAGTTTTTCGTGAGCTGTCGCTTAAATATGTTGTGCCTTAGAGATATGTATACTAGATGCTAGACGTTAAGTAGTATTTTGGCATGCGAAGGGTTGAATTTTTCGTTTATTTTTGCAAATGTCAAGCAGCTAAGTTTTGTTAGTTGAAAATGTTGAATGTTAAAATGCTAGAAATGAAGTGCCAAGTGGTTAATAGTGACAGCAGCTGATTTTCAAAATTAAGGCGCTAGAGATTGTGCGCGCGTTATTGAAGAGACGGCATTGTGAGGTTGTGTAAGTTTAAAGTTTTTGGCAGTTTTCGACTGTAATCGAATTGGCAGTGGTAATGAGGTGGGTATGAAATTTAATAAAATGCAGCTTAGTGAAATCTTAGGAAGTATTAAGGTCTCTACCGCGCCGCACTTCACGTTGCGACAACAATAAAAATATCTAAATGATTTAGCATTAAATCTACCATGGGTTGAATTTTGACTTGAATGCTATGGGGCTCCAATAAAATCCACTGCAGCTCAAAACTCCAAGACTTTCTCGCTTTTTCAAGTTTCAGAAAATGTTTGTGTCACTTTTTAAAATGGTGCCCCTCTTATAAATTCAGATAGAAAAAAATCAGAAATACAATTTTTCTGAAAATTTTTTGTTCAGAAATAATTTTTCAGCAACAAAAAGTCAGAAGGAAAAATTCAAAAAACTTTTTTCAGAAGCCAAAAATTCAGAAATCATTTTTCAGAAACCAAAAATTCAGAATTAAAAATTCCGAAACACATTTACGGTCATGCATTAACCCACTCTTTATCTACATTTTTATATGTATAACGATATTATGACTAATTTTTTGGTTAGGTTTGAATGGGTTGTGCTGCACTTAATTGGTAAATATTTAAAATTATAACCCATGAGCGGCCATGCGTTAACCCATTGACGACCTCAATTTCCTCTTAACTCTGAAATCAAATTTTTCACATACAAATATATAGTTTGCCATAGGCTTAAGTGGTTGATTTTAACTGATTTAATCCTTTAAACGCCATGCCTTAACCCATTGGTGAGCTAAATTTTTATTTTCATAATTTCTAAATAGTTTTTTATATGAAAAAATAAATTGCTCTACATTTCAATAGTAAATATTTGAAGTTTTAAACGCCCATTGACGACCTTAACTATTTTATTAATAACGAAATGAAATCATTCACCTCAGAGTAGCATTTCATTATTTTATAAATTCTGAAACTTTTTTTGTATATTAGATCTATTACTGCACACATAAAAATTAAATATTTACATTGTTAATCCCTTAAATGCCTTTATTTTTTTTAAATTCTGAAATAAATTTTTTGCCTTTATGTTTAGCGTTGTACCACAAGTAATTATGCATTAACCCTTCGGTGACCAATTTTTTTTACTTTAGAATTCAAAATCAAAGTCTTTAAATAGGAGTGGCTTTAAATATTTGTAAAGAGCAAATGTGTAAGGTTCTTTGGCAAACTATTTTAAAGCCATTATCTCCTCTCTTAACATTCATTTTGCGCAAGATTTAATTTTTTGCTGCAGTCTCATTACTTTCTGAATTTTTACTTCTCAAATTTGACTTCTGAGTTTTGACTTTCTGAAAAAAAAATTACTAAAAAAATGTGTTTCTGAATTATTATTTTCTGAATTTATGGGCGGAACCTTTTAAAATATCTCTGAAGACCGAGGTGAAATCAAATGTCCCCATCTCTGTGTATGCAACGACTTCAAGCAAAACTGACCTCATCGACTTTCATTCAAATTTACCCAAACCTTCAACAACCCAACAAGCATTTTTTTTTTAAATAATTTAAACTTTAAATAATGCAAATTTTCTCAGATTCAATTTATGAAAGCTCGAAGTAAACTTTTTCGAAACTTTAATAAAAACTGTTGTAAATCATTTCAACTTAAAATTGAAATGCAAATGTTTACAAAAATTCAAAAAAAATCTGTTTCATTTGTTTCTTCAAATTAAAATAATTTCAATTCTTTTCAGCAAAAAAAAAAAAGAATAATAAAAAGAATTTTAAAAAGCTTGCTTTGAAACCCTGTTGCAAGCTTACCTTAAGAAATTTTTTTATCAACGTACCGTTCCAATTAAAGAACTTTTATTTTTCTTTAGAAATAAAAATTATTTTTTTTTAGTTTAATATTTATTTTGTAAAGCTTTTAAACATTTGTTTTAAGTTTGCTTTGCTTGTTGGGTTAATTTATTTGATTATATTTATTAAGTTTTTATTAAGCAGACTAAAATTTTACTTGGATAACGCTAATCTCCGTTCGCTTTCATTTAAAATTCTTCTAAAAGGCAGTTCAGTTTTCTCAGTTTTCCCACTGCAGCGTGCTGCGCGCGTGCAACAACAACAATGCCATACAAAAATCAACTAAACCTTGACAACGCTTTTGCATTATCAACTTCCTGTTCGGTTTTTACGCTACTCGCTGCCTATGCATGGACAATAACAGCAGTAGCAGCAAGCACAACATCTACAACAACCACAAGAAAAACGAATGGTGGGAATAATAAGCCCATTCGCTAAAGTGCTTTTACAGCAATTTCAACTTCATTGTTTAACGATTATTTGTTACTACAGAAATTTCATGTTTCCGCGTGCTCTTCGCTTTATCACTCTTTTTTTTCTTTTTTTTTTTTGTTGTTTATTTTCGCTTTGAGTAGCAACAATTTTCATATACTCGCCATTGCTCTTTATAGGCGAGTTATGCGGTATTTGTTGTCTCCTGCGTCACTTTGTTCTAGGCCATTGCGCCTGTGGGTATGCTAAATATGCTGGCAATGTTTTTATGTGTGTGTGTGTGTGTGTGTGTGTGTGTGAGTCTACATAAGGCTTGCCTGCAAAAAAACGTGTGACTAATCTCTAAAGCGAGCGTTCCGGGATCGATCACTTTAGTCTACACTTGGCTATAATTCAATTTGTGTAGCATACTTATAGGGGTGTAAGTCAATTTAAGTTTTTGAAGCATACTTTTAGGAGTTCAAATACCCATTTAGGAAGAAAGTGGATTAGTCCTTTTGTACCCGTTCGGGTATAAAATTAGTCTCGACATAGGACATACTCAAACAAATGTGAACACTTCAGCCCATACAAAGTGATCGGAACAGGCCTTGCGCCTGGTCCCAGACTGGTCCTAGACTAATCACATTTTTTGCAGGGCTTTTACATATCAAATCCAAAAACACAAACATGTATTAGACTAATGGTTGTTGTTTTTGTACCAATTGCTGTTGTGATTTGATTGTCATTGGTGTTGTTTTTGTGCTTGTTTTTGTTGTTTTAATGTTCACAGCAACGCGATTGTACACTTTGTTTTGTTGTTAACATTTATTCTCGCACTTGAAAGTGCATGGCACTCTTTATTGTTGTTTGGGTTAACGTGTAACTAGCTATGTACTTTCTACTTGTTGTTATTATTGTTGTTGTTGTTGGTTTTGTGTTTATTTTGTTGCTCAGCTGTTGGCGTTTGCTGATGAGATTTTAAGTAACCACTTCAACTGTGAACAACAAACTACAACAAAAAAATTCAAAACAAAAAAAACAACAACGCTAGCTTAGGCATGAAAACAACGGAATTACATGAAAATGTAACAAAAAGTAAATAAAATACAACAAAAGCAATACCACGCAACAACAAAACAAAATTCAGGAAAGCTTGCACAACAATGCAATGCTGATATTTGCCGCAAAGGGATAATGGCTGTGGTAAATGTATAAACAACAACAATAGCAAATACTAACAAACATAAAAAACAACAGCCAAACTAACAGTAAAAGCAACAAAATAACCAACAAAATTCGCTGCTAGCAAAATCACCAAAAAAAAATTCAAAAACGAGCAAAATGCTTTTGCCACAAAACTAAAATTTTGCTCGCTAAGCGCTTCTTGTCCATTTGGTTTAGCAATTGAATGTGCAATTTTCATGCCCTACGAATTATACAAAAGGCAACAATAGCAGTGATGGCCATACAAATGGCGCGCGTGTGGCGAAAGCTTTGGTAGACATGCGTAAAAAGCTTTTAAAAAGCTATTAATATATACCAACAAGCAAAGTAAACTTAAAATAAATTTTTAAAAATATATTAATATTTATTAAACTTACAAAATTTCTAATTTTTCATTAATAAAACGTTTGAAAAGAAACGTTTTTTATTTGTAAAAAAAAATTTATTGATGTAAGCTTCCAAAAAAGTTACAAAGAAAGCTTTTTATACATACATAAGTTTTTTTTTTGAAACTTTATTGAAACTTTATTTGAAATATTTTTTGGTTTTTCCTATCAAAACCTTTTATTGAAAACAAAATCTGAAATAAAATTTTGAAAAAGTGAGTTTCTACAAAAAAAAAACTCTGAAGTAGGGCGTTTTGAAAAATATTTTGAAATAGAGTTTTCTTTCACTTAGATGTCGATATTCACTATAACTTTATAGACAATGCAATAATACCACTGCCCTAAAATCAAAACATTAACTCTTTTCTATACTTAAACCAAATTCCTAAAAAGTCATTTAAACAACCAAAATGCTTCGCGCTTCCTTAGAAACTTTGCTCTCTTGATGCAAAGTCTTAAAAGCTCTAGCACGTGTGCATAACGCTGGCACACGCTGACCTTTATTCATATGTACGTTACCCAGTACAACAATTCAACAATTACATTTCATTGTAGTTGTAAATAATTCGATGTTACTTAAAATGAAATACTTGGCGTGCTTACAAATTTTTTTTATATTTTTTTTCGCTTTTTCCCACTTTCCTCTCAGTGAATTCGAGGTTGCTTTTTGTTGGTTTTCAGGCTGATCTCATATTAATATATGCAGTAATAACAATAACAATAGTGGAAACACCAAGTGCAGCTAAGACATCCTCAACCTCTTTTCCAACTCACTGAGGTTCTCAACCTTCCTCTGCTACCGAAATCGTCTAGATTGATGGTTGTACGTCAGCTCCATTCATTGCATCTTCAGGAATACCTCAAAGCAGTATTTTGGGCCCTCTGCTCTTTGTCGTTTTTATTAATGATATATCGTCTTGTTTTGCCTCTTCTTGCTGATGATTTGAAAATCTTTTCTTAGATCTCATGTCCTTCTGATGCCATCGACTTTCAAAAAGATCTCATTAATGTTGCTAATTGGTGTAGACTAAATCACTTGCAACTAAATATTAGTAAATGCTTTCATGTAACCTTTTCTAAATTACATTCCCTATCTATACTTCTTATTACCTTAATGAGTACTGACTGAATACTAAATCTGACTTAGGATTTTTCTCTTAAAGCTCCTATTTCATGATAGTTTAAACTATTTCATTGCTAAATCTTATTCAATACTCTAAAACTTTATACTTCCCTAGTTCGGTCTAAGCTAGAATATGCAGTATTTATTTGGAGACCTTATTACCAATTAAGAGACTTGAATGGGTACAAAAGTCCTTGTTAAATTTTCCTCTGCGGAGTTTATGGTTTGAGAAACCTATGCCATCCTATAGTTCTAGATGCCTTCTTATTAACTTTTGCCTTTGACATCATTCACCTCTACTATTTTGCCGGTTCTTTTAGTTAGAACGTATAAATTTTTCGGTTCTTCAAATTAACCTTAGAAGTAATGACATTTTTTTTATTGAATGCATCAGGACAAATTATGCACACCAAGCCCCAATTATAAAGGCTTTGCGGGAGTTCAATTTATACACAAATTCTTTGAATATTGATTTTTCCTTTAATAAAGCTAAGTTTAAGCTTCAACTAAGTAGATTTTTAACTTAAGTCTTGTTTGTATTTTATCTTTATTTAATTCGTTACGTAGTCTGTAAGAATCCATACGTTTCATGGATTTTGAATAAATAAATTCATCATAATCAAAAAGCTTGCGGCCAGATGGCGGTATTGGTCATGAATATGGTACAAAGTGAATTGTTAGCGTATTGTTAGCTCAATAGTTCGCAATGCGTGCGGAAATTTCTCTCATGAGTCATGTTAGCACCTTCCGAAATGGATCTATAAGAAAAGCTATGGCGGTTGTATCTAAACTTTTCCTGTTCAATTCAACAAAAAGCTTTTAATAGTTAAATAAATTATTAAAAAACAAAACAACAATAGTTTTCGCTACAGAAAAATTATTAGTGGCCTCGGGCTCGTTCCGAACCAAAATACTTGAAAAATGTAAAGGCTGTAAAAACCAACTGAATTGGTAGAAAAAGCAAGTTTTTTTAAACAAGGTCGCCCCTCGGGAGTAGTTTCACAAACTTTCCACACATAAAAATTGATCATAAGACCCGACATATCTAAACCACAAATTGATTTAACCACAATCACATCTCTCTGATTGTCTGGACATTCTTTGGCACGCTCTCTTACATCAAAAACATGCAAAATTGTTAGTGATAGGTAAAAGACCGCATAGTTATCTTTGAAGTGGCTATCCCGTTCCATCTCACTTTACTTGCACTATGAAATTAAAAATGTAGACTATGTGCCCAGAAAGATATTTTCAAAGTATGGGTATGCCTTTTACTTTCACAGCTCTCTTGGTGTTGGCATTATCTTGAATTTGCACCAGGATGGGTCAAAAATATGTAGAACATGGGAATGACGGACGTTTTTTTCTGGGTTTCAGTGGAATCTCAATTTATTACGAAGAATATGTAATGACAATAAGGAATATGTGTATGAATAGGAAGGAAAAATCGAATAGGAAAAAGGAGAGAGATGGAGAGAATAAAAGAGAGAGAGCAAAAAATTTAGATGAAAAGTAAGATGTAGATGAAGAAAAATATAAATTGGAAGAAGAGTCCTATTGCTAGGAAAAAGAAAAAAAGAGGAACCGAGAAAGAGACTAGACATAAGGGAAGAGAACAGGAAGAGTTAAATGGAACATCAAACTAATAGGAAGCTATAGATGGTATAGCAGAAATTGCAAATTTATCACGTATTAACTTTCTAACTGAATAACGTTTACGCGCTCTACGAGTCCAATATAATCGCGTCTGATTTCTATCATTCAACCCACTACGCACCTTTGACATTATTTTCCATTACATAAAAACTATACCACTAAATCCTCAAACACTTAAAACAATTTAATAAAACAAAAAGGTCCTCCTCCAACTTTATCACTTTTTATCGCTTAGCAACGCGCAATTAACTAAATTGTCAGATTAAAGACTTAAACGCCATAACAACCAACAACACACACTTCAATCTGTACGCCATGTGGAAACAGTGAAAACTAAAAACTTTTCCCAAAAAAAAAAAATTCTAAAAAATAAAATACATTTTATAAAACATTAGCCTACAATCAGGCGCCAAACAGACCGAACTCTGCTCTAAACGCTAAAACACACAACTTATTAAGCGCGTGCAGTTAGAACGTCAGGGCAACTAAGTTCGCCAGCACGTCAACGCGATGACACAAATAAAAAAAACCAAAAAAAAAAAAAGGATTATAACAAAAACAGAAATAAAAAAAATTTGTTCAACAAACAAACAAATAAAGAAGTGCAACAAACACTTTGATAAATGTAAAAAAGAGCGCATATAGTATGTACGAGGGATGCTACGAACCTTCGACTACGACTTTGAAGGATCGAATCTTTCGATTGACTACCGTAAATAGTTGCAATTCCATTTTCAGTTGTTGTAATATTTAGATACAAATAATTAAAACTTTAATTTTCGAAAGCGCAAAATAGCAAACTACTGGGCGAATTTTTTTTTATTCTAATTTTTAAATTACAAAAATCCTTCACCACTTAACTAGTTATTCTTCACTTATCTGCTTGAACTTACCCTAATGTTATCAACCCCGTCTCCCATGAATCATTCTTAGAAAATCAAAAGTTCTGCCTCCAGTTCCGACAAATTCACTTTCGTAGCATCCCTAAAACATACATAAAAAGCTGCTCTGCTTCACTTAGCTTACAAAAACAATGGCTCGCCAAAAAAAAACCTATAGAATCACGCAACATAGTTAAACAATAAAATCCAAACTCGGTAATGTGCGCAGCTACAAAAAAAAATACTTGCGGTCACTCTGACTGACAAAGCAAGTACAAAACTTTTTGCGTGTTAAATCAAAAAAGTGACCAGCGTGATAAGCAATGGGGCGCTTAAAACAAAAAAAACGAAATGAGCAGTATTAAATCGTGAGGCAAATTTCGCTTTTGTATACCAAGTTGTGGGTTAATGCTGAGACTTGCGCTCTCGTCAGAGCAATTTGGCCAGAGGTTTTTGTTTTGTTTTATTTCATTTCATTTTATTTTATTTTATTTTATTTTATTTTATTTTATTTTATTTTATTTTATTTTATTTTATTTTATTTTATTTTATTTTATTTTATTTTATTTTATTTTATTTTATTTTATTTTATTTTATTTTATTTTATTTTATTTTATTTTATTTTATTTTATTTTATTTTATTTTATTTTACTTTATTTTTTTTTTTTATTTCATTTCACTTCATTTAATTTTATTTTATTTTATTTTATTTTATTTTATTTTATTTTATTTTATTTTACTTTATTTTATTTTATTTTATTTTATTTTATTTTTTTTTTATTTTATTTTATTTTATTTTGTTTTATTTTATTTTATTTTATTTTATTTTATTTTATTTTATTTTATTTTATTTTATTTTATTTTATTTTATTTTATTTTATTTTATTTTATTTTATTTTATTTTATTTTATTTTATTTTATTTTATTTTATTTTATTTTATTTTATTTTATTTTATTTTATTTTATTTTATTTTATTTTATTTTATTTTATTTTATTTTATTTTATTTTATGTTTTAATTATTTTTTTTTTTATTGATTTTAGAAGTCACATCTGGGTATACAATACTTACTAGCCTAGTACATACATACGTAAAGATGGAGAAACTGTGTTTTTATTTTTGCTTATTTTAATTCAATTTATTTTAAATCAAAGTCCAGCATGCGTTCATGCCCTTCCAAGTATTTTAAGCCCAAACGGAATGAAAATTAAAAGGTGGATAACATTAGGGAGTCAATGGCGCGCGATAACAAGTACGCCAAAAAAATGTATAAAACAAAAATGCCATGTTAAAATTACCTGCAGCAACTCCAAGCTGAAGTTGGTTAACCTAGGAGTTGTAAAAATGTATTAGCGCATTGGGCGCATAACAGCAAATAACCTCACTATCCTGCTCTACATGCAGCTGAAGGCGTCCTCAGAAGGACACTTGCACTCAAACATATTTGCAACATCCACTGCACGTTAGCTCATTCTTGGTCAGTGGAGGTAATGGCACAAGCATATGCGCAAACAATGTATAGTCACCCGGTGGACAGCTGTCCAGCGCCTCTAAGTATACTTTTTAAACTTAATTAGCAGGGAATTAACGAATTTTCATTAGATAGGTAGAGCGCTCGAAAAAAAAAACGAAATGAAGTTGAAGTATTTTTTGGCGCAGAGCAGCACACCGGCAAGCAAGCTTAACTACAACCACAGATCAGCTAATCTCGTTTCCTAGCCATTCATTGTTCCGTTGTGCTCAACTCATTTCATAAAATTTTCACATTTGTATGTATGTATATATGTCGGTGCTTAGTCTTTACAAAAAATAAAAAAAAAAATTAGAAAACAAACAAAATTACGAGGAAGCCAAGCAGAAAGTTGAACAGTGAACTACGTCGCGCGCTAGAGGAAATGTCATGCCGGCGGCGTTGACAACTGCTGACATTGGCGTCGGAAATGTTGAGAGCGTGTCATCGTAAGGTGATGGAGGATAACAAAATAAGTTAGCGCTAAGCGTACAAGGCAAAGAAGATGAGCGAACACACACACACACACAAGCAAACACTGTCAACTGACAATGCAACGCGCTGCTTTGTTGGTTGGTTGGTTGGTTGGTTAGTTGGTTGTTGTTGTTGCTGTTAGCGAGAAGGCGCGCCAACTATTTGGCCAACGGCAATTATAAGAGCATTACACTCCTCAGCTTCACAGCTTAACTTGTCTCAGTGGTGCGCTAGAAAAACTTCGGCAGCCACATTTAATGGTTGTCATGGCACCTTTAATTAAGATGAGTGCAGTCTACAAATTAGCGCAACTGCTGCAAGTTCTTGCATGTAACAGTTTTTAGTTTTTAAACTTTTTTTTTTTTTCTTGCAATATATTTTTTATTTTTCTTTCTCTTTGTACTACAGCGAATTTCTTTTCAAACTCTTTCCAAACAAAAAATATTTATGAAACTTTGAGAGGAAGCATTGAAACGATTTGTTAAATTATTCTCAAAAGTTGTTAGTGTTGTTGTTGCTTTAAAGCAGAAGGTTAAGTACTTTTTGTTACTGTAAAGTATAGGGCCTAAAATTGGTCTCAAATACCCGGGAAAATTGACCAAATTTATTGAAAAAAACTTTTCCTTGAAACGAAGATATGCTCTCCCAATTCTAGTGTCCCTATTTCAAAACCAAAAAAGACGTCATTTAAGAACCCAAAAGTTACATATTTTTAATTCTTAAATATTAATAAAGGACTCTAAAAATGCCATTTTGAATAGTCTTTTTTGAGTAAAAAAGTGGCGTGATGTGAAAAAATGAGTCATATTTGACTCTTATCATCTCATCGGAGGATCATCGCAAGAAGGGAAATATTCTTATTTCGAACTCACAAATGAGCTCATTTCTGACTCACTTACGATTTTAGACCAAAAACTACAAATGATTCCAAATGTATTTTTATAAAATTTTCCTTTTTATTATTCACTTTAACAATTCAAAAAAAAATAAAAAATAAAATTTTTTTTTAAATAAATATTAAAAGTATCCTGGTTAGGTACGTGCTATAGACCTATTAATAATTTTATTAAAAGTTTTTGTTGAGTTGAACAGGAAAAATTTAGAGACAACCGCCATAGCTTTTCTTATATGTTGGAAGTTGCTAACTTCACTCATCAGAGAAATTTTGGCACGCATTGCTAACAATACGCTTGGTTTTTTGCCTTCTGAACGCCCTGTTCAATATTAAAAAAAAAATTTGTTTTCAATTAAAATTTGTTTTTTTATTATTTACGCAAAAATCAATTTTTAGAGTAAAAATTACTATAAATGATTCCAAATGTATTTTAATAAAATTTTCATTTTTATTATTCACTTAAAAATCGGAATCAATATGTGGTGTAAAAAATTCTTTATAGTACATATAAATGGCAGTAAATGATCTCAAGACCAAAAAAAAATACTAACTTAAAAAAACCTGTTTCATATGATATCTTTCACATTTGTTTTTTTTTTTTAATTAAAAAAACGATTTTTAAAGTAAAGGTGACTATAAATAATCTCAAGATCAAAAAATAGTAATAATTTTTTAAAAAAAATTTCAAATAAATATTTAAAAAAATTATTTTAAATAAATATTTAACGAAAAAAATTTTTTTTATATAAAATTTTCTTTTTTATTATTCACTTAAAAATTTAAATCAAAATGTTGTGCAAAATATTATTTATAGTCTAAATGATCTCAAGACTAAAAAATAAATAATTTTTAAAATTAATATTTCTTAAATTTTATTCTTATTTAAATAATTTTTTTGTTTTTTTTTTTATTGTTCACGCAAAAATCGATTTTTAAAGTATAAGTGACTGTACATGATTCTAATACCAAGAATATTAAAATTTTCATGTTTTGTGAAGTACAAATGCGACCAGGTGCCCTAATATGGAGACTCTCTCCGGCGTATCTCCCTTTTTGTTTTGTGCTAAAGACTATAAGATGAGCCCAAAATTCCGTTTCCATACAAATTCTAATTAGTTTTTGATCAAAGCTTATCATTTTAATCAAAAGCTTAATTTGCTCGAGGCTAGTAAAGAAGTAAATTAAAATACACATGCTCTTTGAGAAAAAAATTGTCATTCAAATTTCCCTAAGAAACTACTTCAATATTATATTAAACTTGTCAACAAACAATTTTCCTAAACAAAAAACATTGAATTTCCCTTCCCTCCCTAAAGAGTCTTTCAAATAGTTTTGGAATTAAAAACTTTCAAAAGTTTAACATGATTAAAGGTGATGCGCTAAAAACTTAGCCGTACGTCCAGTGCACCCCTGGGGGAAAAAAACTATTCATATTAAGTTTTTGTATAGCCAATCGCGCGCAAAAAAAAAATGTCTTTAGAAAAACTCAAAGGCAAGAGATGTAGTATGAAAAGCTCTTTTTTTATGTATAACAAACTACCTTTATATTAGCTTTTTTGTTTGTGAGGACAATTTGAAAAATAAAACTATCCGCCAGATGGCGCACATAACGAAATTTATGGAGAATATGTGCAAAATGACTATAACTTGAAAGCGAATATCATCTTAGTTTTCGGTATAGATATAGGTTAAGCGCTCCATAGATTTTTTCAGCTACAGTCCGCGAGCAAGATATTTGAAAAATCCTTTGGGTGTCTCAAGATGTGATTTATTTTGAGGCTTCAAACACAATAATCTGGTAAGAAATCTCTGAAAATATAAGAAACCGTAGCAGCAAAAAACTTCGAAATAAGCAGAACACTTAAAATACGAATCCAATGCTAAAAAATTAAAAATCCGCCAGTTGGCGCACCAATCGATATATTTAGAAAATTCCTGCAAAGCTACTAATGCTTGCTATCGATTATAAGTAATTTGAAGTGGAGCTTAATATTTTAAGCTTCGAATATCGTTGAGAAGTCAATGAGAATGAAAAATAAAAAAACAAATCCAACAGATGGCGCTAGTATCGAGTTGTTTAGAAAATTTGTGCCAATTTGATGAAGCTGGCGACTCCAAATTTGAAAAATCCGCTGGGGGGCTCAGGACACATTTTTTTTTTTTGATATTCTAAATTAGGGAATATTTTCCAAGCTTGCTTCCTGCTTTCTGTTTCATTTATATAAACGTAGTATCATAGAGCTTTTTATGACTTTTATCTTTCTTTGCCAAGCAGCTGATTTTCACCTCAACTATTTTTTAATTTTTTTTTTTTTCAAGTTTAGCACTAAAATGCAGTAACTTAAAGTTTGAAAGCGCATAAGTTAACAACAGGTTTCATGAACTTTTTTTTTTTTTTTTTGTTTAGCTCAAACTCAATGTTGCTGAAAAAGTTTGCCAACAAAGAATGCGAAAACTTAAATTTTTATATACGAGTATTTATATGCCTTTCCTTTATTTTTTTACATTTTTTTCCACATTTTCTTTTAAGCTAGTTACTATGATTATGGGCGGTAAAGCGGAAGGGATTTTGAGGTAAATAGAGAGTTACAATACATACATAACTAACTATCCCCGCACACACCGACACAACCCAGCGCATCATGAAATTACTTTCTTTTTGTGGCTTGTTGCTGATTATTAGGACTTATGGCCACTAAACTTTGAGTGGCTGCAGCAGCAACGGCGGCAGTGCAATAAATGGCGTGGAAAAATTGTCGTATCTACAAAAACAGCAGACTGCCAGTAATGACGATGTGGAGTATGAAGCGACGAAAAATTTTACCCAAAACGCAAAAGTGTAAATAATTGAAGACGACTCAATGGACGTTTGTGTCCACATTGGGAAAGACGGAGTCACAACGCGAATACAAAAAAAAATTAAAGCTTTTTTTTCATTTTTTTTTTTTTCAATCACTATCTTCCCAACTAAGGTGTGGTTTTTGTTCTGAAGCATTCTGGTGGTTTCTGTGTCAAAGTTCGAGGAGTAAAGGAAGTATTTAAATATGCAGTTGCCCCAGACCCAGAAAGTTTTACTTGTCCATCGAAGCTTCGGACTAGAAAAAATAAGAACGCATTCCCGACCGATGCTACCAGGCTGGCTGCAACAGCTACCACCAGCGATGATCTTAGAAGGGATGAATCAACTAAAATGCCGAGTAGTTATAGAAATGGTGAGGTTGGGTGGGTTCGCTCATCACTTACTAACCAACTAACGAATAACGATAAGGAACCTCATAACATAAGTCACTTGAAAGCTTCTCTTCACATCTCTTAGAGAGTCTTACCAGATTATTTCTTCTCTCCGCACACGCATTGAGGTATGAGCTCCGCTCCTGCTTATATTACGTGACGTATTTATTGCCGCCCCACTGCTTAGAGGTCTTTGTACTTTACCTGCAGTGCTGCTAAACGTGCCTTTTATCTTTCTTTCGTTTCCCCACGCTATCTTCATCTCAGTTTAGTTAAGGGTTTTGCGTCACGGTGTTGCTGCTGAAGCTTTTACAAAAGAACTTTTTCAATGTCAGGTCTAAGGAAAGCTTTTGCGTGCACTTTCAAAGATTAATACTTGAGAAATTTTTGCTACCTTTATATAGAGACGCTTTCTTCTTCTTCATTCTTTGCTTATTTTCGGAACAAAGTGAGTAACTTCCCTGTGCGGTGAAGACATGAAAGTTAGTTCAGTACATAATGAGAAAAGCTCCGCCAGATGTGGCAGTTATCCGGAGCCTAATCAGTTAGATGGCGCACATAGAAAGATATTTGGAAAATTAATGCAAAGTTCACGTATGTAAAGAGGTATCTGGGAAATTCATTTGAGAAAGCTTCCCGGTGCGCTAGAGACATGAAAGTAAGTTCAACACAAAAAAAGAAAAGCTCCACCAGATGGGGCAGATAGGTGGCGCACATAGAAAGATATAAATATTTGGATTCTGCGAAATTCTTTGGAGAAAATGTTGATGTTTGAATAACTTCCTGGTGCGCTGGAGACTTGAAAGTTAGTTCAATACAAAATGAGAAAAACTCCGTCAGATGGGGCAGATATCGAGAGTTTTTTTAATACGTTTCAACTAGTCTCATTTATATAAAGGTGGTCTTAAGTATTTTTTTTTTATCAACTCATTTTTTCTCTTTTCAGTTCATTGAGAAAGTTTTCATTTTCATATTTGCTTCGTGCCGTTGTGTGAGCGTGTGTATGTTGTGCTGAGCTTCAAAGTAAAAAGTATTGACGAAAAGTTTTCAATATGCAACTTATTACTTTTTAAACAAAACTTCTGCACATAATTTTGGATAAAACGGACTGTTTTCTTATAAAGAGATTTAGGTTTTTTTGAGCTTAAAGCGAATGGGGTGTCAGTATTCAAAAACCAGAAACATTTTTTAATTAGATAGAACTTGTATTTTGTTGTGCTTTTTAAAGCTCTACTTGGCCCAGTGTTGATAGATAGCTACAGCAATATTCTTTCTAAAAATGTAGATTTCAAAAATACATTCAAAAAACGAGAAACAGAAAAATGAACGCAAGAACAGTAAAAGCTTTTCTCATGCGTTATATTAAACTCTTCTTGTAAATTTATTCAACCAACCACAAACGTAATGAACCATTTAGGCAAATCACGTATCGTGGCTGTCAAGTCGTTAAGTTCAATAAAAACCAAGAATGAAAACAAGTCACAAGAAAAACATGACACAAAAGTTAAACAATGAGTGAACAATTTACATATACAACAACAACAAAATATAAAATGACTAAAGCCTAACTTGCTGACAAACAACAAGAAAAAGCATTCAAAACTTACAACACAAAAAAAAAGGCTAAATAAAGAAATATTTTCGCATACGAAAAGGAGCAACGAGTCAAATGACTTTTGTTTTCTTTGTAACTTATTTTTAGGCACTAGCGGAAGGAAGGAATGTGTGATGATGAGGTGAATATCACCTTTTAACTGGTTGTAAGTTTGTGAACACATTACCTAGCGGTAATGTCAACGATTGTCACCTTTTCAATGGACTTTTTAAAGTGTTATTTGTTTGCCAACATCTTTTTTGATTTAGCGCGCCCTACCCCTAGGACACAGTTTTCCTTTTAACTAACTTTACTTTGTATAGCTCTTTTGTTGTTGTGCACAAAACTAGGTTTGGGGGGCTGTTTAGAATATCATACAACCATTTACAGTTGTTGCACACGTACACGCAACCCTTGTCAGCGCGCCGAAAGGTATTAGTTTGATTTATTATTTCTGCAGCCCCAATTTCAAATGATGGCTACCACGGGATTTTGCAGGGCCAAATTATAAAATTTGCCGTTTGTTAGTTTTTGCTGACAAAAACATTATTTACGCACAGCAAGTTGTTGATACTTATATATTGTGCATGTGTAGTAAGCAAATATTTGCACTATATCGTTATGGCTCATATGTGACTCAAAAGAAAGTGTACGAAAAAAGTGTTTACTTTTTTTTTTGCCTAACTCATATGTATGTGACTCACCTAGATTGACTAATTATTTTAGATTCATAAGCATGCTCTACTTATTTGTAGTAATGCCACTTTCAACATAGCCATCACTCATGTTAATTTTGTATATGAGTCATATATGACTCGTACTCATTCACTATTAATTGATTACTCTTCAGAATGCTGATTTATTATATAAGTCATATTCGATTCGTACTCATTCACTGTTAACTGACTACTCTTCAGTATTTTGATTTTGTATATGAGTCATATATGAGTCGTACTCATTCACCATTAATTTATTAAATCGTTTCAGAAAAAGTATCTGATGAAAAATATTAAGGTACTGTTGCCTAATTGGCAATATGTACTCGTATTTGGGACTCATCGAGTCATTTCACATTCCAAGCACTCTTGCTCGTGTTTGCTGGGTTTTCTTCTTTACCTGTGTTTTTCGGTGTAATATAAATAGACAACTTTTTCCTATTCGAATTTCATGTTAGCAATTTTCAGTTGTTGTTTACGCATAACATTTGTTTTTTTTTTTTGTTTTGCTGAGCGTACGTGTGCCGTATCCAAAATTTTAGTAATGACTTGAGCTTAAATAGTTACGGAGTCAGAGGTGAGGGAATGGAGATTTTTTTCCCACACTGAACGTAGTAGAAAATTTGATAATTTCAAGTTGGGGACATGTTTGGAACTATGTAATTTTAACTCGTTCGCCAAAAAAAAAACTCTAAAATGATATCAGGTACGCCTAAAAGTATACAGCACGTAGTACAACGCTGGATTAATTTCGGTGATTGTGTCAGAATTGGCTGATTACTTCTAAGCAACTTATGAGGCACATCTATTGTTAAATTCTTCAGAAGTAATCTACTTTAAAAAAAATATATCTAAATATAGCATACTTTTAGGCGCAACTGATATTGCCATTTTAGCAAAACTTTTGAAACTTTAATTGAAGCAGGTTTTAGTTGTTTTTATAACAAAAAAAAAGCATTTTATTCTCAGATCACTCCTGATTTAATTTCCAGTTACTTTCTTCTTTCAGATCTTATACATACATATATGTATCAGCTCTGCCGTGCAACGACACAGCAAATCCGACTTGTCTTGCTTCAACGCTTTGTTGCATTAATTACTGTACAACTCAGGCCTCACTGTATAAGCCATTGATGTGTTGTTGTTTTTGTTGCTTTTTTAAGTGAACTTTTTTCCATACTTATACACTTTTCTATATATGCATATGAACAGTGATAATTTAAAAATGCTGCAAAAGGAAGTCTGGCATAAAATGGATGCGCCTGAAAGCATGCCAAATGCAACAACATACAGCACGCCTAGAGGATGAGAACGCAAAAAAGTGAAGGCAGCACGAAATACCATAGATGTGAGTATCATGTATCTGCATGTTGTGGATGAAGTAAAATTTTTGAATTATAATTTTTAGGACTTTTGTCTCCCTGTATGAAAGTTTATTCGCCCATCACTAAAGAACCACTTCATGTAATTGAATAAAATGTTCACCGATTTATTGTTTATTATTCAACTTTAAGTTAAAAATCTATTTTACCGCCTGTCTGTATGTCTGCATATTTGTTCGCGCATCACTCAAGAACGGCTTTATAAAACTTAATGAAATTTTCAACGACTTCTCATTAAGTGTACAACTTCAAGTTAAAACTGAACTTGAACGCCTGTCTGTCTGTATATAAATTTGTTCGCGCATATCTCAAGAACTGCTTTATATAATAGAATAGAATTTTCACAGATTTATTGCTTATTGTTGAACTTCAAGTTTAAACTTAACCTGAACGCATATCTGTATGTATATAAATTTGTTCGCGCATCACCCAAGAAACGCTTCACATAATTGAATACAGTTTTTACCGATTTATTGTTAATTGTTCAACTTTAACTTAAAACTTCATTTTAACGCCTGTCTGTCTGTATATAAATTTGTTCGCGCATCACTCAAGAATCACTTCATATATTTAACTAAACTTTTTACTGAGTTATTGTCAAGTGTTCAACTTCAAGTCAAAACTTAATTTGAACACCTGTCTGTATATCTGCATCTTTGTTTGCACATCACTAAAGCACCGCTTTAACAATTCGTGCAACAATGTGCCCATCTGTGTTCATATACCTCCACAGCCCTCCCTCGTGAACATGCAGTCACTGTATGTAAGTGCTATGTGGTGTATTGACTTTGAACATTTCTTGCAACTTGTGGCTGTTACGCTTGGTTAGTGTTGTAAGCGTGCGCGCACTGCCTGTTGCAAGCAGTCACACTGCCATGCCCTTCCTTCCTTCCTACCACGTGTCCTCTTGCTACTATGCCTGTACAGCTGACAAGTTCCACTGTCGTATTTACATATGTGCAGCAATTCAAAGAAAAAAGAAGAAAAAGTAAGAATTCGTTTAAACCAAGCACTTTCTCTTACATTCTTTCCACACTTGCAGCAGTTGTTGTTGTTAGTTGTTGTTGCTATACAATTTTGTTTGTTTGTTTCTTGCCTTTTTCACTTTATCTCATGTTGAGTGTAGTTTCACTTTGCCGCTTTTGTAGACTTTTACGCCAAACCACAACTTACATACCTCAATGCATATAAGCGGCTTTATATACAGCCATACACACACACACACACATACATACTCAGCCACATATGTGCATACTTAGTAGAGGTTGGCGCTTGCTTGCGCTTAAGTAGAAATACTTTATGCATGTGAACTTTTGTGCACTTATGTGAAAATTAAGTGGCAGCGCTGTTGTTGTTGTTGTTGTTTTCCTTCAGCTTTACTCCTTTTCCTGCCTTTGTTTATTTGCTTGTTTGTATGTAAGTTGATGTGTGAAAATTTCATTTCCGTTTCCGTTTGAAACAAAAAACAAAAACAACAACAACAGCCGCCTATAAAAGTTGTGGTGACAGCGAACGGAGTGCGGGTAGCGGCAGTAAAATGAAGTTAATGGCAATGCTGGCAGCAGCAGCATGTGACGCCATTTTAATGCTTTCGCAAACAGACAAATACACACACACATACATGAATGGCGCAAGAGTTGTACGCGTGTGTGTGTGCGTATGTGTAAGTGACGTTTACTCTGGCAAATGCCATTGTAGTTAATTTCACTTAATGCAGAGATTGCACGCACGAGCCATTGCATGTTTGACTGAGTCAACACAAACAACACAAAAGCACGCAGTTGTTGGTATTTTTTCATATTGAGATTACAGAATTTTTGTGCTGCGATGCTGACTCAAAGTTGGTGTGATAATTAAAAGAAAATTTTTACGAGCAATATTCTTACGAGCGGTGTATTGTGGTTAATCAAACGAACCTAATAGAAAAATCTTCGTTTAGTTTAAATCAGTAAGTGGCTGCGGACATGCAAGGCTTCGGCACACACTCAAACTAAAGTAATAGCTTTAGAAATAATATAATTGAATTGTAGATATACAAGTAACCTAAGTGAGAGGGATCCCCATTAAGCCAATAGCAACCAAACCAACAGTTTTTAAAATTCTTGTCTGTTTGTGTATGTGTTTGTTCGCACATCACTCAAAAAGTGCTGAATGTTATTGCATAAATCTTTGACCATTACATTGCCAGACGTCTGACTTAAAATTTAAGATATTCTGAATTTCGATAACCTATCCAGTTTCGGAGATATCGATCAGTACATGCACCAAAGTGACTGAAAATGTGTTTAGCACAATATGGGTATCAAACAAAAGGTGCTTATGAGTGCTGCAATAAACGATGCGAATAAGTTGCATATCTTAACGGGCTTCCGAGATACAAAAGTTTATATCTTATTCAGTCTGTTGTGAGTTCCAAAGAAACTAGTTTTTTCAAAGATCTTGGGCCAATAAACCTTGAAATATTACGACTCGCCCTCCTTTTCGCAAAGTCTTTATTAACTTTGTTAACATGATTAGATGGAGATTGTGAAAATATATGGATCACTGGGTCATCGAAGAATGGGGTTGGACTTGCGTGAGACTGCTCCGACGCTTCTTAATAATCCACTGAATTGAATGAACTTCATTTTCTTTTGACTCAAAAATGCTCCAGTAGGTCTTGTAATGCTTTCAATCCTTTGAATATAGAACGCACCGATATTAGCACGACGGTCGTGGAAATCATTTGTTGAACGGTTCTACCTCCGTCTTGAATTTCAGTAGCCTCTAACGACAGGAATACCTTACAAAGTCAAAGATCTTAATGAACAGATG